>CM033473.1:299528481-299889378 GCA_019447015.1 Hymenochirus boettgeri | reverse complement strand
CAATAAAGTCATACAAAAGGAACAAATACATAAACAGTTCAGTACAACGATATATAAATTATGTAAATAGAAGTGCTAGAGCATTGCCACAAAAGGAAAGGTCCCTGCCCCATAGAGCTTACAATCTAGTTAGGAGGGTAACATACAGATACAATGGAATGGGTATAAGTGCTGGAGTGAGACGTATGCAGTGCAAATAAAGCAATCAGATACTGTGCTGGTTACCAGATAGGTAGGATGTAAGGGTAGATTTATCATATATAGATATATAGATACCATATACTGTGATGGTTAACGGATAGGTAGGATGTAAGGGTAGATTTATCATATATAGATATATAGATACCATATACTGTGCTGGTTACCGGATAGGTAGGATGTAAAGGTAGATTTATCATATATAGATATATAGATACCATATACTGTGCTGGTTACCGTATAGGTAGGATGTAAGGGTAGATTTATCATATATAGATATATAGCATATACTGTGCTGTAACCAGATGTTAGGATGTAGGTAAGATTTATCATATATAGATATAATAGAATACCATATACTGTGCTGGTACCGGATAGGTAGGAATTAGGGTAGATTTATCATATAGATATATAGATATCATATACTGTGTGGTTACCGGATAGGTGATTAAGGGTAGATTTAATCATATATAGATATATAGATTACCATATACGCTGTGTCTGGTTACCAGTGGTAGATGTAAGGGTAATTTATCATATATAGATATAGATACCATATACTGTGCTGGTTACCAGTAATGAGGATGTAAGGGTAGATTTATCATATATAGATATATAGATCCATATCTTGTGTGGTTACCGGATAGGTAGAATGTAAGGGTAGATTTCATATATAGATATATAGATACCATATACTGTGCTGGTTACCAGATAGGTAGGATGTAAGGGTAGATTTATCATATATAATATATAGATATCATATACTGTGCTGGTTACCAGATGGTAGGATGTAGGTAGATTTATCATATATAGATATATAGATATCATATACTGTGCTGTTACCGATAGGTAGGATGTAAGGGTAGATTTATCATATATAGATATATAGATACCATATACTGTGCTGGTTACCGGATAGGTAGATGTAAGGGTAGATTTATCAATATAGATATATAGATACATATACTGTGTGTTACCGGATAGGTAGGATGTAGGTAGATTTATCAATATAATTATATACCATATACTGTGCTGGTTACCAGGATAGGTAGGATGTAGGGTAGATTTATCATATATATATATATAGATACCATATACTGTGCTGTTTACCATAGGTAGGATGTAAGGGTAGATTTATCATATATAGATTAATGATACTATATACTGTGTGGTTACCGGATGTAGGATGTAGGGTAGATTTATCATATATAGATATATAGATACCTATACTGTGCTGGTTACCAGATAGGTAGGATGTAAGGGTAGATTTATCATTATAGATTATAGATATCAATATACTGTGCTGTTTACCGATAGGTAGGATGTAGGGTAGATTTATCATATATAGATATATAGATACCATATACTGTGCTGGTTACCAGATAGGTAGGATGTAAGGGTAGATTTATCATATTAGAATATAGATACCATATACTGTGCTGGTTACCGATAGGTAGGATGTAAGGGTAGATTTATCAATATAGATATATAGATACCATATACTGTGCTGGTTACCGATAGTAGGATTGTAAGGTGTAGTTTATCAATTAGATTATATAGATACCATATACTGGGCTGGTTACCGATAGGTAGGATGTAAGGGTATATTTATCATATAGATATATAGATACATATCCTGTGTCGGTTACCGGATAGGTAGGATGTAAGGGTAGATTTATCAATATGATATATAGATACCATATACTGTGCTGGTTACCGGATAGGTAGGATGTAAGTAGATTTATCATATATAGATATATAGATATCATATACTTTGGCTGTTACCGATAGGTAGGATGTAAGGGTAGATTTATCATATATAGATATATAGATACCATATACTGTGCTGGTTACCAGATATAGGTAGGATGTAAGGGTAATTTATCAATATAGATATATAGATACCATAAACTGTGCTGGTTACCAATAGGTAGGATGTGGGGTAGATTTCATATATAGATATATAGATACCATATACTGTGCTGGTTCCAGATAGTATGATGTAAGGGTAGTTTATCAATATAGATAATGATACCATTACTGTGCTGGTACCGGATGATGTAGATGTAAGGTAGATTTATCATATATAGATATATAGATACATATATCTGTGCTGGTTACCGGATAGGTAGAATTTAAGGATTTATAAATAGATATATAGATACCATTACTGTGCTGGTTACCGGATAGGTAGGATGTAAGGGTAGATTTATCATATATAGATATATAGATACCATATACTGTGCTGGTTACCGGATAGGTAGGATGTAAGGGTAGATTTATCATATATAGATATAAGATATCATATACTGTCTGGTTACCGATAGGTAGGATGTAAGGGTAGATTTATCATATATAGATATATAGATACCATATACTGTGCTGGTTACCGGTAGGTAGGATTGTAAGGTAGATTTATCATATATAGATATATAGATATCATATACTGTGCTGGTTACCGATAGGTAGGATGTAAGGGTAGATTTATCATATATAGATATAGAATAACCATATACTGTGCTGGTTACCGGATAGGTAGGATGTAAGGGTAGATTTTATCTATATAGATAATAGATATCATATACTGTGCTGGTTACCAGATAGTAGGATGTAGGGGTAGATTTATCATATAAGATATAAGATATCATATACTGTGCTGGTTACGATAGGTAGGATGTAAGGGTAGATTTTATCATATAGATACCATATACTGTTCTGGTTACCGATAGGTAGATGTAAGGGTAGATTTATCATATATAGATATAAAGATATCATATACTGTGCGGGTTACCATGGTAGGATGTAAGGGTAGATTTATCATATAATATATAGATACCATATACTGTGCTGGTTACCGATAGGTAGATTTAAGGTTAGATTTATCATATAAGATATTTAGATATCATATACTGTGCTGGTTACCAGATAGGTAGATGTAAGGGTAGATTATCATATGATATATAGATATCATAACTGTGCTGTTTACCGGATAGGTAGGATGTAAGGTTAGATTTTATCATATATAGATATATAGATACCATATACTGTGCTGGTTACAGATAGGTAGGATGTAAGTTTAGATTAATCATATATAGATATCAATATACTGTGCTGGTTACCGGATAGGTAGGATGTAAGGGTAGATTTATCATAATAGATAATAGATACCATATACTGCTGGTTACCAGATAGGTAGGATGTAAGGGTAGTTTATCATATATAGATAGATACCAATACTGTGCTGTCCAGATAGGTGATGTAAGGTAGATTTTCATATATAAATATAGATATCATATATGTGCTGGTTACGGATAGGTAGGATTAAGGGTAGATTTATCATATTAGATATATAATACATATACTGTGCTGGTACCGATAGGTAGGATGTAAGGGTAGATTTATCATATATAGATATATAGATACATATACTGTGCTGGTTACCAGATAGTAGGATGTAAGGGTAGATTTATACATATATAGTATATATAGATCCATATACTGTGCTGGTACCGATAGGTAGGTGTAGGGTAGATTTATCATATATATTATAGATATCATTACTGTGCTGGTTACCGGATAGGTAGGATTAGAGGGTAGATTTATCATATATAGATATATAGATACCATATCTTGCTGGTTACCGATAGGTAGGATGTAAGGGTAGATTTATCATATATAGATAATAATATCATATCTGTGCTGGTTACCAGATAGGGATAGTATGTAGGTAATTTATCATATATAGATATATATATCATATACTGTGCTGGTTACCGGATAGGTAGGATGTAAGGTAGATTTATCTATATAGATACCAATATACTGTGCTGGTTACCGGATAGTAGGATTAAGGGTAGATTTATCATATATAGTATATAGATATCATATACTGTGCTGGTACCGATAGGTAGGATGTAAGGGTAGATTTATCATATATAGATTATATATACCATATACTGTGCTGTTACCAGATAGGTAGGATGAGGGTAGATTTATCATATATAGATATATAGATACTCATATACTGTGCTGGTTACCAGATAGGTAGATTGTAAGGGTAGATTTATCATATATAGGATTATCTGATATCATATACTGTGCTGGTTACCGATAGGTAGGATGTAAGGTAAGATTTATCATATATAGATACCATATACTGTGCTGGTACCGATAGGTAGGATGTAAGGGTAGATTTATCATATATAGATATATAGATATATATACTGTGCTGGTTCCAGATAGGTAGGATGTAAGGTAGATTTATCATTATGATATAAGATACCATATACTGTGCTGGTTACCAGATAGGTAGGATGTAAGGTAGATTTATCATATTAGATATATGATACCATATACTGTGTCTGGTTCCTCAGATAGGTAGAGTAAGGTAGATTTATCATATAGATATATAGATACCATATACTGTGCTGGTTACCAGATAGGTAGGATGTAAGGTAGATTTACATATTAGATATATAGATACCATATACTGTGCGGTTACCAGATAGGTAGGATGTAAGGGTAGATTTACATATATAGATATTAGATACCATATACTGTGCTGGTTACCAGATAGGTAGGATGTAAGGGTAGATTTTCATATATAGATATATAGATACCATATACTGTGCTGGTTACCGATAGGTAGGATGTAAGGGTAGATTTATCATATATATAGATATAGATACCATATACTGTGCTGGTTACCGGATAGGTAGGATGTAAGGGTAGATTTATCATATAGATATATAGAATCATATACTGTGCTGGTTACCGATAGGTAGGATGTAATGATTTATCATATAGATATATAGATACCATATACTGTGGTTACGAAGGTAGATGTAAGGGTAGATTTATCATATATAGATATATAGATACCATATACTGTGCTGGTTACCGGATAGGTAGGATGTAAGGGTAGATTTATCATAATAGATATATAGATATCATATACTGTGCTGGTTACCGATAGTAGGATGTAAGGGTAGATTTACTATATAGATATATAGATACCATATACTGTGCTGGTTACCGGATAGGTAGGATGTAAGGGTAGATTTATCATATATAGATATATAGATATCATATACTGTGCTGGTTACCGATAGGTAGGATGTAAGGGTAGATTTATCATATATAGATATATAGATACCATATACTGTGCTGTTACCAGATAGGTAGGATGTAAGGGTAGATTTATCATATTAGATATATAGATATCATATACTGTGTGTACCAGATAGGTAGGTATGTAAGGGTAATTTATCATATATAGATATATAGATATCATATACGTGCTGGTTACCGATAGGTAGGATGTAATGTAGATTTATCATATATATAGATACCATATACTGTGCTGGTTACCGGATAGGTAGGATGTAAGGGTAGATTTATCATATATAGATATATAGATATCATATACTGTGCTGGTTACCGGATAGGTAGGATGTAAGGGTAGATTTATCATATATAGATATAGATACATATACTGTGTCTGGTTACCGGATAGGTAGGATTAAGGGGTTATTAATATATTAGAATATAGAATATCATATACTGTGCTGTTACCATATAGTAGATGTAAGGGTAGATTTATCATATATAGATATATAGATATCATATACTGTGCTGTTCCGGATAGGTAGGATGTAAGGGTAGATTTATCATATATAGATATATAGATACCATATCGTGCTGGTTACCGATAGGTAGGATGTAAGGGTTAGGATTTTATCATATATAGATATCATATACTGTGCTGGTTACCGGATAGGTAGGATGTAAGGGTAGATTTATCATATTAGATATATAGATACCATATCTGTGCTGGTTACCGATAGGTAGGATGTAAGGGTAGATTTATCATATATAGATATATAGAATACCATATACTGTGCTGGTTACCGATAGGTAGGATGTAAGGAGAGATTTATCATATATAATATATTAGATATCTTACTGTGCTGGTTACCGGATAGGTAGGATGTAAGGGTAGATTTATCATATAAGATATATAGATATCATTACTGTGCTGGTTACCGGTAGGTAGGATGTAAGGGTAGATTTATCATATATAGATATATAGATACCATATACTGTGCTGGTTACCGATAGGTAGGATGTAGGGTAGATTTATCATATATAGATATATAGATACCATATACTGTGCTGGTTACCAGAGAGGTAGGATTAGGTGTAGATTTATCATATATAATATATAGATACCATATACTGTGCTGGTTCCGGATAGGTAGGATGTAAGGGTAGATTTATCATATAGAGAATATAGATACCATATACTGTGCTGGTTACCTAGGTAGGATGTAAGGGTAGATTTATCATATATAGATATATAGATCCATATACTGTGCTGGTTACCGGATAGGTAGGATGTAAGGGTAGATTTATCATATATAGATATATAGATATCATATACTGTGCTGGTTACCGGATAGGTAGGATGTAAGGGTAGATTTATCATATATAGATATATAGATACCATATACTGTGCTGGTTACCAGATAGGTAGGATGTAAGGGTAAATTTATCATATATAGATATATAGATACCATATACTGTGCTGGTTACCAGATAGGTAGGATGTAAGGGTAGATTTATCATATATAGATATATAGATACCATATACTGTGCTGGTTACCAGATAGGTAGGATGTAAGGGTAGATTTATCATATATAGATATATAGATACCATATACTGGTGCTGGTTACCAGATAGGTAGGATGTAAGGGTAGATTTTCATATATAGATATATAGATACCATATACTGTGCTGGTTACCAGATAGGTAGGATTAGGGTAGATTTCTATATATATATATATATAGATACCATATACTGTGCTGGTTACCGATAGGTAGGATGTAAGGGTAGATTTATCATATAAGATATATAGATACCATATACTGTGCTGGTTACCGGATAGGTAGGATGTAAGGGTAGATTTATCTATATAGATATATGATACATATACTGTGCTGGTTACCGGATAGGTAGGATGTAAGGGTAGATTATCATATATAGAATATATAGATACCATATACTGTGCTGGTACCGGATAGGTAGGATGTAAGGTGTAGATTTATCATATATAGATATATAGATCCATATACATGTGCTGGTTACCAGATAGGTAGGATGTAAGGGTTTAGATTTATATGATATAGATATATCATATACTGTGCTGGTTACCGGATAGGTAGGATGTAAGGGTAGATTTATCATATATAGATATAATAGATACCATATACTGTGCTGGTTACCGATAGGTAGGATGTAAGGGTAGATTTTTATCATATATAGATATATAGATACCATATACTGTGCTGGTTACCATATAGGAGGATTAAGGGTAGATTTTATAGTATATATGATATACATATACTGTGCTGGTTACCGGATAGGTAGGATGTAAGGGTAGATTTATCATATATAGATATATAGATATCATATACTGTCTGGTTACCGATAGGTAGGATGTAAGGTAGATTTATCATATATAAGATATATAGATACCATTACTCTGCTGTTTACCAGATAGGTAGGATGTAAGGGTAGATTTATCATATATAGATATATAGATACCATATACTGTGCTGGTTACCAGATAGGTAGGATGTAAGGTAGATTTATCATATATAGATATATAGATACCATATACTGTGCTGGTTACCAGATAGGTAGGATGTAAGGGTAGATTTATCATATATAGATATATAGATATCATATACTGTGCTGGTTACCAGATAGGTAGGATGTAAGGGTAGATTTATCATATATAGATATATAGATACCATATACTGTGCTGGTTACCAGATAGGTAGGATGTAAGGGTAGATTTATCATATATAGATATATAGATACCATATACTGTGCTGGTTACCAGATAGGTAGGATGTGAGGGGGAACTCTGGGCTCGGGACACTGAGAGGGAACTCTGGGCTCAGGACACTGTGGGTGAACTCTGGGCTCAGGACACTGTGGGTGAACTCTGGGCTCGGGACACTGTGGGTGAACTCTGGGCTCGGGACACTTGAGGGGGAACTCTGGGCTTGGGACACTGAGGGGGAACTCTGGGCTCGGGACACTGAGGGGGAACTCTGGGCTTGGGACACTGAGGGGGAACTCTGGGCTCGGGAATTTACCTGTCTATCTGTATCTTTCTATCTGTCTATCCATATATCTGACCATGTCAACCTATATCTCTATCTATGCCATACACATATGCTTACCCACATATGACACACACATGCAATCTATGCCATACACATATGCTTACCCACATATGACACACACATGCAGTGATATACTGACACACATACAGTGGTGTAGCTATAGACTTAAGTGCCCTGGTGCAGAATTTGGTGATGGTGCCTCCCCTCCCAACCGGCCACTCCTCCCAACCCTGCTGCAAACACAAATTCCCACCGCATCTAAACCAACTATTTTGATTAATAAATGTCTGTTGGCATACAGAAATTGGTAAAATGGTTGGCAAATTGGTGGTTGTAAATGGTTGGCATTGTCTGTGCGCCAAGTGCCATTTACCACTTTGGTATAATTACTATTTAAGTAATATTTTTATTATATGTGTAGAATCCCACGAGTGCTTATAAAGGACACTGGTTTGGTCTTTAACCTGTTTCTATATAGCATAATCATATATTTTTTATTTCATTGTCGCCTTTACATGTTCTGGCCAGTCTTTTTCATGGGCATATCGAATGGTTTTGCCGTATACTGTCTCCCACCACACATGTAGCTAATATACTACATGAGTGGTTTGCATTTGTAATACCAATTGATTTGAAAAGTCTTGTTATTACTTACTACACTTGTAACGTATTGGACCCTCAATATATTTGCAAATTTAATCATCGTTTGTGTCCACATTTGAAACAATCCTTATATTTGAGCCTGTCGTTTGGGGGTGGTCAGTGTCCTAGATCCATGAACATACTGGGTAAAACTAAGTACCCAACAGATTGTTCCCCTCCATATATAACCCTCGGTAATTAGTGGATAATCCCTTTCACGAGGGGATCTGAGAGCAAGATAGGCCATCTTTCTTAAGGATTCCCCTGAGTTGATTACTATCTTTACTATATGTGGGTCACAAAACCAAAAAAAAAAAAAACTGATTGGGGGATATTGACACATATTCCTCTCCTGTATTAATTATCAATTCCTCCAATATCAAACGATACCTGTGTGAGTTCATCATTTCCGCAAGATTTAATAACTCCCTTGGCAAGGGAATAAGGGCTCCATGTTGGTATCGTATTAATGGGGCCTACCTTTCGCCATTCACACAGTATAATATTGGTTTTCTGTTTTACATTTCCCATCCGAAATAACATTTATTTTAAACAGATGGTTGTCCCTTAAATGACCTCTACCCCACCAGACCAGACCCATAGCTTGAAGAGAATTCCAGATACCCGTGGTTCGCTCCACATGTCTGGAAAAGAAGATCTTGTTCCATGCTTCATTAAATTAATCGTAATATAAACAATAGACTGTTCCGGGTGGAAGGGTATTTTTATTGGTCCTTTGCCAAGAACATAATACCATAGTTAACCCATTTTGCAGAGGTACTACACACTTTCCCGACATGTCCTTAACATGTTTTAATGTGATTTCTCTTCTTGGCAGCGCTGAAGTCCTTTTTCGATTCCACCCTTGGAACATCTGCACGGAGTTTTGTATATTCTCCCGTCTTGCGTGGGTTTTCTCCCTCTTCCCCGGCAACTCCTGTTTTCCCCCACAATCGATAAAGACAACTGATAGTTGTATGTGAAAATGAAATGGTGCTTAGACTTGCAATTGTAAAGCGCTATGAAGATGTCTATGAATCCATTATAAATACTTTCATTAGCTGAACCCTGTCTTTTTACAAGTAAAAACTTACAGTTGTACGAAGGTTCCACGTTTCCCTTATGCTTAATACCATTCATATATTGCTGTATGTCTACAACACTGAAATCACACACTTTTACATGTATAAATTGCAAGCAATAAGCACACTCTATATGTGGTACCTGGTGCAGAAAAAGAAACATAAAAAAGACACAACTTTCTTTAGAAATGGTCATAAATATGAAGAAAACGGTGTTGTGTCATAATTTATTGCAAGGGTTAACATCCCCCTTCATAACTCTTGAGCCGGCAATCAGTTAATTATATACGCTGCTGTCTTTACCGATTGGCTGGGAGACACTAGCACGGGCTAACGGTATTAACTTTACTGTACATGCCTTAGCATAAGGGGGACTGGGATGCAAACATAATGTAATAATGTAGAGAATTGCAGGAGTCAAGCAATTGTACTACAAAATCATTTATTATCAGTTTGAAAGACAGCAGCTGCCTTTATCAAGCATAAGTGACTGAAAAAAACTATTCCACACACCCCATTTAGTACAACAACTGTAATTAAAGGGCAAGTCCATCCCCAAACTATCATGTGCCCCCAGTGCTGGTTTCTGCTCCTCCTTGTACTCCTGAAGGGACTGTAATGTGCAGTGGACGCATTCCCACCCCTAACCTCCCCACCGCCGTATCATGGATCATGCGCCTTTCCCACCTTGCCTTAAAAGCTGATTTCTGTAGTGTTGGCCACCACTGCCCACCACCCCCAACCACCAAGTAAATTAGTAACAAAAGAAGCAGAATCATACTTGATTGCTTATTTCCTTGCATTTCTTGGCAGCTGCGCCAGTGGATTGTCAGCCTCTCATCTCAGCCAATCACAGATGCGGCCTGCCAGTCTGGGGCCCCTATTGAAGCTTTCCGGCAAACAGAATGCCGGGCAGAGACAGCCTCTGGAAGCGAAGGACTCGCTGTTTTGTGGCTGCTTTTTTTTAGTTTGTTAAGTTGTTGGGTGGGCAAGGGTGGCCTACATATATACGAAACATTCAGGAGATTCATAAAAGGTCTAATATTTTAAAATAGGGCTATTTTGCCCTCAACCATCAGATCTATTTAACAATAGAAGCTAAACATCTGTTTGTTGGGGCAAAATTACGCCATGTTTAAACGATAAGAACTTTATTGAATAACCTGGTTATTTATACTTTATTGGTTGCCCTTTCTTTTGCCTTGCAAGCGTGTCTCCTCAGTTGCTGCCACACAAACTGTCAATCACCTTATCAGTGGGGAAGATCGACCGCACAACAACACACACCGAAGGACTTCCAAGCAAGTATTGAAAGTATTCTGACAGTATCCCTAGGTTAAGGACTTAATGTTTTAGGGCCTCATCCTGGGTATTCAGAATGGAGGAAGAGGACCCTAGGAGGGAAGGGGAGTATAATTATCCTTTCAATGCTTAGTATCAACAGGTAAAAGAACTTTAATTAAAGGGTTAGGATGGGGTTGCCTGCTACTACCACAATGATTTTATTTTTTATAATGTAAAGATGTAACTTAAACCCTTATGTGTCTTTAAAAACACAATATGCACTAGCTAGATATAATACGATGGCCCAAAAATGGTGTTTTGATTTTCTTGATTTCTCCTGTTTCCAATATTTTATTTACACCAATCTTCCATTAAGTTTGTATGTTAGTCTACTGAATTCCTTGTATTATCACAAAATAAGGCTTTATCCTAACATCTCAAAATCAAAGATCTTGACCAGTGTTGACATAATGAAACAATTATATTTATTTGATTTTTTTTTTTTTCCAGGTTTTAGTTATGGTTTTAACGTTCCTGTTTTTAAGAGAAACCAGTCCCATCATCACAGACGTTCCCCAACTAGGAATCCGAAAATTGATGGGATTGTGCGAATCCTAAATCCCTTTGGGTGGAAATGGGTGGACTTATTATATCCGATGATGACAGTGGACACCTAAGAGCCAGGAGAAGACATAGGAGCTTTCACTTAATGGGGGGTTTTTAGCTGTTCCTCTTTAATACTTTAAACAGCTTTCTATACTGGAGAGAACAAAAGATTACATCATTAATGTACTTAACCAAACTACCTACCAATGTGATTGTCATTTATTTAAGTGAAAATTCACGTTTTGGATTCATAGTTTAATTTCATATCCAAGTTGCCAAACGAAATCTGGATCACTTCTTCGTTTTTTCACCAATGTCATAGATTTAGAGGAAGGAAATACAATTCACATTGAAATGGCTCCCTATCCTTGCTAATCAGTGAAGAGAAGACCATGATTTAAGGATGTTTTTTGGACAGTTTTTCTCCCAATGCACACCCAAGATACCGTTTAAAGTCGGCTTTGGTGGGAGGGTTTAGTGTGAATGCTATTTCCCGATAACGAACTTTACAATTGCCTATAACGCAAATAAATACGTAAACTCTGCACAGAAATTAATCTCTAGTGAATGAGCCTGGCAGTTTAAGTATTACAATTATATGATCACCTATCGGGTTTACACATGCATCTATGCCCTGGCCATGCGCTACATATCTACAGCAGTGCCAGTCAACCACAAGTCACAGGCAAAATTGGAGTTGGAAAAGAAAATTGAAGCTGTGGCAAGAGGTTGAATTTTCTGAAGTCCCTTCTACCATGGATCATGAGGTGATAACTCACATGGGAGCAGTCACTATGTCAGAATGGCCCTGGAGACCAGTAAAACCCACAATCAACTCTTTTCCATCCAGATAAGCCCCCAGGCAATGCTATAGGACAAAGCATTATTGTTTTGCTGGAAGGACCAGTGATTTCAAGTTTTACCCCTGTCCTTATAATGTTTCTTTCCTGATAGTTACATAACCTGCATTATAGTGGCGGTACCATATATCACCCTTTATTGGGCACTAAACTGCCCAACACCCATGAAAATAATAGTTATTTCCGGGGAGGTAGGATAAACTCTACTACCTCCCATTTTTATCTTACAGCAATAAAACACTGATTAGGATTGGCCATCCCTTTAAGCTCTAGTTGGTAACTGTCTGGCATGTGCAGGGGAGCCGTCCCCCCACCTGCCTCCCCCCTCCCTCCAATCCCTCTTTGGCTGCCCCTCATTTAGCATAAAAAAACTTTTCTGTAGTGTAGGGCTCCCTCTGCCCACCCAACCCGCATTGTCAGATTTCTAAATAAAAAAACTCTATTTACAGTCCTTAGTTCCTAATGCGCTCTATTTTGACAGCTGCAGCTTCTTCGTGGCTGCATGTCCGGCCCCTGCTTGCAAGTTTCTGGCAGGCAGGGGGCCCTACATATTTCAAAAGGTTTTTTGTTTAGGTGAAGATAACCTATAATATCACAGATTTTTTGCTATCTTTTTAACAATCTTCTTTTAACAACAACCGTTTTAGGGTAATTAAAATACTTGAAATAAGAATCTACCCTAAAGGTGTGCCCTTTGCATCTACAATTTCCTCCTCTTTAACTAGCATTTGGCAACTTACAAAGAGATACCTATAAACATGTACCCACCTTCTTGCTTCCAGCGCACATTTCCACCACATTACTTAACAATGAATGCAATTTTTCTATAATTGAAAAATGTTGGGGAACAGACATTGCTGTATTGTAATAATACAAGGGAAACAAACAAACCCCTCTATTACAAACTAAGTACAACTGACCCATGCATGGGTGCAAACTTCCGATATCTAAAAGCTGAGTGATCCATCTAGAAGCAGAATCCATAAATAAAGTATTACAAAAAGTAGAAAATCAACAATCAGTGAAGATCTTAAAGCAACTTCCACCATGGAGGATGGGGAGGCACACAACATAATGGAGCAGCCCGCAGAACCAAGTATATATAAAAATAAAAAAACACACTTTATTAAACACAGTTTTAATTATATTATATATTATTGAGGAATAATATGTTACCTAAGTGTAATATAAGGAGATTACAACCACCGAGGAGTTCCCTGACCATATAAAACATGAGGCCAATAGCTGAGTGCTTTTATACCGGTTAGGGGACTACGAATTTAATATCCGTCTATTATCCTGTAGTGCGTTTATTCCATTTAATACATAGGGTAAAAAAAAAAGAAGATCCAGCACAGACCACTCCCCCCCCCATTTCTCCCCCCTCCCTGTTCTCTCCCTCCCTGTATTATAATGTGACATGAAGCTTGCTTTGTGCATACAAATGGTTAACTTGCCGTTCTATCTCAAACTAAAGAAGACAATAACATGGGCTCTCATCCGGTGCTGTTTCTGGTTCATTACACTGACTGACTGAATAACTGTGCTGATAAGGAAGATGAGCACCAGTGAATTATGACTCATAGGAATGTGCTCGCTCCTCCTTATCAGCACAGTAATTCATTAGTCATTGTCCAAAATGGGCTTGTTATCTACATTACTAATACAGGGAGGGAAAAGATAGGGAGGGGCGTGGTTTGGTACAGGGATACTTATATAATTGAGAATTACTGGCATTAATACATATACTGTAGTTCTGGTTGGTACAGGGATACTATAAAATATTAGAATTACTGTATTAATACATATACTGTAGTTCTGGTTGGTACAGGGATACTGTATAATATTGAGAATTACTGGCATTAATACATATACTGTAGTTCTGGTTGGTACATGGGATACTATATAATATTAAGAATTACTGGTATTAATACATATACTGTAGTTCTGGTTGGTACGGGATCCTATATATAGATTATTGGTATTAATACATATACTGTAGTTCTGGTTGGTAAGGGATACATATAATATTAAGAATTATTGGTATTAATACATATACTGTATTCTGGTTGGTATGGGGATACTATATATTGAGAATTACTGATATTAATACATATATTTAGTTCTGGTTGGTACAGGAATACTATAAAATATTGAGAATTGCGGTATACATATACTGTAGTTCTGGTTGGTACAGGATACTATATAATTGAGAATTATTGGTATTAATACATATTGCTGTTGGTATGGGGATACTATATAATATTGAAAATTATTGGTATATACATAATACTGTAGTTCAGCTTGGACAGGGATACTATATAATATTGAGATTATTGTATTTACTCTACTGTAAGTTCTGGTTGGTATGGGAATCTACATATATTGAGAATTACTGATATTATAGATATAATGTAGTTCTGGTTGGTACAGGGATACTATATAATATTGAGAATTACTGGTATTAATACATATACTGTATTCTGTTTTGGTACAGGGATACTATATAATATTGAGAATTCTGGTATTAATACATATACTGTAGTTCTGGTTATTACAGGTATATACTATATAATATGAGAATTTCTGGTATTAATACATATACTGTATTTCTGGTTGATCCGAGATACTTTCCGTTGCCTTTTGGAATCAGGAAGGAATTTTCCTCCCCTTTTTAGCTGTTTTTTTTTTGGCTCCTCTGTTGGTAGGGTTTAAAAAAAGTGAATAAGTTGGACTTGATTCAACCTCAATTACTATGTTACCATGTTACTTCTATCAAATTGTAGTATCAGAAAATATAAAGTTGTCTGAGTGGTTATTTTGTCCCTTTAAAAAATGTTAGAAAACGTGAAGGTCTTTTAGGTTTCATCATCACACCCCATCATATCTTTTGTTTAAAAAACATGGCATTTTTATACAAGAAGTGAGCTTTGTAAGTGTGTGTGTGTGTGTTGTTGGGGGGGGGGGGGTATGTGTACATATGAGAGTGTGTATTATTATAATTGTGATGTTGCTACATTTATTATAGAAGCACTTGGTATCTGTGCTGCTGATTGAAACCCCGGGGCTAGTTATTTAAACTTGTGTTTGTATACTGTATCTTGTTATAGTTAAAGACAACCAACCATTTTATTTTCCCTTCTATAATATATGAGATTACTACATATGGGCGAGATGTTCACATTTGTGAGAGTGGTGTGTTTTATGTGTTTGCGTGTGTGTGGGGGGGGGTATTATGTTGGTATATGTACAGACTTCATTACCAGAAGTAGTTATATATGTTTAGTAAACTTTAGATCTATTTACAGTATGTATGTGAAGGGATGTTATGTGGATATATGTCATTCACCATTCCAGACAAAACAAGCCTATCACCTAAATGTTGTATTATACATGCAGTAGATTTTAAAGGGCATGTCCACCTGTTTAAAAAACTTTTAGTATGTGGGTAGGGCTAGTTCCCCCAGGCCCCAACCGCTATAATGTTATATCCAGAAAGTTCCCTGATAGTTACTTACCTTCCCTCATCCTTCACCCGCACAATCCCGCCCCTCTGCTTGCATATACTGCAAGCAGGGGGCGGGGCCGGCAGCTGCGTCTGTGATTGGCTCAGAGGCAGCCAATCACGGACCAACTGCCGGCAGTTCACATCGCCGGAGGATAGAGGGAAGGTAAGTAATGTTTGGGGCACTTTCTGATATTAAACTATAGCGGTTGGGGCTGGGGAGCAGGAACTATTATATGAAGGTAAGTAACTATCGGGGGATTTTCTGGATATACATTATAGCAGTTGGGGCTGGGGAAACTAGACATACTAAAAGGATTTTACACTAGGGTTAGGGAACCAATTGGTTAGGAGAGGGAGGGAGGGAGAGGGAGAGGGAGGGGAGGCCTGCAGTGCGCAGATCATCGGTGTGTATGCGTTCGGGTCGGGGGTCATTCGTTGATCCGTCTGGCGAGATCTGTGAGTACCATCAAGATCTGGCCTCATAACTGGCATTACTTACTGTATCTGCCAGCATACAGTACCTTTTTGATTGGCTAAAACTGACTTGTTTTAAACAATAAGGTATAATGATTAAACCAACAGACCTTAAAGTTTCTTATATCTTAATTGGTTAAAGCACGTAAAAGAGGTGGGGCTAAGATTTTGACTTTTCTATTTAAAACTGGGGTAGAAGCTCAGTAAGTACTTTATACAAATGTGATATTTTTTGTTGTAGCTAATAGAACTCACTATTATACTTTATATACATTTATTTATGCTCATATAATGGCAATACTGACAAATGCACAAATAAATATACACCTATCCTAATAACTAATAATATAAAACCCCATGTTATTGTAAGCTCCCGAAAACTTAATGCAATCGTCTATAAACGTAGTAAATTATTATACAGATGTTGCTAAATATATCCATCCTCTGAAAATGATATGCCCATTACTAATTAATAAATAATACAAACACAAAGTTTATCAAATATTTTAAAATGTGCCAGTGAAAGTGACAATTTGTACTTTGTATAATTCAGAAACATAAAACACCAGTGATAGGATCTGGGTCTGACTCGAAATCCGAATGTTCCATACGAAAACTAATGGTCTTTTGAGACTCCGGAGTTCATTTTCAATGATTATGGAAGGTTAGGATGGTCCGGTTCGCGGATCCGAACCCGGATCCGCCGCGGATTTATCCCTTCACGAACCGGATTTTTCGGATTTTCCGGATTTTCCCCCTTCCAACTTCCGATTCGCGGATTTTTCGTATTTTCGAAAATTTTCGAAATTACGAGTTTTCACTTTTTCGAAAATACGGAAAACTGTATTTTCTAAAATTTTTGAAAATACAGAGATTTCTCTCTTAATTCCCACATACGTATTTTCGAAAATATTCGAATACGAGATTACTTGTATTTTCGAAATACATGAACTCGTAATTTCAAAAATTTTCGAAAATACGAAAAATCTCGTTATTTCAAGGGTATTTTTAATTTTAACGGGTCCGCTCACGGATTTTCAATTTCGAATTTCCGAAATTCGCGGATCCTCAAGCGGACCGGATTTTGCGAAGTTGGCACAACTCTATTGAAGGTTCAAGTCATTTTTTGATATCCTTGAAAATACGACCGGAAACTCTAAAATAGTTTATGATAGTTTTTTTTCGAGGATTTCGAACCTCTACAAATACAGGATTTCCTTAAATATCCCAGGAAGCATAGCTCACAGAAACATGAGAGACCTCAATTTAATTACTATTTTTATGATCTATTTTATGATCTGCTCCATTTCCTTTCTCTTTTTAGATTAATTCATTGTGTTAAAAAAGTCAAATTTCTAACTCCTTCTGGTGACACCCCAATACTTCAACCAATACTGAGATGCACCAGCTCGTTTTGATATCATTAAGTGGTTTTTTCTTGCCGAACCTTCTTGTTGTCATTGAAAAGATTGGACATTTTAATGTATCGAACAACGTGGAATATTTTTATATCAATGCCAGTGCTAATTTGTGGGGTCCCTACTTCAATCGTCGGTAAGACTGAAGTGACTCCGTATGTAAATGTCCATAGGTGATATAGTCAATTGCATCCTCAAACCTCATTATCACGGATATATTCAGATTCTCCATTTCAGATATATAGTCTCAGGACTGGGCATTCATCTCTATAGCCAGTCAAATAATATACCCCAATATCACCAGGAACTCTACATGGCCTACATGTACGAGGACATTTCTATATTTGAATAGCCTCTGCAATGTGCAAGGTGGAGATATAAAATTATAAAATAAATATAGTAGCTCTTTAAGGAAATTCAAAATTTCCAAACAGCTTTTCCAAGCAACATGCATTCAATTAAAGGAATTGTCCCCCCACAAACAAAAAATTCACATTTAATAAACACCCTCCAAAACCTACACCTCACCAGTTAAAATCTTCCTCCTCAGCTTCTAATATACTTACCAAGACCCATTCTCTGGGCTCTCTGCTGCTGCTCTTCCATGCCTTTTCTATGCATGGAACGCAGCAAGCAGAGGAACGTGTCTTGGTACATTAAGTATATATAGTAGCTAAGGAGAAGATTTTAACGATGTCTGGGTTTAGGGGGTGTCTGCAAAAACAGGGGAGGGAGGTTCAAGAAAACAGGCAGCAAAGGCTCTGCGCTGACAGACGCTTTAGCCGCGCTGTCAGGTATTGGGCATGACGTCATGTCGTCTTAACTGACAGCCGTGACCAGGAAATAGAGCGCAGAGGAAGGGCATTGAGGACCAGGCTAGATAAGTTGCTTCAGGGGCATCTTTGGACTTTTGGGGTTTGGGGGTGCCTCTCCTTTAATAGAAAGGTTTTTTTTTTGCCTGGACATGCCCTTTAAATGGGTTGTGGGGGTGGGCATGCCCTTTAAGACAGTAAATTGTCCTGCATTAATATTTTGATTTTATGGTCTGAAGGTCTAGAGTTATAATTTAGAAATATTTCCATATCCCTCTTCTTAACTGAATGCTAATGTCCAAATTTCACAGAGCGTTTTAATGAAACAAACCTGCATTATGCTTAGAAGAGTTTTACTACAAGCTAACGGTCCTGCCTTTATCATGCGAATATTTGTTGGGTTACTTCCTATTTGATGCTGCTGTAGATGGACAGTTGAGAAATATAGTACACAGACAGAAATCAAGAGACTAATTGCAGGCTATGACTACAACTTGTACAAATGCACAAGCTGCTGAAACAGGAAGTGTTCAAGGAAGTGTTCAAGTTATATTGCTGGATCTTTTCTTTTTTTTCCCTAGTAATAGGCGTTTACAAAAAATTTTGTGAATGACAGAGGGATATTGCTAATTTGTCTTCATCTTCTTTTATGGTTTTTTTCCCTTTATTGCACAGTAATTTTAAGATCTCGCATCAAAAAACTATCCAGTGCTAATTTTGTGATTACATAGTATGGCCCAACTTCACTCGAGATTTCCTACAGATTATTTTACTGAATTGAAAAGTTAGTCGGATGACTGCCAAAAGTCTTCAAGAACTCTCACTTCAAGTCTAGTTGATTGAACTGAATACAATATATATACCATGACCTGAATGAACAATATTTTTTTAATAAAGGCCACTTGTATGGAGACATGTTTTTAAACACATTATAAGCACTACATGGCACTACCCAGTTTCACACACGGTTAATGTGTTTGTAGGGTAAGAGTCCGACCTGACCTGAAATAATAATAGGTATCGTGTGGTACATGATCGATGTAGGTAATAATACCCTGGAAGGTCCCAATCAGCATATACGCGCAAGTGTTTAGGAACCTCCTGAATGCAAGGTGTTGATTGCATTGGGAAGTGTTATCGAAACTGCCCAGTGTAAGGAGTCAAACTGCATGAACATAGCAAACAAATGGTTTTGACCCTCACCTTCACACCCACCACCTCTAATCAGGCTTGTTTTTTTATTTTGCTATAAATGGCCTCCTTGACACCTCTCTTGAACCAGTCTGTTCCTTTGCCAAGATGTTGACTTTACAATCTTCAAGGATGTCCGTTTTCCTTAGATGCGGGTACATACTGAGTCCTGACCCGAGGAATCTCTTCTAAGCGGGCCATACGTTGGGTGCAGTTGCTGTTTTGTCTTCCCCCTATACAAATCAGAACACTCTTCACTGCACTGCGTATGTGATGTTACTGTTCTTATGTTTTTGTATTGGGCCTTTCAGATGCACCAGTTGCTGCCTCATGTGTTCTTAGGTGAAAGGCAGACAGGTACATTGTTTATTGAAAATTCTTCTAAATTTCTCGGAGACCCCTGCTACATATGGATGACCATGTTCTTCTCCTGTCTTGCTTTTCCCCTTCACTGTTGGTTTTGTGTTCTTTTCTTTCCTTCTACACTCTTTGAACAAGGCCCAGTCTGGATATCCACAAATTTAAAGGGCTCCTCTGAGATGTTTCATTTCTTTAGCTTTCCCTCTGGGCTAGTGGGTATAAAGATTCAGCTGGAAAGCTGGGTACACACAGGTACGCTTTCAGAGGAGACCAAGGACTGTAGGTTGGATAATGGAGCAGACAAGGCTGATGGGAATTGTATGCTGTTACCAAGATGCTGCTAGGAACTGTATGCTGGATGTGCTACTGGGAACTGGATACCAAGATGCTGCTGGGAACGGTTTGCTGGATGTGCTACTGGGAACTGTGATACACAGAAGCTGCTGTGAACTGTATGCTGATGTGCTGCTGGAACTGGATACCAAGAGCTGCTTGAACTGTATGCTGGATGTGCTGCTGGGAACTGGATACCAAGATGCTGGAACAGGCAAGGTAAGTAACTTCACTGGAACTGGTAGGTAAGTAACTTCACTGGAACTGGTAAGGTAATAACTTCACTGGAACGGTAAGGTAAGTAACTCCCTGGAACTGGTAAGGTAAGTGACTTCACTGAACTGACAAGTAAGTAAGTTTACTGGAACAGGCAAGGTAAAAGAAAATTGAACAGTAAGAAAATGCTGGATAAGGAGAGGTCAGTAGCAGAGTACGGAGCCAGGGGTAGCTAACACTTCAATCAGGCACTGGGTCCGGAGGACGCTGGCATTTGAATCCTCACGCTGACATCATGACATCCCGACTACGCGCCCACCCGGAAGTGCAGAGCGGCGCAGGACCAGAGCGGCAGGTAAATTTGTGACAGTGGGGATATTCTCTGCTCTGTGTTGTAGGGTTCTGATGACACCCCGCTTGTGAGCATTGGTTTTCTGAAAATCTCTAATTCAATCTAACATTCTCCCTACCTCTACCAAGCAATCCAAAAACCAGTGTGTTGTTTTGAACCTCTTCCCTGTAAATTTGATGTTTTGTTCTGTGAAAGTATGTACTTCCTTCTGGTGGATGTTACCTAGTGTGTCACCCCCCCCTTATCTGAACCATGGCTGGGTGTAACATCCATAAAGGTATTTAAGAGCTTGTGTTTCCACTTCCCTCCATGTAAAGGTTTGCCACACGGGTGAAGATCCCATAGAACATCCATGTTAAATCCACTAGAAGGAAGTAAAGGATATTTTTTCCTGATGTACTGTGGTTTTTTGACATCACCAGCATTTGTGGTCTGGCTCCAGTTTAAGGTTGGAGCATGCCCACTGGTGGGACTGAACATCTTCATCTGCATAATAGCACTGCCCCAGAGCTTCTAAATCATTTTTAAAGCTATCCACGAGCTTTAATATATATCCCTAAGGTGCCAAAGGAAAGGACAGATATTTACTTTAGCCCCCTCATACACAGGATTGATATTTTGAGCTAATCAACAAATATTGTTAATGTTTTGCTGTTTTCCTGGTTGAACGCTCACAATATTAAGTGGTTTATGTGATAAAACAAAGACCGGGTAGATAGAAACTTTTCCCGTCTTTAAGTCCCCATCTCCTGGGGATTTCAAGGTGAAATCTGTGGAATATCGGACAACATATGCATCTAGAACTTTGATTGTTTTTTCCAACTAGATTTCTGATAATATTGACCAATCAGAATGTGATCCCAAAAACATATGACTGTGTATGTGTCCTTAACTAGCTTCAGAAAAGATCGATTTTTTTGTTGTGGGGCTCATTTAATAAGACACTGTATGGAACCCACAGTTACCCTAATATACTAACAGGAGATTCAATAAAAGTTCTTATCGTTTAAAACGGTGCTTTTTGCCCAACCAATCAGATTTTGCTTTCAAATGTTAAATAAGATCTGATTGGTTGGGGCACAATTAGCTCCATTTTAAACGATAAGAACTTTTATTGAATAACCCTGTAAATATTTTACCTCACTTTCATTATAGATGTATTACTGTAAATATTTGATTCAACATGCTTTCCAAATACCTGTTTGTTTGTTTTGTCTGCCTCTCCTTTACCGACACTCTGATATCTTCATTTATTTAGCTTCCTCGTTCCTATGCAATGAGCCATGTTCCCCCGGATACAGGAAGTCTAAAATAGAAGGGAACCATCTTGCCTGTTATGACTGTGTGTCAGTGGTGCAGAAGGGAAATGTCCATGTACAGGTACGACATTTGACTTGCGCATAAACACCATTTATATTTTATATTTTTTTAATATTATTAATTTCTTCTTATTTTTTGTACATTTGTAATAACAAGTTTTTAAATCCTAAAATCGAAAATTCTAAAAAATCCAAGTAAAATGGGGTCCCTCTTGTTCGGGTCCAGTAGTAGGTTAAATTTTAACTTGGGGGTGGACATGTCCTTTAACAGCCATAATCATTATTTTTACTTTACAGACTTGTAATAATGATTACATTAATTTGCAACGTGGATGAAAATAAGGACTGCTTACTTACATAGAGTAAAATTATACAGTCATACATATAGGGCATGTGTGCCCCATCACTAAAATCCCCCCACCCTCCAAATCCCAAATTGTTATACTTAACTCTCTGTGGAACTCTCTGTGGTCTTGAAATTTCTTATAGATTTTATTGGTTTGAATGGATATCCACTTAAAAAATTTGTATAGTAGAAAAACAAAAATACTATCATAAAATATGAGCACTAACATAACATTGTGTTCAATAAGACATACGTCCATCCAGTCCAACCATCCAGCATATCCTCATTTCCTGCCTAACTGTTTGATCCAGAGGAAGGCAAAAAACCCCCACCAAATTTATGAAGGGGGAACAAGTGGCAATGGAAATTTCCCTGGATCAACTCTACTTTATGTATCAATACCAGTAACTTGTAACATTCCTTGTTTGCAGAAACTCATCCAGCTTTTTATTAACTGACCAATGAACCTGCCATAACAACATCCACTGGAAACCAGTTCCATAGCTTTACCTGTTCTCACAGTGACAAACCCTTTCCCAACTCTACTTTATGTATCAATACCAGTACTTGTAACATTCCTTGTTTGTAGAAACTCATCCAGCTTTTTATTAAACTGACCAATGAACCTGCCATAACAACGTCCACTGGTAGACAGTTCCATAGCTTTACCGTTCTCACATTGACAAACCCTTTCCCAACTCTCTTTATGTATCAATACCAGTAACTTGTAACATTCCTTGTTTTGTAAACTCATCCCAGCTTTTTATTAAACTGACCAATGAACCTGCCATAACCAACGTCCACTGGAAGACAGTTCTATAGCTTTAACCGTTCTCACAGTGACAACCCTTTCCCAACTCTACTTTATGTATCAATACCATAACTGAACATTCCTTGTTTGCAGAAACCCATCCAGCTTTTATTAACTGACCAATGAACCTGCCATAACAACATCCATGGAAGACAGTCCCATAGCTTTACCGTTCTCACAGTGAAAAACCCTTTCCCAATCTACTTTATGTATCAATACCAGTAACTTGTAACATTCCTTGTTTGTAGAAACTCATCCACTTTTTATTAAACTGACCAATGAACCTGCCATTAACAACGTCCACTGGAAGACAGTTCCATAGCTTTACCGTTCTCACAGTGACAAACCCTTTCCCAACTCTACTTTATGTATCAATACCAGTAACTTGTAACATTCCTTGTTTGTAAAACTCATCCAGGTTTTTATTAAATAAACTGACCAATTGACCGCCATAACAACATCCACTGGAACAGTTCCATAGCTTTACCGTTCTCACAGTGACAAACCCTTTCCCAACTCTACTTTATGTATCAATACCAGTAACTTGTAACATTCCTTGTTTGTAGAAACTCATCCAGCTTTTTATTACACTGACCAATGAACCTGCCATAACAACATCCACTGGAAGACAGTTCCATAGCTTTACCGTTCTCACAGTGAAAACCCTTTCCCAACTCTACTTTATGTATCAATACCAGTAACTTGTAACATTCCTTGTTTGTAGAAACTCATCCAGCTTTATATTAAACTGACCAATGAACCTGCCATAACAACTCCACTGGAAGACAGTTCCATAGCTTTAGTTAACCGTTCTCACAGTGAAAAACCCTCTCCTAACTTGAAGCCTAAATCGTTTTTCTTCAGTCTTAAGGGTGTCCACATGTCCTCTGATATGCTCTATTGGTGAACAATGCCCCAGATAGTTTGTTGTATTGCCTGTTAATGTATTTATACTCAGAATCATATTCCCATGCAAGCGCCTTTTCTCTAGCGTACATTATTGTAACTTTTTCCAGTCTCTCTCTCATATTCAAGCTCCCCCAATCCCCTTATTAATTTAAATGCCCTTCTTTGAATCCTTTCCATTTCAAAGATGTCCTTTTTGTACACAGTATTTTAATAGCACTGCATATTCCAAATGAGGCCTTACCAATGCTCTGTAAAGAGGGAGAATAACATTTTCCTCCCTTGAATTCATACCTCTCTTTATACAAGACAATATCATGCTGGCTCTGGCTGTTGCCGCCTGGCACTGCTTGCTTCCTTTAAGTTTGTTATCCACCAAAACTCCAAGATGCGTTTCCAACAGGGATTCACTTAACATAGAGCTTTTATATGTATAATTAGCACAAGGATTTTTTTCTCAACATTGAATCTCACCTGCCATTTAGAGCCCTTGTGGCAATCTATCTAGATCCCCCTGCAACGATTGCTCTCCTCTGAAGCTTTTAATGGTCGACAAGTTTTATGTGGTCAGCAAACATAGAAACCTTGATGACTACCCACTTCCAAATCATTAATAAACAAATTAATAGAAGCGGCCCCAACACAGAACCCTGTGGCACCCACTTAGCACTTTAGTAAATAATGATTGAAGCCCCATTAACAACTACTCTCTGCATCCTATTCATTAACCCAATTTTCAATCAATATACAAATATGCCTCCCCAGACAAACAGACCTTAGCTTATACATTAGTCACCTATGGGGGACTGTATCAAAAGCCTTTGCAAAATCAAGTTACTACAGTACATCTACTGCTGCCAGAGTCTAAATTTCTACTCTATTTTTATAGACTGTTGATACTGCACCAGTTATTACTTTAGCACTTCCACCCTTTCCTATGTATTGTATGTTACCCACCTAAGTAGATTGTAAGCTCTAGAGGGCAGAAACCTCTTTCCTCATGTTACATGTTTTAAGACACTTGTATAGTTAGTGATGCACATACTTATTTATATATTTATGTATTTATTTACTTTATTTTACTCTAGAATATGTTCCCTTATTAAACTTTCCAGTATCTTCGTCACCACTGAAGTTAAACTTACAGGCCTGTAATTACCTGGCTGTGAATGATAACCCTTTTTGAATATTGAATAACATCAGCTTTTTACCAATCTAGAGGCACACATTTGGACATGAGGGAATATTCAAAAATAAGAAACAATGGCCTAGATAAAACTGAACTTAGCTCCCTAAGGCCCCAAGGATATATTTTATCCGGTCCAGGATTTATTAATATTAATCTTACTTAGTTGTTTTTGTACCATATCCTTGCTAACCAAAGTGCACTTGCATCTTTATACCATTATTGCAACTATATCTATATCTTTACTTGGATCTTCTATGTGTATACAGAGGGAAAAAAGGCATTTTTTTATCGCCATCCTCCGTACCTAACTTATCCCCATTAATTAATGGTGCCACGTTTCAGTCCTCATCTCTTACTATTAATATACTTTTTAAAAAAAATTGGCTTAGCGATGCTTTGTTCAGCTATCCTAACTTTATTATTAATTTTAGCTAGTTTGATTGCTTTCTTACACTCCTATTTCTAATATTTTAACTTTAATAGCTACAATATATGAAACTAATATAAATAATGCTTGTTTTATAGAATAATGCTTATTGATGTAAATTATGTGGTCAGCAAATACAGTGTGTTATTGCAAACAATGAATGATATTATTCATACTACATGTTTAAATATTTAAATATATCTAGATATAAGGGATAATAATGCTACCTAGAGTGTAATATAAGGATATTACGCCACCGAGGAGTTCTCTGACCATATAGAAGCAAGAGGCCTTTAGGCTGAGTGTTTTTATAGAGGCCAGGGAACTCCAAAGTGAAGTAATATCCGTATATTATTCTGTAGGTAGCGTATTATTCCATATAATACATAAGGTCAAAAAAAAAAAAAATCCAGCACAGACACTCAGTCTCCCCCCCTCCCTCTCTGTATTAGTATTGTAGATAACAAGCCCGTTTTTGTAAATGTAAGGAGGAGCGAGCGCATTCCTGTGATTCATAATCCTCCTCGCTCCTCCTTATCAGCACAGTAATTAAGTCAGTCAGTTAGTGTACAGAAACGGTTGTTATTTACATTACTAATACAGGCAGAGAGAGAAATGGGGAGGGGCAGTGGAATACAGGAAGTCACTCAGTGACATCACTGAGTGACTGTAATATAGATTCTCACCACTGCACCTCCCCATTGAAATTTCAGAGCCTTATGTATTATAAACTTTCAATGTAACAGATGAGTTGCAATTGTTAAAAGTTAAGTAGACGTATTTGTAATTTAACGGACCTTTATAGCTATTGTAAAAATTAGTCAGTCCTCCTGTTCAATTAGTGTAACACAGCAAAAGAGTTTATGATGATAATGCATTTGATTGTCAGCTGAAATGTAAATTTAAAAGAATAGGGGAGATATTTTGGAAGAATTAGTTTCCAGCAATGGGCAATTCAAAACATATTTTCCCAGTATAGATACCCTTTAACAGTCCTGTTTTCTCTAGGGTAATCATTAAAAGGGGAGTGGCTTGGGGTACGCTCCTAGCTCCACCCCCTGTCCGTGAAAATCTTGTCCGTTAAAATTTTTTAATTAGTTTGGCAACGCTGATCAGGCACCTGTTCTGGTAAATCTCTTCCGGGATATTTGCTGTGTTGGAGTTTCGGTGGGTTTAGATAAAGATAGCATTTACAGTATCTGTAGCATTAGTACCGGTTTGGATTTACCTTTGTTCTATAGTGATAACTCTCCATTCACAACCTGATGTTACATAGAGAAGTTTACCTTGATATTTATCATAAAGTAAAATCATTGGTGTGTGACTTTAGATGACAAAATATTCACACATTTCATTGTTATTTTCCATTTTAGATTCCCCCTCTGTTGGAAATGTCTGAGATGAAATGTCCAATAGGCTGAGAACTGTCTGTGTTCCCAAAGTTATAAATTACCTTTCATTTAAGGACAACAATGGGCATTACATTTACATCAGTTGCCATATTACTCTCCATCTCAACTTCTGGATTTTTTGGGAATCTTTGTTAAATATTGGACACCCCATTGTAAAGGCCAATAATAAAAATATCAGTTGTGTCCTTCTCATCTCCCTTATTGTTGTGTTTTCTCTGCACTTTCTGTTCATTGGACTTCCAACAAACATACAATGTCTCCTCCGACAGACCATGTTGGGGCTGTTTTCTTACTCTTTCTGTGTCTTCTGTGTTGGCTAAAACTATCACCGTTATCATTGCCTTCAATGCTACAAAGCCTGGGAGTAATTAAAGAACACCTAGGTCCTCGCACTGTCTATACACTTATCACTGGGTGCATCATGGTGAAATATTGATCATTGTTGTGTGGATGGTAACCTGCCCTCCGTTTGTGGAAATTGACCTGTTTTCTGAAACGGACACCATTATTTTATATTGTAATGAAGGTTCTGTCATTTTCTTATTCTCTCTTATTGGTTATATGGGAACTTTGGCTTTACTAAGTTTCATTTTTGCATTTCTAGCCAAGGATTTCCCTGACCGATTTAATGAAGCTAAAAACATCACATTCAGTATGTTGGTGTTCTGTAGTGTGTGGGTATCATTTTTCCCGCCTACCTGAGCAGTAAGGGGAGTAAAATGGTGGCTGCTGAGATATTCTCCATCTTATCCTCCAGTGCTGGAATATTTATTTGTATTTTTGCTCCTAAATGTTACATTATTTTTTTAGGCCCAACTTGAATTTAAAGGATAATGTTAGAGCCAATAATCAGAGCCACTGAAATATATTTAAAAAATGTTGAAATAATAAACAAACATCAAAATTGATTTTTCCCCCAAGTGGCACATAAAACTTTGTGGACACTGTTTGACATTACAGGGGGATTTTAACCTTTTGGCATCTGAGCCAAACTGCCTTGTGGAGGTGGGCGTGGTCTGTGGAGGTAAGCTTGGTGATTGTGTCTGGTGAACTGGAGGGCTGGCCTAACAGTAGCTGCTGAACCTCCAAGTCCTACAGTTCAGCAGACACTGTTAGTTCATTCCTCCAGTTCAGCAGCCACTGTTATGTCACCCTCCATTTCAGCAGCCACTGTTAGGTCAGCCCTCCAGTTCAGCAGCCACTGTTAGGTCAGCCCCAGTTCAGCAGCCACTGTTAGGTCGCCTCCAGTTCAGCAGCCACTGTTAGGTCATTAGTCCAAAAGCATAAAAGTCCCAATCCACACTAAACCTGGATGGGTGCTGACGTCTCAGGGTCACCCTAAAATCACAACTTCACAGCACACCCCAACCTAATAATCCCATTCAATTTCCCTCTCACCCACTTAAGGAATAAAATAATAATTAAAAAAAAAAAACCAGCAGACAGCACCATAACCTACCAGTGACCACTGACACTCTTACACGGCCTTAAATTGAGAGAGGCCACCAGTAACCAAATGTTTAAAAACTACAACTCCCACATTCCTCTACAACACTCAGGGAAGCTGGAAGCTGTAGTTTTCAAACCCTTTCACACTCTTGTTCCAGGCAATGCCCTAGTGGCAGCACAAACAACCCTACCCCAGTGACCCCACAGTACCCACACAATTCTTAAAACACCGTCCCAGCTCAACCATGGCTTAAAAAACAGGCAGCAGCACCAAAATAACACCATCAGTACTCCACACACACTAAGCCCATATAGGGTATTGCATTAGGCAGCAAACCAGCTTGCGTACCTCACAAACAGGCTGGCTCCGCACAGACCACAGTAAAGGTTTTGTCCTCAGCCCCTCCTCCCTCATTGAGCATCCGCACGGGAAGGTCTGATGCAGCAACAGCAGGCATCAGGATCGGGTGATGACCCTTTGTCCAATGGGAGACTGTTGAGTCCAGTATAAAGGGTTAATCAGTATTGTAAAGAGTTAACCAAAGCTTGTTATGTATGCACAACTGTCTTGCTTACTCACAAAGTAGTAGAAGTTATTTTGGAAAATTATGTTCATCAGTAACATAAGTTGTGACCATTCATGGAACTTTTACCCTAGAGTGTAACTTAAGCCACCAGAGATGTATATAACTTGTCAGGATTCACACACTGTGGTGGGAGTAGGAGGTAGGAGTTGGAGGTTGACGTTAGTAGGAGGAGGTAAGCAGACATACACACACACTCTTTACACACACACACACATATACACACACACACACACACACTTTAATAGACTAATTATGTTTAAATTATATAGTTAAAATTTGTTGGCTGTCTCTAATATACTTCACTGGCTTTTTACTTTGCATAATTTGTAACTACTCCTACAATAAATCCTTATTGATATATCACCTGTGTGAGTGTTATTATTAACCATAAGATAACTTACACGGAACTAAGAAGTATTATTATAAATACACATAGGTTTACATAAGAGGTCTGTATTTATACATCAGATCAGTCACATGTGTATGTTTTTACAGAGACAATTTCAGAAATTCATATTCTCCTGGGTCCTAAGCTGCAGGGACAACTTGTATCATTGACACATTAGAAGGCACAGGGACACCAGGGCAGGACACTGGTAGGCAGATAATTAAGGGGACAGACCAGTCAATCCACAAGCCCCCCCCCCAAAAAAAAAAAAACACCCTCCAAAAAAAGAGATGCCCATGACTGGCACATACATTTTGCCCACTGGGACTGGCACTTACAGTTAGCCCACTATGACTGGCCCGTATAAGTTTGCCCACTTATTTTGGTAAAGCAGACAGAGAAGCTGCTGTCAGCTGCCACTCCTTTGTGTGGGCAGAGTGCTGCCTGAGTCAAAAGGCTTACTCTGCTCATGGAGAGGCCCCCTGCATTTATATATATATGTTGATAAAACTAGAGTTGAACCGGATCCTAGAAAATTAATTATCTGGGCAAAGCAAGTTGCCGTGTAGTTCCAACTACCCAATTTAGGTGGTGGTGCTCAGGACCAAGATATATTATTTATAAAGCAAACAGGTTAAAGACCACCCAGTGTCCTTTATAAGCACTCGTGGAATTCCACACATAATAAAAATATAACTTAAATAGTAATTATACCAACATAAAATGTCTTTTTAAACACGTGTGTCTTTTATTGCACCTTGTTATTCTTAAATATGTGACTAAAACTACTGAGCCCTGCACCTCCAGACATTGCGTCTGTGTATCTATTCCACATCTTTGCAACAAGTTAGTTAAAAGAAATACAAAATGGCCCATGTACAATGGATACCATGTCATATTTGTGAATTTCCTATTATGTCTCTGTGTTGCAAGCAGTATCCGTATTCTCAATTCAACATTTTTATCCCAGCTGGTGGATCCATGCACTGTCCTGGGTTAGTATTTTATAGAAACCAATTTACTGTTGATTGAAATCATTTCACAAACACAGTTCTTCCGTAATCCACACTTTGTAAGTATAAAGGTAAGTACAACTACTGACCGGCAGGACCTTCGGCAGTTGTGAACACACCACTCCTTACTCTAGATGGTGGGACTTCTCTGGACTGATGTTTTGCTGTCTCCCTCCCCCGTTGTTTACTGGGGCTACTCCCAACTGACCGATTACCTCCACTACTCCATGCTGTTCGACATGGTTGATTTCCGAGTCCAGCCTCTAAGACAATGCCGTGTCCACTTCACCCACCTATAGATACAGAGTGGTGGTCTCTTACCTCCGTGTCTTCTGCCGGGTTCTCATACATACCTTCAAATTGTAATCCACATGCGGCCTGTACTGTTATCCAACGTGCGTTTACCCCAAAGGTATGGGCGGGGCTTCTTCAGGGATACCAAATTACCTTTAGTTTTTAGTCACATGTTTAAAATAACAAGGTGCAATAAAAGACACACGTGTTTTAAAAAGACTTTTATTGTTGGTATAATTACTATTTAAGTAATATTTTTATTTATGTTGTAGAATTCCACGAGTGCTTATAAAGGACACTGGTTTGGTCTTTAACCTGTTTCTGCTTTATATATATAGATGTATTGGCTATATGAATTATATCCAACAATTTATAAAGCTTCCACTATGAATAAAAAAAAAAGAGGAGTTGCAATAGCAATCAAAAGTTCAGTGGCATATGAGGAGAGGAACAAAATAATAGACAAAAATGGAAGGTTTATAATCCTAGACTGCAAAATCAACAACAAACTATACACTCTAGCATGTATCTATACACCTAACACCAAACAGATTAGGTTTATCCATAAAATAATACAAAAGATACAATCTTATTCGAACAACAAGTTAATCTTGTGCGGAGATTACAACCTCACATATGAACCCTTTAAATAGTTACACTACTAAGAAATGCATTTCACAGAGCTGTGCTAAGATCAGGTTCACTTTATTATCCCCCCCTTCAGCTCTGCATTATGTTATTTCTATAAATGTAACTATTTTTATTAATAAATGTCTGTTGGCATACAGAAATTGGTTAAATGGTTGGCAAATTGGTAGTTGTAAATGGTTGGCATTGTCTGTGCGCCAAGTGCCATTTACCACTGCCAATTTTCAACCATTTAACCAATTTCTGTATGCCAACAGACATTTATTAATAAACAGGAGACTTCACACTACAACAAGGGAAAATGTCAGCTTCAGATTTGGGGACAAACAGATCTAAAATTAGCTCATAGAGGTAAAGGCCCCTGCGTGGAATTACTAGTACTTTCTAACCTTAAACTTTTTTTTAGTGTAGTCAGGGGTGTTCCTAGGGTTTTCGACACATGAAACAACTTTTAAATGCTGTCTATCGGCAGATGGGGGGCAGCCATGAAGCGGGTATGGATTTATCATGGGCATAGGATTGGCTTGTGGAGTGTGGTGTGCTGTGCTGACTTGACACTGACGGTGATGAACTGGAGGACTGACTTAAAACGGACTGATGAAGTGGAGGGCTGACTTAAACTCACTGGTGAACTGAGGGCTGACTTAACACTGGCTGGTGAACTGAGGGCTGACTTAAAACTGACTAGTGAACTGGAGGGCTGACTTAACACTGACTGTGAACTGGAGGACTGACTTAAAACTGATTGGTGAACTGGAGGGCTGACTTAACACTGACTGGTGAACTGGAGGGCTGACTTAACACTGATCGGTAGAACTGGTGCTGAAATGCAGTATTGCAAAAAGGAGGATTTTACTGCCGCCTTTTAAGTGTTTCGCAGGGAAGTGCCTGAGCAAATGTTTCAGTTTGCTTAATGGTAGGGGCACACCCTGAGTTTAGTTTTTCTTAATTTCCTTTTAGTAAATATTCTTCTTTGTAAAATATTCTTCTTGGTCTTAACTTCAGGATGGATGGTTGTAATAAGTAAAAAAAAAGTTCAAAAAAATTCTTGTTGATCTCAAGTATTTGGTATAGGATGGTTGAAATAAGTAAATGAGTTCCATTTTTAATGGATATATAAGGTAGAACACTGTTCGCCCTATTATTGTTGTCCTGATTAAGACGACCTGTGCATCGTTAAACATTGAATAAATTCACATTTATGAATTCATTGTGCCCAGGAGTGCTTATATATGATCGGAACTGTTTGGTGTAATTGATAGAGTTACATGACACTGAGTTACCTGTAAATATAGATATTTTTTGGGATGAGTGCAGAAACCTTCATAATATAACCTTTAAAGGTACTGGTAATAATAATTAAAATAAAAAGTCACAATACTGGTGATAATATATATTAAAGGGCCTGGCTACCCCCCAAAACCAACTTTGGGGATAAGGTAGGTAACCCCTACCCACTCCCAACCGCACAATATTTCATTAAAAAAATCCCCACATTTCTACTATAGTTACTTCTCTCCTGCAGTGATCTGATCTGGACTCCTGCTTGCAAGCAGGGGCCTGACCTCAGCTGCGTCTGTGATTGGCTGGAGGCAGACAATCACAGAACCGGCTGACGTCACTGGATCAGGGGCTTTTTAAAAAAATATTGTGGAGGTTGGGGGTGGGCAGGGTTTACTTACCTTACATTCAAAAGATTACAGCTAGGTACAACGATGGCTGAGAGGGATCCGGATGTGGGAGGGGTTTAGTTCTGCCATTACTCAAACCTTGACGAGGATGTGGTTTCAGCACAGATCAGAAGCCTCACAGACAGCTGGACTCTTCAGTTTCCTGGACTTGAAATTACATATCTTGGGAACCATAAGGAGCAGAGATGTAAGGTAAGATTTATTTTAAACTACGAATGGTGCCAATAGTGAGTTTAATTATAGTTTTGGGGTGGACATGCCTTTAAAAAAAATGTAACAATACTGGTGTAAGGCGATATAAAATGGGGGTACTTAATTTGCTCCAGAGACTGTCAGTCTTATCCAGATTCTATGCACAAGACTCTTATTTATCAGTTATGGGCCCAAGCATATGTTGGAGGCAGGGTGTTGCTGAACTACCACTCTAGGTAGAATGCAATAAATGGGCGCAAGTGGTTCTTGAACTTAAACAGTATATTATTTATTAACAGAACAATATTAATATGGCATTGCAAGTAGCATGATAGAGATGGCACAGCATGGCACAGATATCACATAAATACTCACAAACCAGAGGAATCAGAAACAGCATAAATAACAATCAGCTTGTTAGTGCCACCCCAGCTCTCAGATCACTGTAGTAAAATATTCTACCCCTATGTCTGGCACTATGTCCCTATTCTTGGGTGGTATACCCAGGACTCTAGTCCTTACTAATCTCCTTGTTGGAGCTCAGGCTGCTCACTAGCTACCCTACTCCTATCTATCTCTCCTGGAGAGATCTATAACAGAATCTAATCTGACATTAACTAGGCCTATCTGTTATCTAAGGTCCAGGCCACCATCTCTCCTCTGGGGAAACTCCAGCAAGTAGAGAAAGAGGCTGAGCACATGGTAATCTCCTTTTATTTTACACAGCAGCCCCTACTGGTCAAATCCTTTAAGAACAAAAAGACTAAAAGTAATCGTTTATAATCCCTACATGGTAATATCTTACTGTATATTTCACAGACTGTGCTTAGATCAAGCTCACTTAATTTTCTTCCACTCCTACCATCCAACATTCCCCTTTAATCATCTGATCAGAGCTGTTCTAAGAACAGGGTTGCTATATTATCCTCCAGCACGTACTATCCTTCTATAGGTTGTACCTATAAAGGGGAATTGCAGGGTATGCCACTTGAAGCTCTGCACCATGTTAATTCTAAACTAGCCATGCTACATGTGTTTTAAATAGGTGTCACATATCTCCCATATTTGAAAAATAAAAGAGGGCATTAAAGAGAAGTGGGAGTTGCAGGCCCAATAGCACCCACGGCAAATTGTGTCCACACCCACTTTGATTAGGCCACACCCACTTTCTATGGGTTATGCCCAATTTAAAGGTAAGCCCCCCCCCCCCGAAAAAAAGGACACTCTTTAAATATGCGTACTACACCAACCAGTATCTATTATCTGTGTTGTCTGTATCTATTTTTATAGCCTGGTCTGTATTATCGCTTTCTGTCTGTCTACTTACCTGTTGTCCTATCATCTACCTGTCTATCCAACTTTTTTTTGTCTACCTACCTATCTATCTATCTGTATCTTTCTATCTACTGTCTTTCCATAACCACTATCTGTCTACCTACCTATTTGTATCTTTGTCTATCTGTATCTTTCTATATACCATTCTATACATCTATCTCTTTTTGTCTATTTACCTGTCTATCTGTATCTTTCTATCTGTCTATCCATATATCTGACCATGTCAACCTATATCTCTATCTATGCCATACACATATGCTTACCCACATATGACACACACATGCAGTGATATACTGACACACATACAGTGGTGTGTAGCTATAGACTTAAGTGCCCTGGTGCAGAATTTGGGTGATGGTGCCTCCCCTCCCAACGGCCAACTCCTCCCAACCCTGTGCAAACACAAATCCCACCGCATTAAACCAACTATTTTGATAATAAATGTCTGTTGGCATACAGAAATTGGTAAAATGGTTGGCCAATGTGGTGGTTGTAAATGGTTGGCATGTCTGTGCGCCAGTGCCATTTACCACTGCCAATTTTCAACCATTTATCAATGTCCAAAAGTAGAAATTATCCTGGACTCCACACCAGACTTAGAAAAAATGGTGTTGTATATAACATGTGACGTTTCGGTGTGACGCGCACACCTTCCTCAGTTGATGTGAAGGTCCAGTGTACTGGGTTTTTTATACACACCGACACCTAATTGATCCATTATTAGTCACAGGTGAAGCCCATATGACAAGGCGACATCCTTATGTCTGCAAATTGACTCAATGGGCTTTACCAAGCTGTGAATATAGAATACTTTTGTTCGTTTTGTTTTGCATTAAAACATTACAAAAGCTGTTGGGGTAAAATGAACCATTTCTTGTTACAAAATCTACATTAGAATTATTGTTAAGTGGCACTTCAGGTCTATTGTACACAAGTGACAAGACTTTTGTCAGAAACTGTACAATAAGTCATACAAAGGAACAAAACATAAACAGTTCAGTACAAAGATATATAAATTATGTAAAGAGAAGTGCTAGAGCATTGCCACAAAGGAAAGGTCCCTGCCCCATAGAGCTTACAATCTAGTTAGGAGGGTAACATACAGATACAATGGAATGGGTATAAGTGCTGGAGTGAGACGTATGCAGTGCAAATAAAGCAATCATATACTGTGCTGGTTACCAGTAGGTAGGATTAGGGAGATTTATCATATTATATATAGATACCATATACTGTGTGGTTACGGATAGTAGGATGTAAGGGTAGATTTATCATATATAGATATATAGAATCATATACTGTCTGGTTACCAGATAGGTAGGATGTGAGAGTATCATATATGATTATAATTTGATACCATATACTGTGCTGCTGGTTAGCGTTATATAGGTAGGAGTGTAAAGGGTAGATTTTATATATAGATATATAAATATCATATACTGTGCTGGTTACCGATAGGTAGGATAAGGGTAGATTATCATATATAGATATATAGATACCATATACTGTGCTGGTTACCGGATAGGTAGGATTGTAAGGGTAGATTATCATATATAGATATATAAGATACATATACTGTGCTGGTTACGGAATAGGTAGGATGTAAGGGTAGATTTATCATATATAGATATATAGATACCATATACTGTGCTGGTACCGATAGGTAGGATGTGGTAGATTTATCATATATAGATATATAGAACCTATACTGTGCTGGTTACCGGATAGGTAGGATGTAAGGGTGATTTCATATATAGATATATAGATACCATATACTGTGCTGGTTACCGGATAGGTAGGATGTAAGGGTAGATTTATAATATATAGATATATGATATCATATACTGTGCTGGTTACCGGATAGGGTAGGATGTAAGGGTAGATTTATCATATATAGAATATAGATACCATATACTGTGCTGGTACGATAGGTAGGATTGTAGGGTAGATTATCATATATAGATATATAGATATCATATACTGTGCTGGTTACCGGATAGGTAGGAGTAAGGAGAATTATCATATATAGATATATAGATATCATATACTGTGCTGGTTACCGATAGGTAGGATGTAAGGGTAGATTTATCAATATAGATATATAGATACATATACTGTGCTGGTTACCGGATAGGTAGGATGTAAGGGTAGATTTACATATATAGATATATAGATACCATATACTGTGCTGGTTACCGGATAGGTAGGATGTAAGGTAGATTTATCATAATAGATATATAGATACCATATACTGTGCTGGTTACCGGATAGGTAGGATGTAAGGGTAGATTATCATTATAGATATATAGATACCATATACTGTGCTGGTTACCGGATAGGTAGGATTGTAAGGTAGATTTATCATATATAGATATATAGATACATATACTGTGCTGGTTACCGGATAGGTAGGATGTAAGGAGGTAGATTATCATATAGATATTAGATACCTATACTGTGCGGTTACCGGATAGGTAGGATGTAAGGGTAGATTTATCATTACAGATATATAGTAATCATTATACTGTGCTGGTTACCGGATAGGTAGGTGTAAGGGTAGATTTATCATATACAGATATATAGATATACATATACTGTGCTGGTTACCGGATAGGTAGGATGTAAGGGTAGATTTTCATATACAGAATATAGATATCATATACTGTGCTGGTTACCGGATGGTAGGATGTAAGGGTAGATTAGATTTATATACAGATAATAGATACCATATACTGTGCTGGTTACCGGATAGGTAGGATGTAAGGGTAGATTTATCATATACAGATATATAGATACCATATACTGTGCTGGTTACCGGATAGTAGGTGTAAGGGTAGATTTATCATATAAGATATATGATACCTATACTGTGCTGGTTACCGGATAGGTGGATGTAAGGGTAGATTTATCATATATAGATATATAGATACCATATACTGTGTGGTTACCGGGTAGGTAGGATGTAAGGGTAGATTTATCATATATAGATATATAGATATAGATACCATATACGTGCTGGTTACCAGATAGGTAGGATGTAAGGTAATTTATATATATAGATATATGATACCATATACTGTGCTGGTTACCAGATAGGTAGGATGTAAGGGTAGATTTATCATATATAGATATAAGATATCATACTTACTGTGCTGGTTACCAGATAGGTAGGATGAGGGTAGATTTATATATATAGATATATAGATATCATATACTGTGCTGGTACCAGATAGGAGGATGTAAGGGTAGATTTATCAATATAGATATATAGATACCATATACTGTGCTGGTTACCAGATAGGTAGGATGTAAGGGTAGATTTATCATATATAGATATATAGATACCATATACTGTGCTGGTACGGATAGGTAGGATGTAAGGGTAGATTTATCATTATAGATATATAGATATAAGATACCATATACTGTGGTGGTTACCAGATAGGTAGGATGTAGGGAGATTATTTATCATATATAGATATATAGATATATAGATACCATATACTGTGCTGGTTACCAGATAGGTAGGATGTAAGGTAGATTATCATATATAGATATATAGATATATAGATACCATATACTGTGTGTTTACCAGATAGGTAGGATGTAAGGTGAGATTATCATATATAGATATATAGATATCATATACTGTGCTGGTTACCGGATAGTAGGATGTAAGGGTGTAGATTTATCATATATAGATATATAGATACCATATACTGTGTGGTTACCGATAGGTAGGATGTAAGGGTAGATTTATCATATATAGTATATAGATACCATATACTGTGCTGGTACCAGATAGGTAGGAGTGTAAGGGTAGATTTATCATATATAGATAATAGATCATATACTGTGCTGGTTACCAGATAGGTAGAGTAAGGGTAGATTTATCATATATAGATATATAGATACCATATACTGTGCTGGTTACCAGATAGGTAGGATGTAAGGGTAGATTTAAACCTGCTAATAGAGGTTTCTTGACATAGAGAGAGGGGAATAGAATTCCAGTGGTTTGGAGCCACAAGAGAGAAAGGTTTAAGGCGAGAGGAAGCAGTATGAGTGGGAGGTCAGAACAGAAGCTGGTTCTGCAATGAGCGGAGGTACGGGCAGGAACATATTGGGAAGAAATATAATGAAGAGAAGCAGAGCAAAGGGATTTAATTGTTAGGAGAAGGATTTTGTATGTAATGCGCTGTTTAACGGGGAGCCAGGTTGTTGTCCGGTACAAAGGAGATTTGGAATCCTGTTTATTAGAGAGCGAAACAATACGTGCAGTGGTCTGTCATACAAATTTTATGTACTGATCTTCTTTGCAGTACATTTTCCAAAGGCTCGAAATTCTTCTACAAGCGGTGAATCCCAAGTAGTCTCAATCCAATATGATTTCATATTCTAAAAGAAACATGTTATAACTAGAAAGGGAAAGTTTAAATATAAACATTGAATTTGGCTTGAAAGGCCGCATTTTGGAAGGGAATGTGTGTGTTTCTGCTGCAGATTTTAAAACTCAATAATGCCAATGATGAGGACATTGTTGTTTTTTACTTACCCTTTAAATATGTCACATGCATTAAAGGTAGGTGTGTGTACTCAAGTCAGGTTGGGGGATAAAAGACAAATTTTTTGATGATTGGACACAATGTGTTCTTTTTACTATACTAACCCTTTAAAGGGCATGTCCACCCCTTTTAAAAACTCCCCCAGCCCCAACCACATTAATATTATTGTTAGAAAGTCCCCCGATCCTTACTTACCTTCCCTCTTTCCTTCGCCAAAGTGTTCCAGCCCTCTGCTTGCATGGAATTGCAAGCAGGGGGTGGGACTGGCTGAAGCGTCCGTGATTGGCTGAGAGGCAGGCAATCACGGTGGTGGCTGCCAGGAGTTCTGAACAGCGGAGGAGAGAGGGAAGGTAAGTAAAGATTGGGGGACTTTCTAACTATAATATTATTGCGGTTGGGGCTGGGGGAGCATGCCCTACCGCATACCAAAAGGGTTTAAGGTTAGGGGGATGGAGAGAAAAACGGGATGGAGAGGGAGGGGGGAGGGCTGCACTGAGCATGCCTCAAACCTTGACGAGGTTGAGGTAGTCTCAGACACAACATGAGTCACACACTGCTCCTACACAGCAGTTTCCTGGACTTTGGAGGGGCACAGCAGGGGAACTATTTTGAGCAGAAATGTGAGGTAAGGCTTGTTTTAAACTACTTAATGTGGCCAGTAAGGGGTTAAATTTTAGTTTTGGGGTGGCCATGCCCTTAAATATGATTGCCACGTGAATGAATGGGTACCTCTGTTGGTGTATGTACCTGTGCCACATGGGGGTTAAAAAAACAACTTTTTTGATTATTGATCAAAATTTGTTTTTTAACTTTAGTTAACCTTTAAGTATGGCTGCCAAAGTAATGAATAAGTGAGTTCAGTAGGTGTGTGTACCTGTGTCGGGTTGGGGGTTAAAAAAAACAAACTTTTTTGATGATTGGTCAAAAAAATGTTTTTAACTTTAGTTACCCTTTAGGTATGGCTGCAAAAGTAATGGAGTGGTAGGTTAGTAGGTGTATGTACCTGTGCCACGTGGGGGTTAAAAAAAACAATGTTTTTTAAATATTGATCAAAATCAATTTTTTTGACTTTAGTTACCCTTTAAGTATGGCTGCCACAGTAATGGATAAGTAGATCAGTAGGTGTGTGTACCTGGGTCTGGTTGAGGGGGTATGTCTTTTTTGTGTTTACAACCATAAAACTATATTTTATTGAGGATAAATCTATGTGTTTTTGCATGTATGACTATATACAGTAACTCATTTTCATTAATGATTGATCAAAATTAGTTTTTTGACTATAGTTACCCTTTAAGTATGGCTTCCATGGGAATGGAAAGGTAGGTCAGTAGGTGGGTGTACCTGGGTCTGTGTGGGGGGTTGGGGGTTTCACCGTTTGTATTTATGACCATGAAACAAACTGTTTTGAAATATCCACATTTGAGTATTGTTACCATTATAGTCTATGGGGAAAAAAATCCCAAAATTTGTCGATCATGCTGTAACGCTTCCGCGTATTCCTTAGCTAGAAGATAGCACACTTCTCCTATATGCCCCGCACGTCTGTACTGAATTTCATGTCTCTAGCTCAAAAACTGTGGGAGGAGATACAGTCCAAAAAAGCGGAAGAATAAAACAGAAGAAGAAGAATAAATAGAAAGAACAGGAATTTGGCTCTTCAAGCCAAATTAAAAATACATATTATAAAAGTGTATAAAAAAGTTATGAAACACGTTTAACAGCATTGCATAAGCCTCACAATGTAAAATGCACATCTACTGTAAAAAAGGTTTCATGGACCAGCTCTCGTTTAATCCTTTATGTGTTAATATATTCAGTTTTATTATCCATCCTGGCATAATAAACTTTTGCTTATGTTTCTGCCACATTAGGGTTTGTTAATAATTTCCAAAACACATCATTTTAGTTGGGACACATGCTGATGGTTTAAAAAAATGCCTCAATACTGAGGTATCAAGTCCCATATTTAAAATTCCTTACATAATTTTTATGTTCTTGGACTCTCAATTTAACACTACGACCAAATTCAAACAATATACCCTTTGCTACAAGGGGGCTCTAGGAAATTGATGACATTGGCGATCAAACAGGTTGTGTAGTGTGCGAAGCGTATGTGGTGTCCCATTGTTGGTTATCATATGAGTTTTCTTTTTATAATTGCATTGCAGTAGTTATGTGACATACGGGGAAAGTTCCTTTTAAAGTAGATTGATTCTTTCTTTCTTAGTTTATTCTCCCCTATTTCTAGTCATAGAATTCCCTAGTACTGGTTTATTAAACAATGGATGTAGCTAGAAAAGACACATCATGAGACACTGTGATGTCATTAGTTCATGTAAGTCCCTGTAGTTCCAGCAGAAGACTACACACGGGAGAGGATCTACACTCATACTACATGTGTCATAGAAACTAACACATTTGTTTTAAATATTAAAGACATGGTATCAGACAACACTATCCTTGTAGGTAACAACATTGAATAGCTTTAAACCTCAATTCCCCAGGATGAAGCAATTTAATTTGTTGAAAGACCCCTACTAGATAGCTTCCTAAACACACAAAGTATTCTTTCTCCTGGAATGTCTGTCCAGGGAACCTGAATGGGTGAATGGGAAAATTGTATGAACAATAACTCACTCAATGCCAGCAGCTTTTATAATCAACAGGTGTTTAACAGCATACTCATCAGCCATTTCATGCAGGCCAAGCTCATTTGCTCGACTGTTTTATGGAAGCAGCAGACATACTAATTAATCGATTTTAACAAATGGGATATGATAAACAAAAAAATTGAACAATATATGGCCAATGTGTTGAAAATGAAACAGAATGATTTGCTAAGTGCTCCGTAGGCGATGGGGCCAATAGAAAGATGAGCTCTGCAAGGAAAATTATAGTTTGTGTTTAAAATAGATAAGCATAATTATTCAGACAGGTATATAGTTAAGAAATTTGTGATATTCAGTTTTCACAGACTGCTGCAAAATTACAATTACATTGCATCGGCGGTACCAAAACTTGTCAAAGAAAAGAAATTATAAATGCACATTACAGGGCACATTATATCTAGGTATTTAGTACATGAGTAAAACATGGGAGAAATGTATAAAAGCATGGTATCCCAGGTATATTACAATAATATGTTTATTTCATACTGCAATTATAAAATAATGGCCAGAGTGCAAAATACAACACTAAACAGTATTTTGTGATTTGGGCCATTGATGCCCTCTGTGGTCTTTACTGATCATGGCAGTATTTTGGGACATTTTAATGGACTGGCACCCCCAACCCAGCTGTCTTGGATACTCTTTCTGTATTAGTGTATCATGCATTTGTTTTCTATCCTATGACTGGCTTTAATGCTTAGTATCAAAGGTATAAAACATTTAATTAAAGGGATAGGTTGGAGGTGCTGTATTGACCGAATGAAACAAATTATATAATATAATTTTTTTTTCCAGGTTAGTTATGGTTTTAACGTTCCTGTTTTTAAAGATAGAACACAGTTCCCATCATTCTACAGGACTTTCCCCAACGAGGAATCAGAAATTGATGGGATTGTGCGAATCCTGAAGCACTTTGGGTGGAAATGGGTGGGACTTATTATATCCGATGATGACAGTGGACACCAAGCCCAGGAGAAGATAAATAAGGAGCTTTCACTTAATGGGGGTTGTTTAGCTTTCTCTTTAATACTTTATAACAGCTTTTATGCTGGAGAGAACCATGCACATTACATTGTTAAAGTAATTAACCAAACTACCACCAATGTGATTGTCATTTATTTAAGTGAAAAATTCACGTTTGGATTCATAGAGTTAATTTCATATTTCAAGTTGCCAAAGAAAATCTGGATCACGTCTTCGTTTTTCACCAATGTCGTAAGATTTAGAGAAAAGGAAATACAATTCACATTGAATGGCTCTCTATCATTGCTAATCAGTGAAGGAGAAATCCCAGGATTTAAGACGTTTTTTGACAGTTTTTCTCCCAAACACCCAAGAGACCGTTTAACGTCGGCTTTGTGGGAGGGTTTATTTGACTGCTATTTTCTCGATAACTTATTTTACAAATTGCCTATACCAAATGAAACACATAAACTCTGCACAGGAAATGAATCTCTTAGTGAATTAGACTTGGCAGTTTACAGTAATTACAATTATAGGATCACCTATCGGGTTTACACTGCAGTCTATGCCCTGGCCCATGCGCTACATAATCTACACAGTGCTCAGTCACCAGCAAGTCACAAGGACAAAATGGAAAGTTGGAAAAGAAAATTGAAGCTGTGGCAAGTAGGTTGATTTCTGAAGTCCCTTCTACCATGGGATCAGAGGTATAACTACATGGGGAGCAGTCACTATGTCAGAAATGGACCTGGGAGGCCAGAGACACCCCAACTTCTGACTCTTCCTCTCACAGATACAGCCCCCAGGCAACTGTTATAGACAAAGCATTATTGTTTTGCTGGAAGGGCCAGTGATTTCTAGTTTTACTCCTGTCTTTATGTGTTTGGCAGTTCCCATATTATCACCCTTTATAGGGCAATAAACTGGCCAAACACCATTTTAAAAGAAATAGTTATTCCCGGGAAGGTAGGATACATAGCTTCTACTTCCCATTTTTACCTTACAGCAATAAAAAACTGATTAGGGATTGGACATCCCTTTAAGGTACACCCATATTTATGCAAAGCAATATCTTTCTGGCTCTAGCTGTAGCTGTCTGGCACTGTTTGTTTCAACAGAGATCCACAGACTCGTTTATATTATAAAAAGCACAAGGATTTTCAAACCCCAAATTCATCACTTCCCATTGAATCCCACTTTGACAGTCTAGTCCTTCCTTTAAACAATTGCATACCCTATGTAGATTTCAAAGCCCTATATAGTGTATAGTATAGTAGGAATATGCTTGTGAAGGTTCTCATTCATCCAGGTCATGGTATATCTGTTGTATTCAATTAGATCAACTGGACTTGAAGTTTAGTTCTTGAAGACATTTCGCTATTCATCTGAAAGGCTTTCTCAATTCTGAATTGAGAAAGCCAGTCGGATGACTAGCGAAACGTCTTCAAGAACTAAACATCAAGTCCAAGTTGATCTAATTGAATACAACAGATATAGTACAGTAGGGAGTTATATTAGCTACAACAAAAAATATTTCATTGTACTTAATATTTAATAGTATTACTGAGCTAATAACCCTATATAAATTGAATGGCCAAAATAGAAGGCCCCATCCTCCTCTGTGCGAAAAACACTATACGTGTTTAAACCAATTAAAGGGTATTTTTACTCTGAAAGATCGATACCCATCAAGATTCCACTGCTTCAAACTTTTTTCAGATTTTAAAACGGAGCTGTAGATTCTGAGAAATCATCATTTGAAATCAAAGCATTTACAGAGAAAGATCTGTCACTCCACATGCAGAAATTATAATATGTTCCCCATTCCTGACCTCTTACGATTATTTGGCTGCCTGCCAGTCACTTTCTGCAACATTTAAGAGAATCAGCAAAGAGAAGAAAGAAGGGAGGGGGGAGGGAGGGAGGGAGAGAGGGGAGATGTGTAAGCAGAGCAGTGTCCATGGTGAGGCTGTGCAGAACTTGCAAGTGTCACAGACACTACAAGAAGGCAGTGCGTAAGGGTGGGAGAAATTAGGAACACTCTAGGAGCAATAAACTATAATAATTTAATGACAAAGCAAGCACAGATAAATATGTGAAAACCACTATTTTACTTTTCTCAAATTGCAGTTTCAGAAGTTGTCTGAGTGAGTATAGTGACCCTTTAAAATGTTAATAAACTTTTAGGTTTCATCATCATACCTTATCATGTTTTTTTTTTTTTTAAAACACATGGCAGTTTTAAAAAAGCTTTATATGGTAGGCAGAGAAGTTTAGGGGATGTGTTATTATTGTACAACAACACAACACCAAACATTATTATTGTATTTAAGCACCCTCTATAATCCCATTATAAGACACCATTACGAAATAAATTTACATATGGGCAGAGACATTTGGACTTATGTGAGTGGGGTACCGGGCTATTTAAGTGGGTATTTGTGCAGTCTTTATAAATATTAATACTGGAGATTATTATTTGGGTCTGGTTTTGTATTACTGAACTGGACTAAATATTCTATTACAGCACAATACCAAATATTTATATTTCACTTATACGAGAAGTGAGCTTTGTAATTATGTGCATGGGGGAGGAGGTATATGTAAATATGGACAGTGTGTATAAATATAATTGTGTATGTGCTACATTTATTATGGAACCACATAGTTATCTGTACTGCTGATTGAAACACTGGGGCTAGTTAGTTAAACTTACATTTGTATTTCTGTATCTTGTTATAGAACACCAAACATTTTATTTCCCCTTCTGTAATATATGGGACACTATTATACATTTGGGCAGAGACATTCATGTGCAGACTTCATAGTTTTATATGGTTAGTCAACTTTAGTTTTATGTATGTGTAGGGAGGTTATGTGGAGGTTATCCACCCTTCCAGACAAAAAAGCATGTCATGTTGTATTATAAATGCAGGAAATTTTTAAGAGAAACAACAGAGTAAGAGGGGGAGGAGGATGCAAGGGGGAGGAGGATGCAATAGTTCCTTCTTTTCTCTGAATGCAGCAAGTTAGGTTCTTTTTTTTTAACTTATCCCTACCTTGTGACACCTGGGCTCATAACTGGCATTACTTGTAATGATTCACCCTAATAGACGTTAAAGTTTGCTAACATTTTTGGCTAGACCCAGTGGTGCCCCTGCCATGAAGCAAACTGAAACATTTGCTCAGGGCGCATCCCTGCGGAACACTTAAAAAGCAGCAGTTAAAAAAAAAACTCCTTCCTGCAATGCTGCATTTCAGCACCAGTTCACCAATCAGTGTTAAGTCAGCCCACCATACCCACCTGCACTATCCATGCCTATATTCCCTGATGAAGACACGCCCGCTTCACATGTCACCCCTTGTCCGCCGATAGGCGGCATTTAAAAGTTGCTTGAGGTGTCAAAAACTCTAGGAACACCCCTGGCTAGACCTTTCATTTTGGCTATTTTTTTAAAATTAGGGGTAGAAGCTCCATAAGTACTTTTACAAATGTGTATAATTTTTGTTGTAGCTAATAGAACTCACTACTATACTTTATATACACTTATTTATGCTCATATAATGGCAATACTAACAAATGGCACAAATAAATATACACCTATCCTATAACTAATAATATAAAAACCCCATGTTATTGTAAGCTCCCGAAAACTTAATGCAATCACCTATAAACGTATAAATTATTATACAGATATTGCTAAATATATCCTCTCCTGAAAATGATATGCCCATTACTAATTAATAAATACTAACACAACCAAAGTTAATCAAATATTATTAAAATGTGCAAGTGAAAGTGACAATTTGTAGTTTGTGTAATTCAGAAACATTAAAACACTAGGGATTGGATATGGGTCAGAATGTTCAATAATCCTCGAAAATACGACCAGAAACTCGAAAGTAGTTTTTTTTTCGAGAATTTCGAACCTTAAACGTCTACGAAATACAGAATTTCATTAAATATCCCAGGAAGCATAGCTCACAGAAACATGAGCGACAACTTCATTTATTTACTATTTTATGTTCTTTAAATAAAAAATGTTCTACAAAATTACTACCCTGTATATACTCGAGTATAAGTTGATCCGAGTATAAGTTGAGGTACCTATTTTTATCTGAAAAATTTGTAAAAAACTGATTGACTCGAGTATAAGCCGAGGGTAGAAATTAGTTGCCCTTTAAATGGACAGCAGAATTCCCATACATGAATCCCATACAGTAATAGCCAAATCCAGTACCAGTAACATCCAATTCCTTGGCACTCCAGATGTTTGGAAACTACAACTCCCAGCATGCTTTGTTGCTGGGAGTTTCAGTTTCTAAACATGTGGAGTGGCCAGGTTCAGTAAACTTTTAATTAAGCTTACCATCATTTACAATTCTCCTGAACCCCATATTGTAAAGGGCCCTCTGATCGATATAGTAAAGGGCCCTCTGGCCCCCATATAGTAAATTACTCTCTGATCCCAATAGTTAAAAATGTCACCTGAGAGTTGTAGTTTCAAGCTGTCATTTGCACTGTACTAGCAGCAGTTTTTTGCCCCAAACTGAGGAGACCCATCAGATTTACAGCATCCAGATGAGCAGTGACAATGCTGAGTGAGTCCAGCAGCCAGACTACAGGAAGCAGGAACTATTGTAAAGGCAAGAACAGCTCCTGTAACTTTCTATGCAGGTTAACACAGTGCCACCTACTGGTTACTATCTGCATTTGCAGAATTTGGATCTAAATTAGGACTTGACCCGAGTATAAGTCGAAGTTAGGTTTTCAGGCTAACTTTAAAGCCTAAAGAATTCGACATATACTCGAGTATATACGGTATTTGCTGAATTTCTGCTTCATTTCTTCTCTTTCAGATTAATTCATTTATTAAAAAAGTCAAATTTCTAACTCCTTCTGGTGACACCCAATACTTCAACCAATACGGAGATGCGCCACCACGTTATGACATCATTAAGTGGTTTTTCTTGCCGAACCTTCTTGTTGTCAGTGAAAAGATTGGACATTTTAATGTATCGAACAACGTGGAATATTTTTATATCAATGCCAGTGCTAATTTGTGGGGTCCCTACTTCAAATCGGTAAGACTGAAACGTAAGACGTGAATTCAATTCTCAATATCCATTATCACGGATATCATACTCCTCAGTGAAGAACTAAACCACTGATTTTGGCTTCACTAAATAAATCAAATATTCATGATATTTTAATAATATTTAATCAATGGAAATCTGAGCTTTGCATTTCATCTCTAGAGCCAGCCAAATAAAATACCCCAATCTCACCAGGAACTACTGGGAAGGCAACTCTACATGGCCTACATGGTATGAGGGAATTTCTATCTGTGGAAAAATTCACAAAACACTCTCCAAATCCTACACTTTGCTAAGTTAAAATCTTCCTCCTCGGCTCCTAAAGACCCATTAAGACCCATTCCCTTGGCTTTCTGACCAGCATTTGCCGTGCAGTCACTAATGCATGGAACAGCATCAGAGAGCAGAGGGAACGTGTCTAGGTATATTAAGCATATTTAGAAGCCGAGATGGAAGATTTTAATGTATTAAAGTAGCAATGTCTAGATTGAGGGGGGTGTTTCGAGGAGCAGAGAAGCTCTTCGCTGACAGATGCTCTAGCCAGGTCTGTCTGGTAAGTGTTCACAACATCACATTATGTTCAAGCAAGAAGTGTTCAAGTTATATTGCTGGATCTTTTTTTTTTTCAGCAACAGGCTCTTACAAATTTAGTGAATGACAGGAGGGATCATATTAATTTGTCTCATCTTTCTTTTATTTAGTTTTTTCCTTTATTGTACAGTAGTTTAAGATCACAGCATCAAAAAACTACCCCAGTGCTAAGAACCAATTCTGTGAAGTATCTGTTGTATTCAATTAGATCAACTGGACTTGAAGTTTAGTTCTTGAAGATGTTTCGCTAGTCATCCGACTGGCTTTCTCAATTCAGAATGACTTGTACAAGAATCTGTGGCAATTATGTACCCTGGAAAATCCCAATTAGCATATCACAGCCAGGTGTTAAGGGTGTGATTGGATAGTGTCCAAACCCCCCACCTCTATTCAGGGTTGGTTTCTTTATTTTCACATAAATGGCCTCCTTGACACCTCTCTTGAACAAGTCCTGTTCCTTTGAAACGATGTTGACCATTTACTCAGCCATATGCCTACATCTTAAGGAAAAAGGACATACCTTTGAAGATTGTAATGTCAACATCCTTTTAAAGGAACGTGGCTGGTCCAAGAGAGGTGTTAAGGAGGCAATTTATGTGAAAATAAAGAAACCAAGCCTGAATAGAGGTGGGGGGGTTCAGCACCAACTGTCTGACATGTACAATGCTGTTTTGATGCCTTACCATGGGCATTCCTATAACACCTCTTAGCCACTATGCAATCACGCCCTTAACACCTGGCTGTGATATGCTAATTGGGACTTTCCAGGGTACATAATTGCCAACAGATTCTTGTACAAGTCATTCTGAATTGAGAAAGCCAGTTGGATGACTAGCAAAAAGTCTTTAATAATTAAACTATAAATCCAGTTGATCTACAGTAACTGAATACAACAGATATACCATGACCTGGATGAATGAGAACCTCCACAAGCAATTCTGTGTAGTATTTTGTGACTACATGGTATAGCCCTATTAGTGATATTCTTTCTTTGTCTGGTAGAAAACAGGGAATACAGGAGCATTACATTTGTTTACATAGAATATAAATATTGTTCCATATTTACAAGTCACAACAAAAGAAAATAGTACAATCATCCTTATTTTGCCAGTCAAAAAAATGACCTTTGGATTTCTTATAATGTGTTTAAAACATGTCTCCATACAAGTGGCCTTTATTAAAAAAAAAGTATTATTCATCTAGGTCATGGTATATCTGTTGCATTCTGTACTATCAACTGGACTTGAAGTCTAGTTCTTGAAGACGTTTCTCTAGTCATCCAACTGGCTTTCTCAATTCAGTAAAAGAATCTGTAGGCAATAAAAACCCAAAAGGTCCCAATCAGCATTTAGCAGCAAGGTGTTAGGGGTCTCCTGTATGCAAAGTATTAACTGCACTGTGGAAGTGTTATTGAAAATGCCCAAGGTAATGCGTCAAAACAGCATTGTACATGGCAAAAAATGGTTTTGACCCCCACCTTCACACCCACCACTTCTAATCAGGCTTGTTTTTTTATTTTGATGTAAATGGACTCCTTGACACCTCTCTTGATCCAATCATTTTCCTTTGCCAAGATGTTGACATTACAATCTTTAAAGGTATGTCCTTTTTCCTTTAGATGCAGGTACACGGCTGAGTCCTGACCCGAGAAATTGGCTCTTCTGTGCTGGGCCATACTTTAGTGCAGCAGTTGTTTGGTCTTCTCCACATACAAATCAGAGCATTCTTCACTGCACTGCATATATGATGTTGCTCTTCTTATGTGTTGGTTTTGGGTCTTTCAGATGCACAAGTTGCTGCCTCAGTGTGTTCTTAGGTGTAAGGCAGACAGGGCGTATGGCGTTTATTGAAAATTCGTATACATTTCTCAGAGACCCCTGCTACATATGGGATGACCATGTTCTTTCTCCTGTCTTCCTCCTTCACTGTTGGAATTTGTGTTCTTTCTTTCCTTCTGCCCCTTTTGACAAAGGCCCAGTCTGGATATCCACAAATTTAAATGGCTCCTCTGAGATGTTTCATTTCTTTAGCCTTCGCCTCTGTGCTAGTGGGGATGTTCTCAGCTCTGTGTTGCAGGGTTCTGATGACTCCCAGATTGTGATCTAAAGGGTGGTGGAAATCAAACATCAAACACTGATCTGTGTGTGTTTTCTGTAAACCTCTAATTCCAGTTTAAAGTACATGTCCACCCTAAAAATGAAGTTTCCTCTTAAGGTAGGTGTCCCCTGCCTACCCCCCAACTGCCGAAATATATCTTTAAAAAAAAACTCAGATCAATACTTACAGCCCCTTCTCTCCTGCGTTGTCTCTGATCTGGCTCCCTGCTTGAGGAAGCCCAAGCAGGGACTGGACCAGCAGCTGAGTCTGCGATTGGCTGAGAGTCAGACAATCACAGACGCAGCTGCTTTTAATGGAGATGCTGTGAGAGAGAAGGGTCTGTAAGTATCGATCTGAGCATTTTTTAAAAGAAATATTTCAGTGGTTGGGGGTGGGCAGGGGTCTCCTACCTTATGTCCAAAGGGATTCACACTAGGTGCCATGACTCTAGAGGATGGATTTGAATTGTGGGAAGGTGGGTAGGAGGGAAGGGCTCCCCTGTGCATGTTACAGTCCTTGTTGAGGTTAGGAAAGCAGCAGGAACTGGATGGTTCACTGACATCTGCTTCTCTTCACTTTCCTGGACCTTGAAAAGTCAGAGATGTAAAGTATGGATTTTTTTTTAAACTACACAGTGGGACCAGTATGGGGTTAAATTTTAGTTTTAGGGGTGGACATGCCCTTTAATGTTCTCCCTGTCTTCTACCAAGCAGTCCAAGAAAGCCAGTGCGTTGTTTTGTACCCATTCCCTTGTAAATTTGATGTGTTTGTCCACAGCATTTATGTGTTCTGTAAAGGTTTGTACCTCTTGTGGTGGATGTTAACCTAGGTGTCACCCCCTTATCTGAACCAGTTGCTGGATGTAATGTCCCTAAAGGTATTTAAGAGCCCGTGTTTCCACTTCCTCCATGTAAAGGTTTGCCACAACGGGTGAAGATAAAATCCACTAGAAGGAAGTAAAGGATATTTTTCCTGCTAGTACTGTGATTTGTGACATCACTAGCATTTGTGGTCTATCTCCAAGTTTAAGGTTGGAGCATGCCCACTGGTGGGACTGAACATCTTCATCTGCATAATAGGCCCTGCCCCAGAGCTTCTAAATTATTTTTAAAGCTATCCACGAATTTTAATATATATCCCTAAGGTGCCCAGAGGAAAGGACAGATATTAATTTTAGCCTCCTCATACACAGGATTGATATTTTGAGCTAATCAGCAAATTACGTTAAATCGCACAAAATATTGTTAATGTTTTGCTGTTTTCCTGGTTGAACGCTCAACAATATTAAGTGGTTTATTGATAAAACAAAGACTGGGTCAGATAGAAAATTTTCCCTGTCTTTAAGTCCTCATCTCCCATAGATTTCAAGGTGAAATCTGTGGAACATTGGCATCTAGTACTTTGATCATTTTTTTCAACCATATTTCTGTTAATATTGACCAATCAGATCGCAAAAACATATGAGCGTGTATGTGTACCTTAACTAGCTTCAGAAAAGATCGATTTTTTGTGTGGGATGGGGCTCTTTAAAATAGAGGACACTTGTACAGTATGGAACGCACAGTTACCATTTAATATACTTAGGGGCATATTTATAAACAATTGCTATTTTCACCATTTTGCTATTGAAGGAGTTTTATACTATTTATCATATCCTATTAATATGAGAAAATTCACCTGGGTGAGTTTTACACTATTTATCATATCCTACTAATAAAATAGAGAAAATTCGCCTGGGTGAGTTTTATACTATTTATCATATCCTATTAATAAAATAGAGAAAATTCGCCTTGGTGAGTTTTACACTATTTATCATATCCTATTAATAAAATAGAGAAAATTCGCCTGGGTGAGTTTTACACTATTTATCATATCCTATTAATAAAATAGAGAAATGGGTGAGTTTTACGCTATTTATCATATCCTATTAATAAAATAGAGACATATTCGCCTGGGTGAGTTTTTACACTATTTATCATATCCATTATAAATAAGAAAATTCGCCTGGGTGAGTTTTAACACTATTATCATATCCTATTAATAAAATAGAAAAATCCCCTGGGTGAGTTTTACAACTATTCATCTATCCTATTAATAAATAGAGAAAATTCCCCTGGGTGAGTTTTACACTATTTATCATTCCTATTAATAAAATAGAAAAATTCACTGGGTGAGTTTTACACTATTTATCACATCATCTACTAAAAAATAGAGAAAATTCGCCTGGGGGAGTTTTACACTATTTATCATCCTATTAATAAAATAGAGAAAATTCCCTGGAGAGTTTTACACTATTTATCTATACTATTTATAAAATAGAGAAAATCGTCTGGTTGAGTTTTACACTATTTATCATATCCTATTAATAAAATAGAGAAAATTCACCTGGTGATTTTTACACTATTTATCACTATCCTACTAATAAATAGAGAAAATTCCCTGGGTGAGTTTTTACACTATTTATCATCCTATTAATAAAATAGAGAAATTCCCCTGGGTGATTTTTACACTATTTATCATATACTATTAATAAATAGAGAAAATTCGCCTGGGTGAGTTTTACACTATTTATCATATCCTATTTAAATAAGAAAATGGGTGAGTTTTACACTTATTTATCATATCCTTTAATAAAATAGAGAAATTCACCTGGTGAGTTTTTACACATATTTATCATATCCTATTAATAAATATAGAAAATTCCCTGGGTGAGTTTTACACTATTTATCATATCCTTTAATAAAATAAGAGAAAATTCACCTGGGTGAGTTTTACTATTTATCATATCCTATTAATAAAATAGAGAAATTCCCTGGTTGATTTTTACACTATTTATCATATCCTATTAATAAAATAGAGAAAATTCCCCTGGGTGAGTTTTACACTATTTATCAATCCTTAATAAAATAGAGAAAATTCACCTGGGTGATTTTTACACTATTTATCATATCCTATAATAAAATAGAAAATTCACCTGGGTGAGTTTTACACTATTTATCATATCTCTATAATAAAATAGAGAAAATCACCTGGGTGAGTTTTACACTATTTATCATATCCATTAATAAAATGAGAAAATTCGCCTTGGTGAGTTTAACACTATTTATCATCATCCTATTAATAAAATAGAGAAATTCGCCTGGGTGAGTTTTACACTATTTATCATATCCTGTTAATAAAATAGAGAAATTCACCTGGGTGAGTTTACACTATTTACTATATCCTTTAATAAAATAGAGAAAATTCACCTGAGTGTTTTACACTATTTATCATATCCTTTAATAAAATAAGAAAATTCCCCTGGGTGAGTTTTACACTTTATCAATCCTTTATAAAATAGAGAAAATTCACCTGGGTGGTTTATTCACTATTTATCACATCCTATTAATAAAATAGAGAAAATTCACCTGGGTGAGTTTTTACACTATTTATCAATCCTAATAATAAATAGAGAAAATTCACCTGGTGAGTTTTACACTATTTATCATATCCTATTAATAAAATAGAGAAAATTCCCTGGTGAGTTTTCACTATTTATCATATCCTATTAATAAAATAGAGAAAATTCGCCTGGTGAGTTTTACACTATTTATCAATCCTATTAATAAAATAGAAGAAATTCCCCTGGTGAGTTTTACACTATTTATCAATCCTATTAATAAAATAGAGAAATTCCCTGGTGATTTTTACACTATTTATCATATCCTATTAATAAAATAGAGAAAATTCCCTGGTGTTTTACACATATTTATCATATCCTTTAATAAATAGAGAAAATTCCACCTGGGTGAGTTTTACACTATTTATCATATCCTATTAATAAAATAGAGAAAATTCACCTGGGTGAGTTTTACACTATTTATCATATTCCATAATAAAATAGAGAAAATTCACCTGGGTGAGTTTTACACTATTTATCATATCCTATTATAATAGAGAAAATTCACCTGGTGAGTTTTACACTTTTTATCTATCCTATTAATAAAATAGAGAAATCCACCTGGGTGAGTTTTACACTATTATCACATCCTATTAATAAAAAGAGAAAATTCCCCTGGGTGAGTTTTACACTATTTATCACATCCTATTAATAAAATAGAGAAAATTCCCTGGGTGAGTTTTACACTATTTATCACATCCTATTAATAAATGAGAAAATTCACCTGGGTGAGTTTTACACTATTTACATATCCTATTAATAAAATAGAGAAATTCGCCTGGTGAGTTTTACACTATTTATCATATCCTATTATAAAATAGAGAAAATTCGCCTGGGTGAGTTTTACACTATTTATCATATCCTATTAATAAAATAGGAGAAATTCGCCTGGGTGAGTTTTACACTATTATCATATCCTTAATAAAAGAGAAAATTCGCCTGGTGAGTTTACACTATTATCATATCCTGTTAATAAAATAGAGAAATATCGCCTGGGTGAGTTTTACACTATTTATCATATCCTGTTAATAAAATAGAGAAAATTCACCTGGGTGAGTTTTACATTATTTATCATATCCTGTAATAAAATAGAGAAAATTCACCTGGGTGAGTTTACACTATTTATCATATCACTGTTAATAAAATAGAGAAATTCCCCTGGTGAGTTTTCACTATTTATCATATCCTGTTAATAAAATAGAGAAAATTCACCTGGGTGAGTTTTACTATTTATCATATCCTATTAATAAAATAGAGAAAATTCACCTGGGTGAGTTTTACACTATTTATCATATCCTATTTATCAATAGAAAATTCACCTGGGTGAGTTTACACTATTTATCATATCCTATTAATAAAATAGAGAAAATTCACCTGGGTGAGTTTTACACTATTTATCATATCCTATTAATAAAATAGAGAAAATTCCCCTGGGTGAGTTTTACACTATTTATCACATCCTATTAATAAAATAGAGAAAATTCCCCTGGGGGAGTTTTACACTATTTATCATATCCTATTAATAAAATAGAGAAAATTCACGCAAAAAATCGCACATGAAATCGCATGCGATTGCGATTGCGTTTGCGTTGCAGTGTGGCCGTGCCCTTAGTGCTACTTTTTGCTACAGTTTGCCTTTGATGAAAATTAGCCTTTTTAATAATTTTAAGAAAAGTCGAAAGTTTAAAAAAATGTGGGAATTCTGGTGGCAAAAAAAAATAATGCCCCTTTATTAAATGTCCCTTAAACCTCTATTTGATTTTATTGGTAAATAAAGTAAATCAGAACCTTAAAAAAAAAAAAAGCAATCTTAAAAAAGTGAGAAAAAAAAAAAAAGTGAAATCTCAGATCGTATTACAGCAAATGCTGGAAAATAGTCTAACACCCCCCTGAGTACTTATTAGTATTGAGAAACTCTCCACAATGTACTGACACCTTCCACAGACCCATTGGCAGGCTAAATAAATGGCCACGTATGTGTTTTCACCACCTCAGACTTGGTGCATTTAAATGGCTGAACTTAACGCAATAAACACTTTTTGCCATTAAATATATATATAAATATGCTCGAGCGGTAATCCAGTGATGTGTGGCAAAAGCGAAATGTAGTGGTAATGACATTTCGCCACTGGTTATCACTGCTTTATAAATAGTGAAAAATAGGCAAAAGGTAACAAACCTTTATAAATATGCCCCTTAGTTTTATACTTCACTTTCATTGTAGATGTAAAAACTTACAGGGTTATTTAATAAAAGTTCTTATTGTTTAAAATGGTGCTCATTTTGCCCTAACCAATCAGATGTTAGCTTTCAAATGTTAAATAAGATCTGATTGGTTGGGGCAAAATTAGCACCATTTTAAACTAAGAACGTTATTGAATAACTCTGAATAATTTGATTTATACATATTTCCAAATACCTGGGTTTTTTTGTTTTTTTTGTCTGCCTCCTTTTCCGACACTCTGATATCTTCATTTATTTAGCTTCCTCGTTCCATATGCAATGAGCCGTGTGTCCCAGGATAAGGAAGTCTAAAATAGAAGGAAGCCATCTTGTTGTTATGACGTGTCCCGTGTGCAGAAGGGGAAATAGCCAATGTAACAGGTAAGAAATATTGACTTGCAGCATAAACACATTTATATTTTTTACATTTTATTTTTTGTAAATTTGAAATAACAAGTTTTTAAAGGCAGTCCACCCCTTTTTCTAAATTTTGATATAGTTTAGGGCTTCCTCCCCCAGCCCCAACGCTATATTCCTTTATACCGAAACCCCCCCTGATCATTACTTACCTTACCTCTTTCTCCGATGTACTGTCCCGGACCTCTGCTTGCATGAAACTGCAAGCAGGGGCGGACTGGCAGCCACATCCGTGTTGGCTGAGAGGCAGCCAATCACGGATGTCTGCAGTTGAGACACGCTGAAGAGAGAGGTAAGGTAATTAGAGTTCGGGGGATTTTCTGTAAAAAAGTAATAAGGTGGTTAGGGTTGGGGGAGGAGCCCTACATTATGCCAAAGGGTTTAATTCTAGGGGGAGGGAGAGCAAAAAGGAGGGAGAGGGGAGGGCTGCAGTACGCATGGCAAAATTCTCCTGGTGGAGAGACAGGGCATATGGACTATATGGACTCTGCCTGGCTCCTGATGGCCAGTTTTGGGGACTTTGCAGGGGCATAGCAGGGCAGCCATTTGAGCAACATGTAGGTTTTTTATTTCATTACACTACAGAGTGGGGGCCAGTAGTGGGTTAAATTATAGTTTTGTGGGTGGACATGCCCTTTAAATTCTAAACTCGAAAATAAAAAAAATTCAGACAACAGCTACAGAAAGTTCTTATTGTTAAAATGGTGCTAATTTTAACCTCAACCAATCAAATCTTATTAATATTTGAAAGCTAACATTGGGGGCATTGGGGCAAAAGTAGCACCCATTTTTAACAATAAGAACTTTTAATATATCTCCCTGGCAGTCTTTGATAATTGTTGAAACAAAAAGTATGAAAGCTATTTCTAAATGGTTAACAGTGGTGCACCTATCAATCATTAGAATGAATGGTCTTTATTTCTATTGATGTGTTCTGCTGATAAGAAAAGGATTGATATCAAATGGGGCCCTAGGCAGGGCTGCCTTATATGGCCCCCCTTGTTCTGTATGCTTATATTTTATTAGCTGGTGCCTACTGTAGATTACTTTGTTGATAATCCTGCCCTGCTGCTGATGCCATAAATTATACCTTTATAAAACCACAAATAGAAGATTACCACATGTACAAATTTAAATTAAAGGACATCGCCAGACTTTATAAAAAAAAATGATATTATGTAGGTTACCCCTGCTCACCCTAACTGCTGTATTAGTATTAAAAAAAGATTTAGAACTCTACTTACATGCCTTCATTCCTGCGGTGCTCTGATCCGGCTCCCTGTTTGCCGGAACTGCAACTAGGGGGCCGGACTTGCAGCCGCATCTGTGATTGGTTGGAGGCAGCTAATCACAGATGCAGCTGCCGTAATGGAGAGCGCTGCGGGAATGAACACATGTAAGTAGAGTTATTGGCTGGGGTAACCTACATAGTATCAAAAAACTTTTTACGCTAGGTAGAATGGCAGCAACGGATAATCAGAATAGAGGGAGGGAGGGGGTGCTCCCCTGCACATGTCACCAGTCCTTATTGAGGTTGAGGAAGCAGCAGGGACCGGGTGACTCACCAACAGCTCCTACTCTTCACTTTTCTGGCTTTGTACAAGTACTGCAGGAGAACCATAAGGAGCAGAGATGTAAGGTAAGATTTTTTTACACAGTGGAGCCAGTATGGGGTTACATTTTAGGATGTCGTAAAGAGAAAGTTAACCTTGATATTTCTCATAAAGAAAAAAAAGTAAATCATTGGTGTGTGACTTTAGATGACAAAATATTTTACACATTTCATTGTTATTTCCCATTTTAGATTCTCCCCTCTGTTGGAAATGTCCTGATGATGAAATGTCCAATAGGCTGAGAACTGTCGGTGTTCCTAAAGTTATAAATTACCTTTCATTTAAGGACACATGGGCATACTTTGTCTTCCATTGCCATATTACTCTCCATCTCAACTTCTGGAGTTTTGGGAATCTTTATTAAATATTGGGACACTCCCATTGTAAAGGCCAATAATAAAATATCAGTTGTGTCCTTCTCATCTCCCTTATGTTGTGTTTCTCTGCACTTTCTTGTTCATTGGACTTCCAACAAACATACAATGTCTCCTCCGACAGACCATGTTTGGGGCTGTTTTTACTCTTTCTGTGTCTTCTGTGTTGGCTAAAACTATCACCGTTATCATTGCCTTCAATGCACAAAGCCTGGGAGTATTAAAGAACTACCTAGGTCCTCGACTGTCTATAACAATAATCACTGGGTGCATCATGGGTGAAATATTGATCATTGTTGTGTGGATGGTAACCTCCCCTCCGTTTGTGGAAATTGACCTGTTTTCTGAAACGGACACCATTATTTTATATTGTAATGAAGGTTCTGTCATTTTCTTATTCTCTCTTATTGGTTATATGGGAACTTTGGCTTTACTAAGTTTCATTGTGGCATTTCTAGCCAAGGATTTCCCTGACCGATTTAATGAAGCTAAAAACATCACATTCAGTATGTTGGTGTTCTGTAGTGTGTGGGTATCATTTGTCCCAGCCTACCTGAGCAGTAAGGGGAGTAAAATGGTGGCTGTTGAGATATTCTCCATCTTATCATCCAGTGCTGGAATATTTATTTGTATTTTTGCTCCTAAATGTTACATTATTTTTTTTAGGCCCAACCTGAATACAAGGGATAATGTTGGCCAGAGTCACTGAAATATTTATTAAAAATGCTGAAATAATAAACAAACATTAAAAAATAGTTTTTTTTTCCCTTGAGTGGTACATTAAACTTTGTGGCCACTGTTTGACATAACCAGTTACAGGGGGGGGGGGGGGGGGGGTTTTTCGATATTTTGGCATCCAAACCAAACTTTTCAAGCTGCCCCTACATTTTCATGCAAAACAGGGGGTGTGGACAATGCAAGAGGGCAGGGCCTGTGGAGGAAGGCATGGTGGACTAACTGTGTTTGATAAACCACCCAGCACTCCAGTTCAGCAGACACTGTTATGTGAGCCCTCCAGTTCAGCAGACACTGTCCGGTCAGCCCTCCAATTCAAGATACTATCCAGTCAGCCCTCCATTTCAGTTTGCACTGTAAGGTCAGCAGCCATTGTTAGGTCAGCCTTCCATTTCAGCAGCGACTGTTAGGTCAGCCCTTCAGTTCAGCAGCTACTGTTAGGTCAGCTCTCAAGTTCAGCAGCCACTAATAGGTAAGCCCTCCAGTTCAATAGCCACTGTTAGGACAGTCCTCCAGTTATGCAGCCACTGTTAGGACAGCCCTCTAGCTTACCAGACACTGCCAATTCAGCCCTCCAATTTCCCAGACACTGTCAGGTCAGTCCTCTTGTTCACCAGACACTGCCAATTCAGCCCTCCAGTTTCAGACACTGTAAGGTCAGCCCTCCAGGTTAGCAGACAATGTTAGGTTAGCCCTTCAGCTCAGCAGACACTGTCCAGTCAGTCCTTCAGTTCAAGACACTGTCCAGTCAGCCCTCCAGTTCAGCTTGCACCAATAGGTCAGCAGCCATTGTTAGGTCATTCCTCCAGTTCAACAGCCACTGTTAGGACAGCCCTCTAGTTTACCAGACACTGTCAATTCAGCCCTCCAGTTTCTCAGACACTGTCATTTCAGCCCTCCAGTATACCAGACACTGTTGGGTCAGCCCCCCAGGTTCCCAGACACTGTCAGGTCAACACTCCAGTTCACCAGAAACTATTAGGTCAGCCCTCCAGTTCATCAGCCACAGTTAGGTCAGCTCTCCAGTTAACCATACACTGTAAGATCAGCCCTCCAGTTCACCAGACACTGTCAGGTCAGCTCTCCAGTTAACCATACACTGTAAGATCAGCCCTCCAGTTCACCAGACACTGTCAGGTCAGCCCTCCAGTTCACCAGACACTGTCAGGTCAGCCCTCTCTTTTACTAGACACTGTCAACTCAGCCCCTCAGTTCACCAGACACTGTAAGATCAGCCCTCCAGTTCACCAGGCACTGTAAGGTCAGCCCTCCCATTTACTAGACACTGTCAATTCAGCCCTTCAGTTCACCAGACACTGTAAGGTCAGCCCTCCAGTTCACCACTGCAAGGTCAGCCCTCCAATTCACCAGCCACTGTAAGGTCAGTCCCCCAGTTCTGCAGCCACTGTTAGGTCAGCCCTCTAGTTCATCAACCACTGTTAGGTAAACCCTCCAGTTCAGCAGCGACTGTTAGGTCAGCCTTCCAGTTCAACAGCCACTTTAGGACAGCTCTCCAGTTCCCCAGACACTGTTAGGTCAGCCCTCCAGTACACCAGACACTGTCAGGTCAGCCTCCAGTACTCCAGACACTGTTAGGTCAGCTCTCTAGTTCACCAAACATTGCCAATTTGGCCCTCCAGTTTCCCAGACACTGACAGGTCAGCCCTCCAGTTCCCCAGACACTGTCAGGTCATCCCTCCTGTTCACCAGACAGTTAGGTCAGCCCTCCAGTACAACAGACACTGTCAGGTTAGCCCTCCAGTTCCCCAGACAATGTTAAGTCAGCCCTATCATTCCATCCAATACCAGGAGCTAAGACCCACACCAGAACACCAACATACACGTGACATCACAACAGGAACTCTCATTGCCTTACGCATTTTGAGCATAGCCAATAGGTCGAATACTGAATTTAACTCCATGGGGAGTTGTTTTTTTGGTTTAAAAAGAGGGGCATAGAGGCACCCGGGTCACCTTATGAAAAGTGTGAGTGCTGTATATTTACATACAAACACTATATAAACACCATATATATACTTTATAAGTATGGCTTTTGGCTATTATAAAAGGGGTTAGAGCACTGTATCTATTGTAGTTTGTATACAACCCTATCATTCACCAGACACTACCAATTCAGCCCTCCAGTTTCCCAGACACTGTAAGGTCAGCCCTCCAGTTCACCAGACACTGCTAGATCAGCCTTCCAGTTCAGCATCCACTCTCAGGTCAGCCCTACAGTTTACCAGACACTGTTATGTCAGCCCTCCAGTTCACCAGACACTGTCAGATCAGCCCATGTTCACCAGAAACTGGTAGGTCAGCCCTCTCATTCACCAGACACTGGTAGGTCAGCCCTCTCATTCACCAGACACTGCCAATTCAGCCCTCCAGTTTCCCAGACACTGTTAGGTCAGCCCTCCAGTTCCCCAGACACTGTTAGGTCAGCTCTGGAATCACTAGCACATCCCCCTGGCAAAACCAGCACACTAGCAAGCAGATGGAACTTAGTCAATGCTTTCCGTCTCCTCTCCTGACTCCTGCGCCCAGTTGGTTTGCGGATCCAGCCCAGGTATGTCAACGGGAAAAATGTATGCACCCGAACGTGATCACGCAGGCGCACAGCAGTGATGCGCTGCGTGCCGACATGAGGAACCTTCAATGAGTGATTTCTGCCAGTGCCGACTCCTGATTGGAAGCCAGGGCCAGGCCCCCAAAGTACTCCGGCACTATTTAAAGGTAAATGCACACAATTTGTAAAATAGATACTGGGGCCCATGGATGGCTCCTGATGCCCCCACTGGCATCCAGACCCCAGGCACTTGCCTCGGGTGCCTTGTCCATAATCCGACCCTGGATAGATAATTAGATAGATAGATAGATAAAGGTCCAAGAAGGGGGACCGAAAGTTTGCTATTTATGTGTTTTGCACATTGAATAAAATTTAGTTTTTTGCACAAGACCTGAGAGTGCCTGGAACTCTTTTACTTAATTGTTTAACTAGATAGATCGATAGATAGAGCTCAGACTCAGTTCCTATCGGTTATAGTGAACTCTCTGTAGTAGCCCAAAAGAACAAACATACCAAGCATGGGCGCTGTTCAGGACGGATAATAATTTGGTATAAAGAAAACCTCCATGAACACATACAACCAATCAAGAGAGGGAGAAGCCATATCTGGCTGAAGAAAAGCAGCTCCATCACCTCCACTCAAACTGATACTTATGTGCAGTATACTTTGCCCCGTCAGAATCCCCATACTATAATCCTGAGGGCTATGGGATACTGCAAAAGGAGTCAGCACACTTCTAAACCCTAGGAAAAGTACTAATCTATGGGGACATGAATGCCAGAATGGGTAGAGAGAAGGATTACTGCACCTCAGATGGCAATTGTTATATTTTTGGAGCAGAGACTCACTGCCATGACATACAAAGTGACAGAAACAGCTATGACAGCACAATAAATAAATGTGGGAAACTACTGCTGAACCTATGTAGAAGCCTAGGACTTAACATACTAAATGGAAGAACCAAGGGAGACTCCTTTGGAAGATACACCCTAAATTCCCACGTGGACAGTAGTGCGGTAGACTACGCCATTACAGACATGGTCTTTTCTTATTCAAAAAAATCTTATTCACTATTACAGAAATATCAGGAGTGAAAAGGACCAATCACAAGAAGCCACAAGAACAAACCTACGGGTGATAAATAAAACACAGATGCCCCAGTGACGATGAACTAAAATTAGCTTATGATGTCACTCAACGTCAATATAAACTTATCCTCAGAAAGAAGAAACAAAATTACATCCAAAGTAAACTTCAAAAGCTTGAACAATCTCTCCAAGACAACTCATTCTGGGAGACTTAGAACCACATAGGCACAAAATCCAAACAAAACAAACAGCACATCCATTCAGCATTTTGTCTGTGTATAAATAAATGCAACTGAAATACTGACTTCCTGTTTGCAGGACCCCTAGAAGAGACCATTATGGTCTTGCCCTTGACTCAGCGCCTGGGTTGATTCAGTTGCTCAGTAGAGCTCTGAGCATGTGTGACCCATCCAACAGCCAATCAGTAGAAATTACTGTTAGGAACATTCCAAGGATGTGGTGCATCCTGGGAAGAAGAAGGACCGTTAGAACCTGAAATGTCAGCTCACTAATGTCAACAGCAGGGAACAGCAAAGGGAATAAAATCAACTGATTTTTCAAAATGGGAGAGAATGTCGAATAACTAGGTATACATTACACAAACTAACAATTTAACAAATATTGATCATTTCCACTGAACTGTCCGTTTAACCCTTTAACTGCCCGAGAACATATATAGACGTTTTGTGGCAGTTAAAGGGTTAAATAGATCATGTCCCTAAAAAAAAAAGAGGGTGCTAGGGGTGATTAGGGGCACCATTCAAGCCCCCCTACCCCCTCGATCCCCTATCAGTTTTGTCTAAAACCGATGGGGGGGATCGGGAGATAACTTACCTTCTTTTACGGAGCCGGGAGCAGGAGGAAGAGCAGGTCCATGCAATAAGGGAGACCCCGGTGACGTCACAGGATTTCCTGCATCACCGGGGTCTCCCCTTACAATTTAAGAGAAATGACGCATTACATACTGTACAAGACATTTGTAAAGGCTACAAATGTATGTGGTGCTCCTTACTCTGCTAAAGTGTTTTAATCACATTTACAATACATAAGGCAATATAAATTCTATCCACATTTCCATTTTATGGCTTTTAATTCTGCAAGAAATGGTATGAGAAGTGTTGGTGATTCATTATAACGCAATGTATTAAGACTCATGCAACTAGTATGAAAACACACGTTATAGCTATTAACGTGACTTTCTAGCGCAAACACTTATGTAATATTGATCGCAAACGCATTATTGAATACAAGCAACGCCCCTTACCTTTAGACCATCTTGGTGGCCACGTCTCTGTGTGCATCCATGCATATGGCATACCGTTTGATTCAGGACATGTGGGAGAGTGACATTAAGTGGGTTTAGGTAGGATTTCAACCTTTGAATTATCTTATTTTATTTTTCACAAAATCTCCTAAAAACACAGAGTTTATGGAAAATGTAATTCTCCCTCTTTACAAAGAATTGGTAAGGTCTCATTTGGAATATGCAGTGCAATTTTGGAATCCTGTGTATAAAAAGGACATCTTTAAAATGGAAAGGGTTCAGAAAAGGGCAACTAAATTAATAAGGGGATTGGTGGAGCTTGAATATGAAGAGAGACTGGAAAAGTTACAATTATGTACGCTGGAGAAAAGGCGCTTGCATGGGGATATGATTACTGTGTATAAATACATTAACGGGCCATACAATAAACTCTCTGGGACATTGTTCACCAATAGAATATGTCAAAGGACACAAGGACATCCCTTAAGACTTGAAGAAATAAGGCTTAGGTTTCAAGCTCGGAAAGGGTTTTTCACCGTGAGAACGGTAAAAAGCTATGGAACTGCCATCTGTTGTCGGAACTGTCTGTTGTTATGGCAGGTTTATTGGTCAGTTTAAAAAAAAAGCTGGATGAGTTTCTGCAAACAAGGAATGTTGCAAGTTACTGGTATTGATACATAAAGCAGAGTTGATCCAGGAAAATTTCCGATTGCCACTTGGAGTCAGGAAGGAATTTTTTTCCCCCTTCATAAATTTGTTGGGGGTTTTTTTTGCCTTCCTCTGGATCAACAGATAGGCAGGAAATGAGGATATTGCTAGATGGGTTGGACAGGATGGACGTATGTCTTTATTCAACCTCAAATAAATAACTGTGTCTGGAATTCTTTATGTATGTATGCAGTTTCGGGGATGTTTCTTTTGAAAAAGTGTAGGCTGTTGAAATTACAGAGCACTTGTAATTGCATTTGTGCATGCTTTCCATTTGAGTTAGTCAGTGGCCATGTGTCTGTGTGCACCCATACATATGGCATACAGTTATTTAGTAACTTTTCTTTTCATTACTTGGGGGTTTGACAGGATTTTTAACTTTGAAACTTGTTTTTTTTTTTTAAATTTCAGAAAATCTTCTAAAAGTGTGAAATTCTACAAAGATCTGCACACACACCAATGATAGAATGAATTATAAAATTGCACCGTTGATTAGCTGAAGGTGTGTAGATTCTGAGAATATATAGTTTTGGGGGGAATGTTTCAGTTAGGGGGTGTTTATATTGGAAAATTCGGAAGTTGCTGTTATTGGGCCACTGTGCATTGGCACACTTTGAGTAATGGCTTCCACATCCATGTGTGTAACCATGCATGTGGCATACAGTTTGATTCAGAATATTTGGGGGTTTGATATTTAATAACTTTTTTTTACATTCCATGAGGTCCTGGCATGATTTCTACCCTTTGAAGTTGTTTTTTGTTCAAGAACTGCGCCCACACCATTGATGGTATGAATGAATTAACTACAGTGTTACATAGCTGAAGATTTGTAGATGTCAGGAATATATAGTTTGTGGGGGGAATTTCTGAGTTAGGGGGGTGTTTTGTGGGAAAAACTGCAGACTGTTCAAAATCAGAGTTGGCTGAATATTTTTGCAGGTTTTGCCCAATCATGCATTTTCTCACTTCGTGGCTTTTCGCTTCCACGTCCACATGTGTAACCATTCAGTATGGCATACTGTTTGATTCAGGACATTTGGGGGATTGATATTTGGTAACTTTTTTCTACATTCCATGGGATTTTGGCATGATTTCTACCTTTTGAAGTTGTTATTAGTTAATTATTTCAGAAAAGTGCAAACTTCTACGAAGAACTTCGCCCACACCATTGATGGTATGAATGAACTAACTATAGTGTTACATAGCTGAAGGTGTGTAGATTTCAGGAATATATAGTTTGTGGGGGGTATTTCTGAGTTAGGCTTTCATATTTGAGATGAGTTTGAACTTTCCTCCACAGTTTTCAGCTAAAATTCGCATTTGATTTTGTCTCCGATTTTACAGTTGAGGAAAAAAAGGAAAATGTGAGAAAATAACCTACAATTGGACGAAGAGCTGCGTCCGGGTATCTGCATTTTGATCGAAACTAACCTCACATAATATCCTGCAGGTGTGTAGTTTCTAAAAATATTTCACTTGTGGGGATATTTTAGATAATTTGGTAGATATTCTATGTTAACCGTCAGTAGTGGTTATACATTTCAACTTGGTGTAATATTCTTAAAGGTGCAGGTTTAGTTTGGGGGGGTCTCCTGTACAGGAAAAGTAGAGTACCTACATATATCTGGTATTGTTGTACTCGGGAGTATCAGAGCTTTTAGAAACAGTAAGAATTTTGTGTGTAACCTTACTGTAACCTTAACTATAAATAAAAATGGTGAGAATTGATGAAAATTTGCAAATTTTTAATTTTTTTATATATTTTACCTATTATTTCGGTAAAATTTCCAGAAAAGTTAAAAAATTTTGTTACCATGTTAAAGTACACTTTGTGCTGAAAAAAACCCAATGTATAATATTCCAGATTTACTGGGGGGGTTTCCTACTGTAAACTTTGACTGAACCAAATGTATCTAAAATCTTCTTCTGGCATTTAACGTACGCAAAGTGGGGAATTCTGCTGGCAGTGAGGTTAAGCAGTGCGTAGAGCATCCTATAGTATGCAGACATCCCACCATGCCAAATCTGGATTCCAGGCAGAGCAGGGAGATTATATATATCACAGGATCTGATCCTGATGATGGCCGTGATGGGTGGTTGAAACACATAGATGTGTGTTCAATACATTTTGCTATTTACTACAAGCCCCAGGAGTGCTTCCGAAGTTTATGATTTACATGTATCTTTTGTTGGATGCAGCACCCGTGCATTAATGGAGGGTTACGTGAGTGCTACTTAAGACTCTTTGCGATATATATATTATTATATATGTGTGTGTGTGTGTGTGTGGGTGTGTGTGTATTTGTTATACACCACAACACACACAAACACACCATATATACATATTACACAAAAGACTCCAGCACTAACTACATATACAATTATAAAATGATTGGGGTAAAAGAAATAGACATGTATGCAAGCAATGAAGGGTAATCACCTGCACTGTAGTTCGAATGGATACCTTTAGTTACATTGTTTGTACTGCCTTGGAGTTGCGCATCAGATGAAGCATGTTTGTACAATGTAACTAAAGGTATCCATTCGAACTACAGTGCAGGTGATTACCCTTCATTGCTTGCATACATGTCATTTCTACCCATTTATTCATTGATGAGTTAAGTGCTGGGCTTTTGTGTAATGTATAAATTGCCTCCATTGCACCGCACCTGAAAGTATATATAATAAATAATTTTTAAAGTAGTTATCAATAAAATAAAATATTTAATATTAATATCTACATACATATATATTTTTATAATTTTTTTTATATTTTTAAATTAATCATAACATTAAATATTTATATTAGTCTAAAATAAATGCAATATCTCATCATTTTTTTTATGTATTTTTATAATTTCTGGTAAATTAATATTGAAGATTAATTTAAAACTATTTTTTAATGTACAAATATTTTAATGTCATTTTACAGACATGTAACTCAGTAGTAGTGAATATTTAAATATTTCTACAATGTTTATTCTGTGTAATGTATAAACCAACACCCTTAATTGGATTACATAGATGAAAGAAAAAAAAATCCTTCTATTGTACCTGGCTTTTTTTTTTGTATGTCTTGTCTGTAATGCAAATTTTATTTGACTCCATTTTTTTGAGTACATTCAAACAAGATATTTTTAAATGTTTTAACTATATACATTTATCAATAGAATTAAAAATAATTTATTTAAAAAAAATCAATTACACAATACATATTACATATAAATAGACTATTAGTTGTACCTAGCATTAGCCATGTACACATGTGGGTATTTAATTTGTTACGTGCAAGTGTGCGTTTGGTAGAAGGAAGAAACATGGTTAAAAAATGCACAGTTGAAATGTACGTCATATATGTAAAGTTATGAGCTGAGCAGGGGACATTGCTTGAGGGAGATATAGCACATGTTTCAATTGAAAATCCGTCTGTGTAGAAACTGACTAAACGTTGTATTATGTGGACAACTGATAAAGATTTTGATGGAATTTGTCATCCTCCACTCTTTTTCTTTTCGTTGCAGGCACATGAATCTGGTGGATTGTGGATGAGGCGAGAAGAGGAAAATATAGTTGGAACTATATTTGGAGCTAGTACTTTCAGACTACTTTTATAACGTACTGGTCTGGGGGCGAAATGAGCAGAACAAATTCTGTAAATCTTATTCTTCACACCATCCTAAAATTTTGGACAGTTCTTCAAGATTTCTGAATTTCTGTCCACTTTGTATCAACCAATTTTTGTTACGATTGTTGTCATAAGAGAATGAATGAAAAACTATCAGGAACATTCAATAAAGGTTCTGATGTTAAATGGTCCTAATTTGCCCCAACCAATCAGATGTAAGCTATCAAATGTTAAATAAGATCTGATTGGTTGGGGAAATTTAGCACCATTTTAAAACGATAAGAAACTTTATTGAATCTCCCTGTATGTCTGATGCTTTTGACCACCTTTATGTGGACATGCTTTTATAAAGCAACTGAACATTGTGCCCTGAAAAATAAATAAAATGTAATCAATTATAATATTACAATTGTAGATAAAGTATTACATTTACTTTAAAATAATACTGATAAAGATGTAAATGTGCAAAATTATGTGATTCTTCCATATATTTATGTAGCATTCACCTATAACAGTATTTATTTTATTCCAAACGTTTAACCACTCATATATAATGATAACAAAAAACTGTAATACCAGATTAAAAAATTATCTATGTGCGCCCAATTCTATAACCTGTAGGTCTGGGGTCCTGCACACCTAAAATCTGCAGCTTGCTGGGTGCTTGTGGGAAAATAGTGGCACTTCTTCACTGTATGAACATCCACCGCACAACAGTCTTATAAATTCAATGCTTTATTACCACCCAATTCTATAAGTTTGTCTTTTAAATGTCTTTCTAACAGAAACATAGAAAGAAACTATTGGAGGTTGTATAAAAAAAAAATCTTAGTTGGTGATGGCCAGTTTGATATACAATGAGAAAGTTGTAGATTTCCAAGTTGAACAACTTTGCACAGGTACATCATTGTTTGTCATGGGGAAAACATGCTTTTGAAAAATGTTTAGAAAAGCTACTTGATTAAAGACATTGATGTTCATGCAGTTGCAACTGTTCATCACGTAGCTATAAGAAAATTCTAATCCACTACCTATCCAGAAAGTAAACATCAATTTGATGTTTGGCACTTAGCAAAAAGGGTATCTAAATAATTATTAGCTGCCAGTAAAAAAAAAAAGAGGTTGCAGTGATCTAAAAGGTTGGATAACACCAATAACCAACCATCTTTGGTGGTGTGCACAGACTTGCCAATAAGATGAGGATCAAATAATTGACTGTTGGAAGTCCCTTATGTTTTATATAGCTAATTAGCACAAATTTATATCTGTTGTATTTAATTAGATCAACTGGACTTGAAGTTTAGTTCTTGAAGACATTTCGCTAGTCATCCGACTGGATCTCTCAATTCAGAATGACTTGTACAAGAATCTGTGGCAATTATGTACCCTGGAAAATCCCAATTAGCATATCACAGCCAGGTGTTAGGGGTGTGATTGGATAGTGGCTAAGAGGTGTTATAGGAACACCCAGAGTAAGGTTTCAAAACAGCATTGTACATGGCAGACAGATGGTGTCGAACCCCCCACCTCTATTTAGGCTTGGTTTCTTTATTTTCACATAAATGGCCTCCTTGACACCTCTCTTGAACCAGTCACGTTCCTTCGCCAATATGTTAACATTACAATCTTCAAAGGTTTGTCCTTTATCCTTAAGATGCAGGTACACGGCTGAGTCCTGACCCGAGGAATTGGCTCTTCTCTGCTGGGCCATACATTGATGCAGTTGTTTTTTGGTCTCCCCCACATACCAGGGTACATAATTGCCACAGATTCTTGTACATTTTCCAGGGTACATAATTGCCACAGATTCTTGTACAAGTCATTCTGAATTGAGAAAGCCAGTCGGATGACTAGCGAAACGTCTTCAAGAACTAAACTTCAAGTCCAGTTAATCTAATTGAATACAACAGATATACCATGACCTGGATGAATGAGAACGAAAATAGTGACAATATCCATTGGATTGATTCACAACACAGGGCATATAAAACTCTTCAAAAGATAATTTTCAACCCTAGACTTGTTAAAGACATCAAAAAGGTTACTCAATTCTGTCACACTGGATCTCATGAGGTATTCCACAGTAAAGTTTTGAAGTACCGTCCAAAAAGACTTATGGGATTGATGCAATAGAAGCATCAATCCCATATTGCAATTCTATCTCATAATCCGAACATCGGAAGAGAACAGGCTACCATACGGGTACCAAGCAGACACATTAGCAAAAACAGATATGAGTTTCCAAAGCACAAAAAAAATTGGATTTCTAAACCTGTATATGAGGCTGTGGTTGATGATCATTTGTATGACTTGATTCGGGATTCCTTGGACTTACTGTCTGGAGAACTAACCTATGCTTGGACCTCCAAAAGAAGTATTGTGCCAGTTAATATTGCCACAAAAGAAAGACCGCCAAAGAAAGATATTTTGGAAAAACACTTGTCAAGATTCAATAGATAATCCATTCTTATGAAAATGTCATTTTTGCATTCTAATTTTTTTCCCTTTTATATACCATATATATTCGAGTATAAGTCGATCCAAGTATAAGTTGAGGTACCTATTTTTACCTGAAAAAAAGACCGAAAACTGATTGGCTCGAGTATAAGCCGAAATTAGTTGCCCTTTAAATGGACAGCAGACTTCCCATACATGAATTCCATACAGTAATAGCCAAATCCAGTACCAGTAACTCCCAATTCCTTGGTACTCCAGATGTTTGGAAACTACAACTCCCAGCATGCTTTGTTGCTGGGAGTTTGTTTCTAAATATGTGGAGTGGCAAGGTTCAGTAAACTTTTAATTAAGCTTACCATCATTTACAATTCTCCTGAACCCCATATTGTAAAGGGCCCTCTGACCCCATATAGTAAAGGACTCTCTGATCCAAATAGTTAAAAATGCCATCTGAGAGTTGTAGTTTCAAGCTGTCATTTGCACTGTACTAGCAGCTGTTTATTGCCCCAAACTGAGGAGACCCATCAGATTTATAGCATCCAGATGAGCAGTGACAGTGCTGAGTGAGTCCAGCAGCCAAACTACAGGAAGCAGGAACGATTGTAAAGGCAAAAACAGCTCCTGTAACATTCTATGCAGGTTAACACATTTGGATCTAAATTCGGACTTGACCCGAGTATAAGTCGAGATTAGGTTTTCAGGCTAACTTTAAAGCCTGAAAAATTCAACTTATACGGTATGATAAATCTGTTACTAATGTGAGTATTTTTACATTTTCATTTTTTACTGTTTAATCAATAAAAATATTTTTATTTCAAAAATATATTTGTTTTCTTACTTAAAGGGGAAGTTCAGTGCAAATACATATGCTTTTCAGAAAAAAAGAGCTGTATTTTTTCATCCCAATTATCTTAATCTGCCCATTCAGCATTTTGTCTGTGTATAAATAACTGCAACTGAAATACTGACTTCCTGTTTGCAGGACCCCTAATAGAGACCATTGTGGTCTTGCCCTTAACCCAGCACCTGGGTTGATTGAGTTGCTCAGTAGAGATCTGAGCATGTTTGACCCATCCAACAGCCAATCAGTAGAAATTACTGTTAGGAACATTCCAAGGAAGTGGTTCATCCTGGGAAGAAGAAGGACCATTAGAACCTGAAATGTCAGCTCACTAATGTCAACAGCAGGGAACAGCAAAGGGTATGAAATCAACTGATTTTTCAAAATGGGAGAGAATATGTAGAATAACTTAAATTAAATTTCTGTTTACATGTGACTGATACTAAACTTGCTAGGCTGAGGTTTCTGGCCATTTTAAAACACATAACTAAATGAAGTTTGGGAGGGAGGAAGATACCCTTGTAGATATGTTGAGGGGAGTAATGCTATTGGTAAAGTTATTATAGATATAATTAGATTTAAATAAATAAATATTTTTTTTACATTACATAAAAAAATTTTTTTTCAGAACATTCACATTTATTATGTTTTGGAATCTTTTGTTGAGCTCTTTTACAACATTATTATGAAGATCAAACAAACACTCTTGCAGGACCTGCATCCCGGAAGTCCAGCGCTCACACACCTCTTGTAACACCAGCTCCTCTGCGGCGGTCAGTAACGATATATCTCCAACCAGGAAGAAGAACGAGGCAGGCTACTGGATTCCCATCAGAATAAAACTTATCTTTATTTCAAATGTTAAAACCAACATTCACAGCGATGCAGCATAGTTCACAGCATATCCCTCCTAGCTCCGCCCAACATGTTTCGTGGCTTCCCTGCCACTTCCTCAGGGGCTCAGTATTATGAAGATACATTATGTAAAAAAAATTATACAATACACAGAATAACCAAAACAAAAATATTATGAAAACTGTTTAGCATTACTAAATGTAACTTTTTAAATCAATAAATAAAACATTTTAATGTAAAATATAGAACCTTTCAAGAATATAAATAACTATTTTGAAAATAATGTACACAAAGAATACAAAATGTAATGGACTTTTTTGTTATTCAGAGTCATACACATGTTCAGCGTAGATATCTCTAGCCAGGATGAATCCCAAATAACGTCCATGTGGATCAGGAAAAGCGTTCCTTATCGCCCTTACTATACATGATGGAATAGGTTTTCTTACTCTCTTGCCTAGAAATCCATATATCCACACAGTGAAGGGACAATAAGCCATCTACATGAGAGCTCTGAAAGATTAAAGCCACATACGAAAATTATAGTTTGTATTTGATTGAAATTTTATTAGATTTTTGGAGGGTAAAATTATTTTGTTAAAGGGTATCTTCACTCATAATATCAACTTTTGTGAATCCGCTTCTATCGAAGAACAGGATGTAAAGGAAGGTAGGTAGGTCGCTTACCTACCAGTTTTCATTAGAACAAATACGAACCGAGAGAAGGTCAACTTAAACTCTCGCTCACTTCCCTGGCGCATAGTTTAACAGGTCCCGACGGACCTGGTCTACTATGCATATATATCGCGTATGCACATAGAAGACAATGTCCATCGTGATATATATATATATATATATATATATATATATATATATATATATATACACACATACACACACACACACCTATATATATATATGAAAATATATATAATTTATAAATATCTATATATACACCGTACATATTTTTGACACAAATTTATTTAGATTGAACTTAACACAAAAGGTATATATAATTAATATAATTTATAATATAATATAATTTATATATTAATTAATTGTTAAAAATGTGTTTATATCTTTAATATTTTTAATGTAGGCTGTAACAGAAGACTATAGAGGAAAAAACACAAATTTGTATATTCATATAGCATTAATGAATTAATATTAGTAATAATTAATCTTTAAACATTTTATTAATTATAATAAAAATAAAAGTGTATTATAATAACATTATCTCCGTTAAAACCATTACATCTCATTTGCACACACACAAATATATACATACACACACTGTAACATTTCCAGGTAGCAAGGACCGTTGTCTCCCAGGTAAGACAGTCTCAGGGCACAATTTAACACACAGAAACTGGCAACAGTCTTTGTTTTGATTATCAGACTGACCTCAGTCAGGTTTATTTAGTGTATTAGCTCACACAATAAAATAATAAATCCAATGCCACACTGGCCTTACTAATACAAAATAAGTGTCCCTGGCTGTTTGAACACTCACAGTCCAGTACTCACACAGCTCTGTGTCTCTCCCTGGAGAATTAGCTGGTTGGACCTAGTCTCCTACTGGGGTTTACAACTCTGACACTCAGAGGTACTGGTCTGCCTGCTTGCAGACCCACAGGCTCCTTGCCGGATCAGATTCTTCCCCAAAGCAGGCTACACCTGCCCTTTTAATTAGTGAGCTCCAGCCACAGGTAATTCATTGATCTAAACTGGACCAGACCAGCACTGAAACCATTTACCATTAGTGTCTTGGGCCACAGTAAAGCAAACTACATCACAATTTAAACCATTCAATGACTTTCTTACATTTACACCTTTACATATCCCTCCCCTCTGATCAAGGCCGTAGGTCTGATCACTTTAAGCCATGAGAAGCTTTAGGGTTAACTTGAAAGGCAAAAAATAAACCTTGTCATTGAAATAGACATTACCTTTGTCTTAACCTACACAATCCCTTTAACATGTCCATATTTTAACAATTTTTCAAGACAAAAACATTTTCAGATGTTTCATTTCTTATTAAAAATACATTGATCAAAAAAAAACTTCTGGAGGGAAAAAAATTCATACTGTATATGCTTGTGAAGGTTCTCATTCATCCAGGGCATGGTATATCTGTTGTATTCAATTAGATCAACTGGACTTGAAATGTAGTTCTTGAAGACGTTTCGCTAGTCATCCGACTGGCTTTCTCAATTCAGAATGACTTCTGTGGCAATTATGTACCCTGGAAAATCCCAATTAGCATATCACAGCCAGGTGTTAAGGGTGTGATTAGATAGTGGCTAAGAGGTGTTATAGGAACGCCCAGAGTAAGGTGTTAAAACAGCATTGTACATGGCAGACAGTTGGTGTCGAACCCCCCCCCACCTCTATTTAGGCTTGGTTTCTTTATTTTCACATAAATGGCCTCCTTAACACCTCTCTTGAACCAGTCACGTTCCTTCGCCAGTATGTTAACATTACAATCTTCAAAGGTATGTCCTTTATCCTTAAGATGCAGATACACGGCTGAGTCCTGACCCGAGGAATTGGCTCTTCTGTGCTGGGCCATACGTTGATGCAGTTGCTGTTTGGTCTCCCCCACATACAAATCAGAGCATTCTTCACTGCACTGCACTGCATATATGATGTCGCTTTTCTTGTGTTTAGGTATTGGGTCTTTCGGATGTACCAATTGCTGCCTCAGTGTGTTGTTCGGTTTAAAGCAGACAGGGATACAATGTTTTTTGAAAATTCTTCTTAATTTCTCGGAGACCCCTGCTACATATGGGATGACCATGTTCTTCCTCCTGTCTTGCTTTTCTCCTTCACTGTTGGTATTTGTGTTCTTTTCTTTCCTTCTACTTCTTTTGACAAAGGCCCAGTCTGGATATCCACAAGTTTTAAGGGCTCCTCTGAGATGTTTCATTTCTTTAGCCTTCGCCTCTGTGCTAGTGGGGATGTTCTCAGATCTGTGTTGCAGGGTTCTGATGACCCCCAGCTTGTGATCTAAAGGGTGGTGGGAGTCAAACATCAAATACTGATCTGTGTGTGTTGGTTTTCTGTAAACCTCTACTTCCAGTTTACCATTTTTCTTAACTTCTACCAAGCAGTCCAAGAAAGCCAGTTTGTTGTTTTGTATCTTCCCTTGTGAATTTAATGTTTTGGTCTACTGCATTAATGTGTTCTGTGAAAGCTTGTACTTCCTTCTGGTGGATTTTAACCCAGGTGTCATCAACATATCTGAACCAGTGGCTGGGTGCTATGCCCTTAAAGGTATTAAGCGCCTGTGTTTCTACCTCTTCCATGTAAAGGTTGGCCACAATAGGTGAAACTGGAGATCCCATAGCACATCCATGCTTTTGCTTATAGAACTTATCCCTGTATTTGAAATAGGTGGTATTCAGGCACAAGTCCAACAAGGAACACACCTGTTCTGGGTTGAGATCAGTTCTGCTGGTAAGAGTGCTGTCTTGGCCTAGCCATTTTCTCACCATGTCAACAGCCTCCTTGGTGGGTATATATATATTGGGATTTTGCAGGGTACATAATTGCCACAGATTCTTGTACAAGTCATTCTGAATTGAGAGATCCAGTCGGATGACTAGCGAAATGTCTTCAAGAACTAAACTTCAAGTCCAGTTGATCTAATTGAATACAACAGATATTCATACTGTATACTTACTAATACACAAATTTTATTTTACATTTGTGAGATCTTATGCTAACGACAGGGTTAGACACTTGCTGCTTTACTATATGTGTCCCCTTTTATCCAATACCCCTTCTAAGGGAATCAGCTATGGTTATGTCAATGTGTAGTTTTTCACCATTAATTCTTATAGACCTGAAAATGTCTGCACCGGTCTCCTTATCGAACACGTATGTAACAAAACTAAACTTTCACATGCAGAGTTTAATATGGCCTCAGAAATATGAAAGGTATTATACCCTGGCTCTTCCATTTCACCAACTGCCCCTGCAACATAATGTTCTTTGAACACCAGGGAAACAGGTTATTTCACCCCAACTTTTAGGCATCACACAATTATCCATAACATGACTGTGATATCAAACCTGTGTTATTACTCATAACTAAAGTAAGCAAGTCTGCTTTGTCTTTAAATATCCTGGTGCCCGAGACTTGGTCATTTATAGCTGTATCCACAGCTATTGCTGTATCCGCCTCATCATGATTTTTCTGTTTGATTTCACCTGCACCAAACATTTTAGATTCACTTAAGGAATCCCAGGTTGCTTCACTCATCACATTTTGCTTTCTCTCTGGCTCATCAGTACCACACACCCATTCAACTGATTTACTTTGTTCAACTTCCCTATCTGGTTTAAAGGAAACATTGTCTGTCATACTCACAGTTAATATTTTCATATTTATTAAACCAGAAATTTGACACATTTTATCCCCATGGACTGTCCGTGGATATTCAGCAACACTCACTTCTACTAGAGACTCGCTCTGCTTAGCTACAGTGTCTGGCTAACTGGCAACATTTTCTTCACAAGCAAGCATAACAACTGCCTTATTGTCCTTGCCTTTCATTTCCAACAGCTGATTTTCTAAAACCTTTTCTATTCCTATTTCACAAGGAATGGTTATACATTCTGCAGAACCTTTAAAAGGATAACACTGCACAGTCTCCTTCTCCAATAACATCCCTTTAAATGGTTCAGATGCTTGGATGGTGCTTTGAAAAGAGGGTTCACTCACAGATGTGGAGGTTAACTCTTGGTTTACCAGATTACCAATTTTGTTAATATCTGCAAAACAATAACCAGCTGTAATCGCCATATCACAACCCAGGGAACTTTTATCAGTCACAGAATCACCCTGGGATTCTTGGGAACATTTTTCAGCATTCACACAGGTACTTTCTACATCTTTAAAGCTTTGCTCTGTATTATCAGTCACATCTGTTACTTTTCCTAAGGATAGATTTTGAATAGTGGTTACCCCTAACAACTTTGGTTCAGGTGCAATCACACACATCAATCTTACAATCATTATTGGAGCATAGTGCTATTTCAACACAGTTAAAGGGTTATTCAATAAAAGTTCTTATCGTTTAAAATGGTGCTAATTTAGCCCCAACCAATCAGATGTTAGCTTTCCAATGTTAAATAAGATCTGATTGGTTGGTGCAAAATTAGCACCATTTTAAACGATACAGATGGAAACATTCAGATGGTTTGATATGTGAAACTTTCTCTTCCCATAATTTCCAGAATAATGGGAAATCTGTACCCAGAATAACTTCCTCATCAATTGTATCACTAACACACAGTTTGTTTTACTGTTCCCTTGGATGTACCTAACATAATACAAACAATGTGAACACCAGTGACATTTGTATTACTAGAGCAAATTTCAATAAACATTAATAACTCATTTAGTACCATTGACACTTCTTGTAATGTCTAAAGTAACCAGTAGTGGAATTCCACCAACTTGCATTTCATAAGTATTTTGACCAGTCTCTGGTTTATTATCACAGTCCCCACATTTCTCCTCATAAGTATTTTGCTCCCATGCAATGTCCCCTTTAACAACAGTCTTACCAGGACCTTGAAACGCTTTTTGTGGGACATGTTGGAAAGCACGCACGCTGAACTTGCCTTCACACTTAGGCTGTATTCTCCCAAACAATGGCTCAATTTTAACCTGTTCCCACAAGGTTCCTTTCACTCTCTGAGAACTTCTCTGTAGGACATCATTTCTTTGGCTTTTCCTGCAGCCGCTGTCTCTCTGGGGACTTGGGAAGCCATGTGTCATCCTGCACACAGGGATAGCAACTTCCTTAGCCTCTGGAGGTCTCTCTTCTACTTTCCACTTCTCTTGCACACCGTCACATGGCTGTGCCTTTAATATCTTTCCCTTTAAAGAAACTCTTGTCTTGGGAGTTTTTACTTGGTTAGGAAAGCAAAATTTTGCAGTCTGTATTGCTGGAGTCTTGGGGTCATAGGGCCCATCAATTTTTCTCCAGTCCGCCAAGAGCTGCTTGAACCAATCATTGCCTGACCCCATAAAGAACCTGGGTGTATGTTTCTGTGCTTAAATTTGTACCAGCGCAAACTCCACCATATGTAACATTTTCAGGTAGCACAGACCATTGTCTCCCAGGAAAGACAGCCTCTGGGCACAATTTAACACACAGAAACAGGCAACAGTCTTTGGTTTGATTTTCAAACTGACCTCAGTCAGGTTTATTTAGGGTATTAGCTCACCCGCAGGCTCCTTGCCTGATCAGACTCTTCCCCAAAGCAGGCTACACCTGCCCTTTTAATTAGTGAGCTCCAGCCACAGGGAATTAATTGATCTAAACTGGACTGGACCAGCATTGAAACCATTTACCATTAGTGTCTTGGGCCACAGTAAAGCAAATATCACAATTTAAACCATTTTATGACTTTCTTACATTTACACCTTTACAATACACATACATACACACACACAAGCCAACGTGCAATAAATATAACATAAGTGTATAAAAGATATACCATATAACAGAAGAATACTTAACATCTTAAGCACATATAAATACCTAAAACGACATAAGTGTTATTAATATTACACAAAGTCGCATTTGCATTATAAAGTGTAATATTGAAAGTGTATAATAGTGTAAGAATTTAAACACATACAAGGTTTATAAAAATGAACAAATTGTTACACTGAATAAAAACTCCATCCATTATTCCTTGAAAGGTAATATTCTCCTTTATCCTGTAGATGGCGCGTCATGCCTGAGTATAAAATGTAAGATAGAAAGTTAGGAACATGTTGTATTTTACTATACAAGAACACGATTGTAAAGGTGGCCATACATATATACGATTTTACATACAGGACCGAGTGCTGCCGCAACATTCAATCGATCCTGCCAGAACCGCCTCTCATGTTCTTCTATGTGGCCGACATGCAATCTCAAAATGAATGGGATTTGTGATCTAATGTCGGTTGCAGCAGGAGAGGCGGTTCCAGCAGGATCGGTCGAACGTCACGGGAGCACTCGGTCGGGTATGTAAAATCGTATATATAAGTATGGCCACCTTAATTATAGTATGTGATACTCTTTTTATTTGCACTAACAATAGTTTTCTTAATAGATTAGCTTTCGGGAGCTTCCTCCCTACTTCAGATCTTTACATCATCTGGCCAGGGCCACATCTACCATTAGGCAGAGTGAGGCATTTGTCTCAGGCGGCACCCTGGCACTGAAGAAGAAAGGCGGAGACAGGTAGTTGTAGAAAAAAAAGGAGCAATATGGTAGTGACAAAACAATGAGAATGGGATGTAATATCTGTTTCTAGTAATTTACATTATTGCTAATTGACGGTCTGAGGAACTGTTTAAATACCTATGTGATAGAAAGTTAAAAATCATAAAACTTTAGCCATGCCCATCCACAAAGCCACACCCATTCTAATATGGCAGCGGCGCACAAAAGGGCGGCAATAAAGTTTGGCTCAGGCAGCAAAAACCTTAGAAGTGCCCCTGCATCTGGCAACTAACAAACTTTTACAATATACAAGATATACAAGAACACAAAATACCATTGGGTGTGAGGATAGCAATATAAACAAAGTTAAAGATTAGAGATGGACTAGAACTCGAACTCGAACACGAGTTTGAGACAAACTATTCGAGTTCGAATGGACTCGGACTTCTCGAACTATCCTGGACCCAGATTTTCAATATTTTCCAGACTTTCGATAATTATCGAATGTTCGAACGTTCGAGGCGTGGGAATATGTGAGTAAAATGTCTATTATACCAATACGTGAGTAAATATCGAATTATCAAATCCGCAAGTAAAATGCCTATTATATATATAATAGACATATATATTATATATATATGTGAGTAAATATTGAATATCGAATCCGCAAGTAAATGTCTATTATACCAATATGTGAGTAAATATTGAATATCGAATCCGTGAGTAAAATGTCTATTAACCAATGCGCAAGTAAATATTGAGTATCGAATCCGCGAGTAAAATGTCTATTATACCTATATGCAAGTAAATATTGAATATCGAATCTGCAAGTAAAATGTCTATTATACCAATACGCGAGTAAATATCGAATATCGAATCCGCAAGTAAATGTCTTTTATACCTATACGCGAGTAAATATCGAATATCGAATCCGCAAGTAAAATGTCTATTATACCAATACGCGAGTAAATATTGAATATCAAATCTGCTGGTAAAATGTCTATTATACCTATACGCGAGTAAATATCGAATTCTTGAATCCACCAGTAAAATGTCTCTTATACTTATACGCGAGTAAATATCGAATTATCGAATCTGCGATAATCGTTCATGGGATAATTATCGAATTTTCAAATGCGAGTGCTCGAAAGTAGCTTGATTCGAAAGAGCCAATTCCTTGGGTCAGGACTCAGCTGTGTACCTGCATCTTAAGGAAAAAGGACATACCTTTGAAGATTGTAATGTTAACATATTGGCAAAGGAACGTGACTGGTTCAAGAGAGGTGTCAAGGAGGCCAGTTATGTGGAAATAAAGAAACCAAGCCTATATAGAGGTGGGGGGGTTTGACACCAACTGTCTGCTATGTACAATGCTGTTTTAACACCTTACTCTTGGCGTTCCTATAACACCTCTTAGCCACTATCCAATCACACCCTTAACACCTGGCTGTGATATGCTAATTGGGATTTTCCAGGGTACATAATTTCCACAGATTCTTGTACAAGACATTCTGAATTGAGAAAGCCAGTCGGATGACTAGCGAAACGTCTTCAAGAACTAAACTTTAAGTCCAGTTGATCTAATTGAATACAACAGATATACCATGACCTGGATGAGTGAGAACCTTCACAAGCATATTTGCACGATTTAGTGCCCTTGTTGATATTGTTGTCCGTGTGAAGTTTCCTATTAACCAGTTTGTGTTTGAGGTTGGTTGGTTGTCTGAAAGCCAGAATAGGGGGTTCTGGGAATATTTCTTTTAAAGTCTCATCCTCTGCTATGTTCGGCTGTAGTTCTTTAATGACTTTCCGTATACCTTCTAGTACTGGATTGTATGTGGTTACTAGCGGTATACGGGTACTAGATTTTTTCTCTTTGTGCTACAACAGTTTTTCTCTATGGGTTTTTAATGCCACATTGATGGTGTTTATGGTCTTGGCCTTGTAACCTTTTTGTTTAAATGATTCTGCCAAAACCTTAAAGTGCTTTTCTCTGTCTTCTACTACTAAGTATCAAATAAATAAATTGCATTTCACTAATACATATTAAGTCAGTACCAGTTATATGTACAGAATAGACGACAACCCGGACTATAAGAAGCTATTTAATTCTGCATCCTCATTAATACCTTTCGGGCTCAAAGTTTGTAATTTGTTGATCCAAAGTGTCTCTTTATTCAACAATACCCTCCTATAGTCACCTCCTTCCATGTAGCATGTAGTGAGATGCTGTAATATGATTTTATTACCTTTACTGGGGTGATGTTCTATTTACCCTGGGATAATCACATTACATACCCCACATTTTCTGCAGGAGAAAGTTCGTGCTTCCAATGGACCTAAAAGAAAATTCTTACTTGTCTCAATGGGAAAATGTTTTTAGACCGTTTATACGAGAACAAGGGGGGCTCCGTAAATAGCTTTCCATATTCTACATCACTTTGCAGTATCTTTCAATTCCTTTTGACTATTCTCTGTATCTGATCAGAATTTATACTATACATAGTTACAAAAGGTATCCTGGGATTTAATTTCTGTGAGTCCCCCTTATTTTTCAACAACTTGGATCTTTCAATCGACATCTCCTTATTGCAACCACTAGCCAGTGCGTTCCTATCATACCCCCTTGTTTCAAACTTTTGGCACATTTCTTTTAATCTTATTTTGCACAAATCATTAACAATTCTTCTTACCCTAAGCAGTTGGCTATATGTAAGGCCCTTGGTGGTACCCCTCGGATGAAAGCTGTTAGCTAAGAGAAGATTGTTCTTATCTGTAGGTTTAGTGTATATATCTGTACTTAATGTACCACAATTGACCTTAAAGGAACACTAAACTTAAAAAAACAAGTATGTGCCATCCGTTTCTATTATTCACAGGTAGGTGAGTACGCTTATTCCTACCTCCCTGTGAATAATAGGATGCTCAGGGGACCTGGAACTTACCTTACCGCGCTCCTCTTGCAAACCGCTCCTGCACAGAACAGCTGTTCTGTCCCAATCACGCGCCCTATGTTTTGCATTGGCACGCATGCGCCTAAGATAGGGCGCTTGGTCAGTGGTCAGTGAATGAGCGGCTTGCGAGAGGAGCACGCTAAGGTAAGTTCCAGATCCCCTGAGCAAACTATTATTCACAAGGAGGCATAAGCGTTCTCACCTCCCTGTGGATAATAGAAACGGATGGCACATACTTGTTTTTTAAGTTTAGTGTTCCTTTAACCAACACGTCCAAATAGATTATACAGACCTGGTCATACATTAGGGTAAATATAAGGGTAGAATGCGCTGCGTTCATGTATATAGCCATACCCAATAAGGATGCCAAATCACCTTCCTAGATGAAAAAAATGGTGTCTATGTAGCCTCTCATTACCCGCTTAACTCTGCCGTTATTCAAAACGTGTCTTTTCAAATTGTGAAACAAACAAGTTAGCATATGTTGGTGCGAAATGGGCACACATACTCAGCCTTTGTGTAGCAGCCATACGAATGTATCTACAATATAAATCAAGAATAATGGTCTGGGAAGGTTAAAGGGTAACATACACTAATAATAGAGGTTTATACACATGCTGAGAACAAAGAAGTAAAAAAAAAGTACTGTAATCATTCAGCAGTTAATAAAACTTGTTTAATATTTTCTTATTAGATCAGGTCTGAACAATATAATGTAACATTTGGTAACAAATATACAACCCAGTAACCCAGAGCTGGATGATAAGATGGAGAATATCTCAGCAGCCACCATTTTACTCCCCTTACTGCTCAGGTAGGCTGGGACAAATGATACCCACACACTACAGAACACCAACATACTAATGTATGTTTTTAGCTTCTAAATCGGTCAGGGAAATCCTTGGCTAGAAATGCAACAATGAAACTTACACAGATAATGTTCCATGTAACCAATAATACAGAAAAAGAAAGTGATGATCCTTCATTACACAGTAAAATAATGGTGTCCCTTTCTGAAAATGGATCAGTATCCAGAAATGGTGGACATGAGGCCACCCACACTGCAGAGATCACCATCTCACCTAGAGAACATACAGTCACTAGTATGATGGACAGTTGGGTTCCTAGATACTTCTTCATCTTGCTCCCAGGCTTTGTAGCATTGAAGGCAATAATAACTGTGACAGTTTTAGCCAACACAGAGAACAGAAATAGTGAAAATCACCCACAAATGCTGCTTGTCGAGGAGACAACATGTATCTGTTGGGTGTCCAATGAATAAGAAAGTGCAGAGAAACACAACATGAGAGAGATGAGGAGGAGACAGCTGAGATTTCGGTTATTGGCTTTCACCATTGGAGTGTCCCAATATTTCACAAAGATTCCCAGAACAGCACAAGTCATGATGAAGAGAATCAAGGCAATGGAGGTTAAATTTGCTCCCAGAGTGTCCATATAGGAAAGAAAGTTTATATCTTTAGGTAAACAACCACTTCTCAGTGTATTAGATTTTTGATATTCTGGGCATTTAAAACACATCAGTGCATCTATAAAATAAAATTCTGGGATTATATTTAGCAAAGAGTATAAACTAATTAACCCTGCACATTTTTTGACACAATTTTTTCTGAAGTCCCCATCCAAAGATATTTGGAATCTTTTTTTTCCCCAGGAATTTGTTTATACCGTATATATTCAAGTATAAACCAAAGTTTTTTAATTTTAAAATGACCCTGCAAATCACCTTTCAGTTTACTGACGGATTGTGGCGCTTCTTACCGGCAGAAAAACGAGGATGCAAATGAAAGGTAACCAGAGCAGTGAAAGGAGAATAGGTACAGTTTCAAACAGGTATTAATTGAAAACTCGCAAGGTCACAGATGGAAAGGAGGCACCAGATGTACATCGCATAACTTACATGCCTTACATGCCCAATCCTACTCTCCCCACACTGCTCCAGAGCAGGTAAGGAGCTCATTTACCCTGTGCCACTGTGCACTTTTGTTCTATATTTGGGAGGTGGGAGGGCTGGATTATAAAATGTTAAATTTTTATGGAAGACTTTAAAAACTATTCTATTGGATTATTATTTTTATTATGGGGGCCAATTAACTATTTTTATATATACTGTATAGGGCAGTGATATTATACTTGGCACTCCAGATTAAAAAGTTTAAAAAATTCAACCAACCAAGGCATCCTAGGAGTTGGAATTTCTAAGTATAGAGGTATTACTGTTACTTATTATGGGTTTGGAGAGTTTGCAGTAGTGGTCATCTTTTCTTCCTCTGGTTTGGACTCGAGTCAAGCAGTTTTACTTGTTTTTCAAGTAAAAATAAGTACCTTGGTTTATACGCTGACTGGTTTATACTTGAGTATATACAGCAAGTAGGATATTAGAGAATAAATAGTAGCAGGAAAGTTATCAAAATGGCCACCCTAAAATTCCCCTTCAGATAGGTATGCAATTGAGTGCTAAGTGCTAAGGTACAAATGCCTTTAATGATTGCATAATGCTCCTTTAACATGCTCAAAATCCATATAGCACAATAATAACATTATCTACTGTACTAACACACTGGTATCAAACAAGGGTATTCGTCCTGTTTTATTCCCTTCCCTACACGTTTTCAATTCTATTAATTACCTGTAGTATTAGTAATTTCGCCATCTGGGCACTGGATGCAATCATAACAGCAGGGGGGCTCCAATTCTCTTTTAGACTTTCTATATCCTGGAGAACAAGGCTGGTTGCACAGTGACTGGGGGGTCTGTATTTGTATAAATTTGTGTTAAGGTTAGTAACTCAAAGAAGAACTCAAAACACCATATTTAAAATTAAAATCCAATCATTTTAATTATTTATTAACCTGATGTTAGATGTTATGGTCAACTAGATTTTTCTTATTGCCCACATTATTTAAGCTACATGAGATAACATTTAAAGGGCAACTGTGGTCTCAAAACAAGTTAGGGTTAAATGAAAGCCTGCAGTATTTGAGTTACTGTTTAACATCTATTAAACTGGTGGAAGGTAAGAGGAGTAATGTGGGTAAAACCAGATGATGCAATATTTGCTATTTTTACAGAAAAACATTTTTTCTCCTGAATTATTTTGATTTTTTAACACCCATATAGATAAGATGGAAATTTAAATGTTAAAGGCTCAATAGGCATAATGTAATGTTGAGATAAATCTCTTACCGATCTCTATCCCTATTATCCCATCTAATCTATCCCTACTATCCCAGCTAATCTATCCCTACTATCCCATCTAATCTATCCCTACTATGCCAGCTAATCTATCCCTACTATACTAGGTAATCTATCCCTACTATCCCAGCTAATCTATCCCTACTATCCTAGGTAATCTATCCCTACTATCCCAGCTAATCTATCTACTGTATCGAATCCCAGCGAATCTATCCCTACTATCCCAGCTAATCTATCCCTACTATCCCACTAATCTATCCCTACTATCTCTACCCCACTAATCTATCCCTAACTATCCCAGCTAATCAACTCTAATACTCCTACGAATCCCAGCTAATCTATCCTACTATCAAACCTAGCTAATCTAATCTTCCCCCCCTAAATCTTAATTCCCCCCCAAGCTAATCTATCCCCTACTATCCCAGCTAATCTATCCCCTACTACCCCAGCTAATCTATCCCTACTATCCCAGCTATCTATCTCTACATCCAGTTAATCTATCCCTACTATCCCACTATCTATCCCTTCTATCCCAGCTAATCTATCCCTACTATCCCAGCTAATCTATCCCTACTATCCCAACTAATCTATCCCTACTATCCCAGCTAATCTATCCCTACTATCCGTAATCTTATCTCTACTATCCCAGCTAATCTATCCCTACTATCCAGCTATCTATCCCACTATCCCAGCTAATCTATCCCTACTATCCCTAGCTAATATCTCACTATCCAGCTAATCTGTCCCTACTATCCCAGCTAATCTATCCCTACTACCCAGCTATCATCCCTACTATCCCAGCTAATCTATCCCTACTATCCCAGCTAATCTATCCCTACTATCCTAGTAATCTATCCCACTATCCCAGCTAATCTATCTCTACTATCCCAGCTAATCTATCCCTACTATCCCAAGCAATCTATCCCTACTATCCCAACTAATCTATCCCTACTATCCCAGCTAATCTATCCCTACTATCCCAGCTATCTATCTCTACTATCCCAGCTAATCTATCCTACTCCCTAATCTATCCCTACTATCCCAGCTAATCTATCCCTACTATCCCAGCTATCTATATCTACATCCAGCTAATCTTCCCTACTATCCCAGCTAATCTATCCCTACTATCCCAGCTAATCTATCCCTACTATCCCAGCTAATCTATCCCTACTATCCCAGCTAATCTATCCCTGCTATCCTAGTCATCTATCCCCCACTATCCCAGCTAATCTATCTCTACTATCCCAGCTAATCTATCCCTACTATCCCAGCTAATCTATCTACTGTATCGAATCCCAGCAATCTATCCCTACTATCCCAGCTAATCTATCCCTACTATACTAGGTATCTATCCCTTCTATCCCAGCTAATCTATCCCTAACTATCCCAGCTAATCTATCCCTACTATCCCAATCTAATCAATCCCTACTATCCCGCTAATCTATCCCCACTATCCCAGCTAATCTATCTCTACTATCCCAACTAACTCTATCCCTACTATCCCGCTAATCTATCCCCTACTATCCCAGCTAATCTATCTCTACATCCCAGCTAATCTATCCCTACTATCCCAACTAACTATCCCTACTATCCCAGCTAATCTATCCCTACTATCCCAGCTAATCTATCTCTACTATCCCAGCTAATATATCCCTACTATCCCAGCTAATTCTCCCTACTATCCCACTATCTATCTCTACTATCCCACTAATCTACCCTCTATCCCAGCTAATCTATCCCTACTATCCCACTAATCTATCCCTACTATCCCAGCTAATCTATCTCTACTATCCCAGCTAATCTATCCCTACTATCCCACTAATCTATCCCTACTTCCCAGCTAATCTATCTCTACTATCCCAGCTAATCTATCCCTACTATCCACTACTAAACTATCCCTACTATCCCAGCTAATCTATCCCTACTATCCCAGCTAATCTATCTCTACTATCCCAGCTAATCTATCCTACTATCCACTAATCTATCCCTACTATCCCAGCTAATCTATCCCTACTATCCGCCAGCTAATCTCTCTCTACTATCCCAGCTAATCTATCCCTAATTACTAGGTATTCTATCCCTCTATCCCAGCTAATCTACACCTACTAATCCCTGCAATCTATCACTACTCTCCAGCCAATCCTCCCTACTATGCTATTACTCTATCCCTACTATACTAGGTATTCTATAGCTACTATCCTAGCTAATCTATCCCTACTTTCCCAGATATCCATACTATCCTAACTATCTATCCCTAGCATTCAGCTAATCTATCTCTAACTATCCCAGCTAATCTGTCCCTACTATCCCAGCTAAATCTACTCCCTACTATCCCAAATAACTATCCTTACTATCCCAGCTAATCTATCTACTGTATCGATCCCAGCAATCTATCCCTACTATCCCAGCTAATCAGCGCCCTACTATACTAGGTATTCTAATCCCTACTATCCCCGCTAATCTGTCCCTACTATCCCCAACTAATTATCCCTACTATCCCAGTGATCTATCCCTACTATCCCAGCTAATCTATCCCTACTTTCCCAGCTAATCCATCCTTACTATCCCAGTTAATCTATCCCTACTATCCCAGCTACCTCCATCCCTACTACCCCAGCTATTTATCCCTACTATCCTAGGTAATCTATCCCTACTATCCCATCTAACCTATCCCTATCATCCAGCTAATCTATCCCAGCTAATCTATCTCTACCATTCCAAACTAATCTATCCCTACTATCCCAGTTAAACTATCCCAGCTAATATATCCCTACTATCACAGTTATCTACCCCTGCTATGCCAGCTATCTATGCTTATTATCCTACTAATCTATCCCTAATATTCTAGCTAAGCTATCTCTACTATCCTAGCAAATCTATCCATACTATACTAGGTAATCTATCCTTACTATCCTAGCTAATCGATCCTTACTATACTAGGTATTTATCCTTACTATCTCAACTATCTATCCTTACTATAACTAGTAATCAATCCTTACTATCCTAGCTAATCTGTCCCTACTATACTAGGTAATCTATCCCTACTATACTAGGTAATCTATCCCTACTATCCTAGCTAATCTATTCAATTATCCTAGGTAATCTATCCTTACTATTCTAGCTAATCTATCCTTACAATACTAGGTAATCTATTCCTAGTATACTAGGTAAGATATCCCTACTATCTTAGCTAATCTATTCATACTATAACCAAGGAATCTATCCTACTATCTTCCTAGGTAATTTATCCCTACTATCCTAGCTAATCTATACTTACTATCCTAGAAATCTATCTCTACTATCCTAGCTAATCTATCCTTACTATACTAGGTATCTATCATTACTATCTCAACTATCTATCTTTACTATCCTAGGTAATCTATCATTACTATCCTGCTAATCTCTACTTACTATCCTAGCTAATCTGTCCCTACTATCCTAGATAATCTATCCCTACTATACTAAGTAATCTACCCCCACTATCCCAGCTAACTTATCCATACTATTCTAGGTACTCTGTCCCTACTATCCTAGCTAATCTATTCATACTATACTAGTAACCTATCCATACTATCCTAGCTATCTTATCCCTACTATCCTATGTATTCTATCCTTACATCCTAGCCAATCTATCCCTACTATCTTATGTAATCTATCCATACTGTCCTATCTTATCTATACCTACTATACTAGGTAATCTATCCTTACGATCCAGCTAATCTATCTCTATTATTCTTCTGATATATCCTTACTATCCCAGATAATCTATCCCTTTTAATGCCCATCTAATCTATCCCTTTTATCCCAGCTAATGTATCCTACTATCCTAGCTAATCTATCCCTACTATACTAGGTATTCTATCCCTACTATCCCACTAATCTATCTCTACTATCCTAGGTAATCTATCCCTACTATCCCCCTATCTATCCCTACTATCCCAGCTAATCTATTCCTACTATCCCAGCTAATCTTCCCTACTATCCACCAGCTAATCTATCCCTACTATCCCAGCTAATCTATCCTTACTTATCCCAGCTAATCTATCCCTACTATCCCAGCTAATCTATCCCTACTATCCCAGCTTAATGTATTCCCTACTATCCTAGCTAATCTATCCTTCTACCCCAGCTAATTTATATCCCTACTATCCCAGCAATCTATCCCTACTATCCAGCCGCAATCCTATCCTTACTATCCCAGCTAATCTATCCCTACTATCCTAGCTAACTATCCCTACTATCCCAGCTAATCTCAATCCCTACTATCCCAGCTAATAAGTAATAATAAATTTATAATGAATTTAATTTTGTTCAATGAATTCTTCTATTTTAGTGGGTAATACGAAATGAAATTAATATGTTCCCGTAAATTGTTGAAATAATAGTTGTAAGAATATGACAATATCTGATATGTTCTATTTTTATATACATAATTCTGTTTGTCTATATAAAATTGCCTCTAATGAATGTTTACAATGTGCGTCTTAATGACTTACTCATTACTGCTATAATTTAGTGATGCTATGTTGTTCTATATTAATTATTCAATGCAATATAATTAATCTTTGTTTTTAATTTAAATTATTGTTTATTTAATATTATTTTCTAATTCAATATTCTAATGAATCTATTTATTACTATATTAATTTTATTACTTGTGGTTCTATTAATAATCTATTTTAATAATTTTCTGTAAATTTTATAATAATTGGAATATAATTATTGATATGGAATTTAATAATATTTAATTTTATAATTGATAATAAGAATTAATTAATCGCTCCCAGCTAATGAAATAACTAAATCATATTATCTTAGTACAATTGAATATAATATTTACTCTATTCTTAATTTATTTAATTGCAATAATTTCGTCATCCCATCTAATATAATAATATTAATTTTATATTTGTTGGTATGTTTTAATATAATAATTTTGGATCCTAAGTATTCTATCGTTTCTGTCCTGTTATAAATTAATAAATTATTTTAATAATACCTTACTAGAAATTTATAATTAATATATTAAATTTACTACAATGCTATTAAATTAATATTTATAGTAAATCCCTACTATTCCCCGCTAATGTATCTCGAAAACTATCCCAGCTAATCTATCTGCAATCCTAGCTAATCTATCCCACTATCCCAGCTAATCTTTCCCTACAACCCCAGCCTCCATGTCATTAGCCTTATCCCAGCTAATCTATCCCTACTATTTCCAGCTAATGTTCCTACTATCCCGCTAATTTATCCTACTATCCCGCTAATCTATCCCTCCGATCCAGCTACCTTCTGCTATCCTAGCTCAATCTAATCCCTACTATCCCAGCTAATCTTTCCCTACCACCCCAGCTCATCTAGCCCTACTATCCCAGCTAATCTTCCTACGATTCAAGCTATGTAATCTCTACTATCCCAGCTAATCTATCCCTGCTATCCTAGCAATCTATCCCTACTATCCCAGCTAATCTATCCCTACTATCCCAGCTAATCTTATCCCTACTATCCCAGCTAATCTATCCCTACTATCCTAGCTAATCTATCCCTACTATACTAGGTATTCTATCCCTACTATCCCAGCTATCTATCTCTACTATCCTAGGTATCTATCCCTACTATCCCGCCTAATGTCTTCCTACTATCCTATCTAAATCTTTCCCTACTATCCAGCTAATCCTATCCCTACTATCCCCCGCTAATCATCCTTACTATCCCAGCTACTCTTCCCTACTATCCCAGCTATCTATCCTACTATCCCAGCTCATTTCCCTACTATCCCAGCTATCAATTCCCTACTATCCATCCCAGCTAATCTATTCCCTACTATCCCAGCTAATCTATCCCTACTATCCTAGCTAATCTATCCCTACTATCCCAGCTAATCTATCCCTACTATTCCAGCTAATGTATCTCTACTATCCCAGCTAATCTATCTGCTATCCTAGCTAATCTATCCCTACTATCCCAGCTAACTTTCCTAGCCACCCCAGCTCATCTAGCCATACTATCCCCAGCTAATCTATCCCTACTATTCCACTAAGTATCTCTACTATCCCAGCTAATCCTATCCCTGCGTCCTATCTACTCTATCCCTACTTATCCCAGCTACTATCTCTACTATCCCGCTATCTATCCCTACTATCCCAGCTAATCTATCTCTACTATCCCAGCTAATCTATCCTCTATCCCAGCTAATCTGCCCTACCACCCCAGCTCATCTATCCCTACTATACCAGCTACTTTATCCCTACTATTCCGCTAATGTATCTCTACTATCCCAGCTAATCTATCCCTACTATCCCAACTAATCTATCCCTACTATTCCAACTAATCTATCCCTACTATCCCAACTAATCTATCCCTACTATCCCAGCTAATCTATCTCTACTATCCCAGCTAATCTATCCCTACTATCCCAGCTAATCTATCCCTACCACCCCAGCTCATCTAGCCCTACTATCCCACCTAATCTATCCCTACTATTCCAGCTAATGTATCTCTACTATCCTAGCTAATCTATCCCTACTATCCTAGCTAATCTATCCTTACTATCCCAGCTGATCAATAAAAAAATGTTGTTTTACTTTACAGGATCTAATACAATTATTCTTACTGTACCTGTTTAAAATATAAACCCCACACATCATCACTGATATTCATGTATAAATGGGTCTTGTTGTCTCTTGTTTTTTTAAAATTTCCAATCTTTATTACTTTCAATTCATTGGGAAGGAAAATCCACTTTACAATATCAAAGCCAACTGAGAAATGTCTTTTAGTGCCAATGATTTGGTCCCCGGAAGTAAAAGACACATTCCAAATAAATGCATTTAGCTAAAATGGAGAAAAGTGACTTAAAAAGTTTTATTGGTATTGCCAACTATTATGGTTATCAACAATGCAGTCTCAAAAACAGCTTCTCCAAGCCAATAATATAGTTGAGTCAGCAGGGGTTCTTAAAGGCAATATACCAGGGGGAAATTCACTGCTCCACAATTTTATAAGCAGATTATTACCTTACCACACAAATTTAAACCTACATTTTTCTATTGTATAATATATATATTTGGTCAGTAGACCAATTTTTTGTTCAGCTTTATTATTCAGGACAGTGACAATGTCATTAAACCACTTAAGAAAATTAAATTATTCTGCTTAAAAGGGATGATCTAGATAATTTGTATTTCAGCTCCCAATATGATGTGTGCAGGATGTCACATTAAAACATTATAATATTCACAGTGTGCGTCCATGACTCTTATAAGACATTCAGGGAGATTCAATAAAAATGGTGCTAATTTTGCCCTAACCAATTAGATCTTATTTAACATTTGAGAGCTAACATCTGATTGGTTGGGGCAAAATAAGCACCATATTTAATGATAAGAACTTTTATTGAATCTCCCCCATAGTATTTTAGCCATTTAACATGTAATATATATACATGATTAATGCAATGATTTGAGATGTTGTTTCATTACATGACCATTTTCAAACATGGACATACTGTAAAAATGTAATATACAAAGTAAACTGTTAGAAGACTACAATGACCTCAGATAATGTGGAAGGAAGCTGTTTGCCAACTCACCATTTTGTAACTGGTTGAACATAAAAAACAAGTGCATGCTGGGTTGCCAGAACATATTATAGGGGCAGGTCTTTAACAGGGCTTCAATGATTGCTAAGTGATTGCAATGAAACAATATTCATTCTAAATTAGCCATGCTTTATGTGTTGATAGGGGTCCATATAGTATTTTTTTTTTTTTTACTAGTCTGGCAACCCTTGATGTCTGCCAGATAATTTAGATGCGTTATGCAGATTGTGCATGTAACAATGAATTTAGCCTCTAAATAAATGCATGAAATCATTTCTAATTTTCTAAGGAATGTTTAGTCCTTTGGAAACCCCCGCAAATATAAAAATAATAATAAAAAAACCCAGTTAAACTTGAAACCAGTATCTTAGAACTTTCTGGGGATTCAACTAGATTTCTGGGTATTTTTTCTTTTTTAAAGCTTAAAGGATATATACACCTTAAAGAAGAACTAAGCTTACATTTTTTAAAACCTAATGTGAAAGCTTTTCTCCCCAGAATAACTATACATTGTAAGATTCTTCTCTAGTAAGTTGCATTTAGTACATAAAAGTAATAGATTCTGTAACTAAGAAGGTTTCCATGTTGTTTTCAGTGCAACCCACATCCCATGTAGAGCCACATCCCCTGACCCCAGTATTCACCGTCTCTATGTACAGAGTATTTTCTATACAGATGTCTATACACCGATATGGAATCCCTGATAAGTAATAGATTCTGTAACTGACCCCAGTATTCACTGTCACTATGTACAGAGTATTTTCTATACAGATGTCTATACACCAATATGGAATCCCTGATAAGTAGGAGATGTCTTCTGTAACTGACCCAGTATTCACCGTCTCTATGTACAGAGTATTTTCTATACAGATGTCTATACACCAATATGGAATCCCTTATAAGTAATAGATTTTGTAACTGACCCCAGTAGTCACCGTCTCTATGTACAGAGTATTTTCTATACATATGTCTATACACCAATATGGAATCCCTGATAAGTAATAGATTCTGTAACTGATCCCAGTGTTTACTGTCTCTATGTACAGAGTATTTTCTATACAGATGTCTATACGCCAATATGGAATCCCTGATAAGTAATAGATTCTGTAACTGACCCCAGTATTCACTGTCTCTATGTACAGAGTATTTTCTATACATATGTCTATACACCAATATGGAATCCCTGATAAGTAATAGATTCTGTAACTGATCCCAGTATTTACTGTCTCTATGTACAGAGTATTTTCTATACAGATGTCTATACACCAATATGGAATCCCTGATAAGTAACAGATTCTGTAACTGACCCCAGTATTCACTGTCTCTATGTACAGAGTATTTTCTATACAGATGTCTATACACCAATATGGAATCCTTTATAAGTAATAGATTCTGTAACTGACCCCAGTATTCACTGTCTCTATGTACAGAGTATTTTCTATACAGATGTCTATACACCAATATGGAATCCTTTATAAGTAATAGATTCTGTAACTGACCCCAGTATTAACTGTCTCTATGTACAGAGTATTTTCTATACAGATGTCTATACACCAATATGGAATCCCTGATAAGTAATAGATACTGTAACTGACCCAGTATTCACCGTCTCTATGTACAGGGTACATATTTATAAAAGTCCATTATTTTCGGACTGAAATTACTGCTGCACATCGCCACGGAAAAAAACGTCATATTAAAAAGGTGATCATTATTGCGGCGATGTGCGGCTGTAATTTGAACTCTCTTTGCCGTGATAATCGGCTTAGCACAATGCGCTAAGTATAGTATCGCGGGAAACGGCTCAAATGGGGCAGGGGGCTGAGAGGGGCTGCTAGGAAATATGATTGGTTACTGTATAATCATATGATCGCAAGCATTGAAATATTAACCAATAACCATTGGATTAGCTCCTTCAGCAAAGCTATATAAAGAGGTGCAAACCCCACGGAGCTCAGAAGTCATCACAGCCAATGGCAGAAGAAGAGGTTGGCAACATCGCTTACGTTGATGTCAGCAGTGCCAGCGGTGTCACTTGCGGCCGCCTGGTATTGGCGACATCAGAGTTGGCATCGCCGGCTGAGAAGAAAGAAGACTTTGGATCAAGACAGCGGCAACATCAACTTTGTTGATAGCCACAGTGACACCGCCCGGTGTTGGCGATATCAGTGGAGTTGGTGTTTCAAGCTGCAGGATCCCCAACAAAGGCACTTGTAAATGCCAGAGAGGGGAGAGTATTCTCTCATACAATCTCTTGTTATGATGCTTAGAGTGTTGAAGATTTCTAAGATCTCTGGAGAAGGCGAGTAACTATTTACAGGAGTTTTTCTGTCACTTGCTCTCCTCCAGGAAGAATTTGGAATTGTTACACTCTCCTGATTTCAGGGAGATTGTATACAATTTCAGGGAATCAAGGATTTGCTATTAATATCAGGGACACTTCCTGACGTCCAGGGTAAGGTGGGATGCCGGCAGTGCCGACACTTTTAAGAGATTGCCTACCTGAATCCTTTTCATTTTTCTTTCTATTAAAGCATCTAGTTTATCTGAATAATTGTTGCTTAATCGAGCAAAGTACAGGCGATGTAGCACATTAGCCAGTGCATAGACTGCTATATAAACTTGATATGTTATCCTGTAATTGTATTTTGGAACTTCACGCAGAACTTTTTTCAGTTCGCATATTTTTGGTGTTTTAGAAAAATTTCCTTGTACAACTTTGGAAGTTTTTGAAAAATGGCAGCCATCTGAGTCTTCTATTGTCTCTATAGTTAAGGCGTCATTGGGATATTTCAAGCTAAATTTATTTGCAAAGGTGTCAAAGCCAGGGATTTCTCCTTCCTGGATCAATAATAACAGAGAGCCATTTAATATAAATTCCATGTCATCTTGTTTTGAAATTAGAGCCCTTGAAAATAGGGATGGGAAAATCCATATTTTATTTAGAACAAAGTCATCGGAAATCATATGTAGAAAGGTGAATGCATACTTTGTACTACTCAGAAGAATGATTACATTAGCAGTTGAGTAATTAATGTCCTGTACAATGTTTTTTACATTATCCCGCCTGAGAGCTCTAACCTCCATAATAAAATCAGTGAAGGCCAAACAGCCTCCAATACCAGCAAGTCCTTCACTTAGCAATTTCTGGGCTCTGTATCCACTTTCATCGTTGGGTATAATAAGTCCCACCCATTTCCAGCCAAAGTGCTTCAGTAACTGCACAATGGCTTCAATTTCCAATTCCTCACTGGGAAGTGTTTTATATAATGATGGAAACTGGTCCCGGTCATTGACAACTGGATCCATGGCTCCGTAACTAATCTATCAACACAAATTTCTATTTTCCATTTTATTCAAATATGGCATTTTTATTTAAAAGAAACCAACAGTACAGATGTCACAGCCAACTGCTGCTGCTTGGGCTCGAAATGAGCTTGCAGCAGGATCCAGCACCCAAGCAGCAAGGTCTTGTAAGTATCAGGGACATCTTTGGGGAAGGTATACAATATGAAAATGGGGTTTGTGGGGGTGATGCACCTAAAGACATAATTTCATTTTATGGCTGGACATGCCCTTTAAAACTGTACAGAAATCAGAGTTTTGCAAGCCTTAGGTTACCTAAGTTACCTGTTCAGATCCCTGACGGTCGCCAAAAGAGAACCGCTAGCTAGTGTAGGTGCAAACATCTGGTACTGCTCAGGTTTGAAGCCCGTGTGAAAGTCGCCTTAGTAGAACCATCATACGTCTGCAGATGTGATTGTGGAATGCTGGAATTGTTGTTCTCTGCAGGACTGCAGGTTGGACATCCCTTCCTTAGTAGCTTGGTAATTAGATGCTCATTAGCCCTGTGGTATTAACATTCCAGTGGCCTAATTAATCTATGAACCCTGCGGGCATAAAGTATTCTTTTCAGGTCTGAAAGTCACGCTAACCAATTTACGATCGATTAGCGCAACGTTAAGTCTCGGTTTGTTGCGGCTGTGCGAGTACCAGAAGTAGCTGTTTGCATGTAAGCTAATAGCTGGCGTTAAATACTTACATGCGGGTGAGATTCGCCCAGAGATGCGCAGCGTCTGGTAAATCCAATAGCGCTTGTGCCTCTGGGTAAATCTCCCTGCAGGTGTCCAGTTTCACATAAAACCAAGCTACTTCCTTACTATTAAAAACCCATAGGGAAATATTAAAATGAATACATTCAAATGTTAAGGGCTGATGTGATGCATCAATACATTTTAATTCATTTCACTCCTTAAAGGGAAATGTAAGAAGGTGTGTGGCGAGGAATTCATTGCCTTTCCTTAAAGGGTATCTCCACTGTTAAAAACAATATTGCCTTAAATAGAGTTAATAAAGTTAGCCACCTACCCTGAATTGCAGCCTCCTCAGAGCAATACAGCCGCCGATATTTACCTTCAGATGACTGTACACATTACAGGCATCCGATCCGCGTCATTCTTGTTCACGCCAGCCAGGGAAACTGCTGCCAATTTCTCCTGCACAGTGACCCGAACCGGACCACGAGGGGGGAATGTCACAGAGGGGGGGCTGTCACAGAGGGGGGAATGTCACAGAGGGGGGGCTGTCACAGGGGGGGCTGTCCCAGATGGGGGGCTGTCACAGGTGGGGGCTGTCACAGGGAAATTGTCACATGAAATTGTTAAAAACAAGTTCTCCCAACCTTCGTACATAAAGCTGTGTGACTGAACCTTATAACTTCCCTCCTGTGTCTCTCCCTGTACAATCAGCTGTGAATAGATCATAGAGACAGGTAGAAAGGCTTTGTGTACATCAGGCATCACTGGGGTCAAGTGGACGTGGCAGAAATCATGAATATTCATGTGATGATGCACATTGACTGACAGCCCGCCCAGCACAGTAACAGACACCCCCCCCAGAAACGAGCAGAACTTCCCCGGGCTGCTGCAAAGGAACAGAGGTGATTTATGAAAAAAAAAGGTAGGGGGAGGGTTGGGGGAAGGGGAACTTTCATATAAAAAAAACCTACATATAAAAAAACAACCAAAAAACATTTTTCCATCAGTGGAGTTTAAAGGACAACTCCACCCTCATAAGAACATCTTTTAGAAAGAACGGCCTCTTTAAAATATGTTGATATATCATACTTTGTCCTATGAATTCATTACTGTATGCCTGCTATGCTTCTGGATGCCTCATGGAAACTGAGCAATTTAGAAACCTGTACTGAGCAGGTACTGAGCCTGGGCATGCTCAGAAGAGGCAGATAGGGGATTAACATAGCGTATCACCTGCATTATATTAAAGTAACGATCGGTAACAATCGTTATTTTATAATAAAGCCGGTATAGCGTATCACCTGCATTATATTAAAGTAACGATCGGTAACAATCGTTATTTTAGAAAAAGCAGGTATAAGCCTATCACCTGCATTATATTAAAGTAACGATCAGTAACAATCGTATTTTACGATAAGCCGGTAAAGCGTATACACTGCCATTATTTAAAGTAACGATCGGTAAAAATCGTTATTTTACGATAAAGCCGTATAGCGTATCACCTGCATAATTAAGTAACGATCGGTACAATCGCTATTTTACGATAAAGCGGTATAGCGTATCACCTGCATTATAGTTAAACAATCGGTAACAATCGTTATTTTACGATAAAGCCGGTAAGAGTATCACCTGCATATATAAAGTAACGTCGGTAACAATCGCTATTTTACTATAAGCCGATATAGAGTATCACCGTCATTATATTAAAGTAACGTACGGTAACAATCGCTATTTTATGATAAAGCGGTATAGCCTATCACCTGCCATTATATTAAAGTAACGATCGGTAACAATCGCTATTTTACAATTAAGCCGGTATAGCCATATCACCTGCATTATATTAAAGTAACGATCGGTAACAATCGCTATTTTACAATTAAGCCGGTATAGCCTATCACCTGCATTATATTAAAGTAAGGATCGGTAACAATCTTATTTTACAATAAGAAGTACAGCGTATCACCTGCATTATATTAAAGTAACGATCGTAACAACGCTTTTACAATAAGCCGTATAGATCACATGCATATATTAAAAGTAACGATCGGTAACAATACTATTTTGATAAAGACCCGGTATAGCGTATCACTGCATTATATTAAAGTAACGATCGGAACAATCGCTATTTTACGATAAAGCCTGTTATAGCTTCACCTGCATTATATTAAAGTAACGATCGGTAACAATCGCTATTTTACATAAAGCCGGTATAGCCTATCACCTGCATTATATTAAAGTAACGATCGTAACAATCGTTATTTCACAATAAGCCGGTATAGCGTATCACCTGCATTATATTAAAAACGATCGGAACAATCGTATTTAGTTAAAGCCGGTATAGAGTATCACCTGCATTATATTAAAGTAACGATGGGTAACAATGTATTTTACAATAAGCCGGTATAGCCTATCACCTGCATTATATTAAAGTAACGATCGGTAACAATCGCTATTTTAAAGTAAGCCGGTTAGCCTATCACCTGATATTATAAAGTAACGATGGGTAACAATCGCTATTTTACAATTAAAGCCGGTATAGCCTATCACCTGCATTATATTAAAGTAACGATCGGTAACAATTGTTATTTTATAATAAAGCCGGTTATAGCTATCACCTGCATTATATTAAAGTAACGATCGGTAACAATTGTTATTTTATAATAAAGCCGGTAGCCTATCACCTGCATTATTAAAGTAACGATCGGTAACAATTGTTATTTTATAATAAGCCGGTATAGCGTATCACCTGCATTAATTAAAGTAACGATCGGTAACAATTGGTTATTTATAATAAAGCGTATAGCGTATCACCTGCATTAATTAAGTAACGATCGGAAAAATTGTTATTTTATAATAAAGCCGGTATAGCGTATCACCTGCATTATTTAAAGTAACGATCGGTAACAATTGTATATTTATAATAAAGCCGGTATAGCGTATCACCTGCATTATATTAAAGTAACGATCGGTAACATTGTTATTTTATGATAAAGCCGGTATTAGCGTATCACCGCCATTATATTAAAGTAACGATCGGTAAACAATCGCTATTTACGATAAAGCCGGTATGCGTATCACCTGCATTAATTAAAGTAACATCGGTAACAATCGTATTTTACGATAAAGCCGGTATAGACGTATCACCTGCATTATATTAAAGTAACGGTCGGTACAATCGCTATTTTACTATAAAGCCGACTAGGTATCACCTGCATATATTAAAGTAACGGTCGGAACAATCGCTATTTTATGATAAAAGCCGGTATAGCCTATCACCTGCATATATTAAAGTAACGATCGGTAACAATGCATTTTACAATTAGCCGGTATAGCGTATCACCTGACATTATATTAAAGTAACGATCGGTAACAATCGCTATTTACAATTAAGCCGGTATAGCATATCACCTGCATTATATTAAAGTAAGGATCGGTAACAATCGTTATTTTACAATAAAGCCGGTACAGCGTATCACCTGCATTATATTAAAGTAACGATCGGTAACAATCGATATTTTACAATTAAGCCGGTATAGCGTATCACCATGCATTATATTAAGTAACGATCGGTAACAATCCCTATTTACGATAAGCCGGCTATAGTATCACATGCATTATATTAAAGTAACGATCGTAACAATCGCTATTTTACAATTAAAGCAGGTATAGCGCTATACATGCATTATATTAAAGTAACGATCGGTAACATCCCTATTTTAACGATAAAGCCGGTATAGCGTATCACATGCATTATTAAGTAACGATCGGTAACAATCCGTATTTTACGATAAAGTAATAGCCTTTTCACCTGCATTATATTAAAGTAACGATCGGTAACAATCGCTATTTTACATAAAGCCGGTATAGCCTATCACCGCATTATATTAAAGTAACGATCAGTAACAATCGTTATTTCACAATAAAGCCGGTATAGCGTATCACCTGCATTATATAAAGTAAAGATCGGAACAATCGATATTTCACAAGTTAGCCGGTATAGAGTATCACCTGCATTATATTAAGTAACGATGGTAACAATCGCTATTTTACAATTAAGCCGTATAGCCTACACATGCATTATATTGAAGAACGATCGGTAACAATGCTATTTTACAATTAAGCCGGTATAGCCTATCACCTGCATTATATTAAAGTAACGTGGGTAACAATCGCTATTTTACAATTTAAGCCGGTATAGACCTATCACCTGCATTATATTAAAGTAACGATCGGTAACAATGTATTTTATAATAAAGCCGGTATAGCCTATCACCTGCATTATATTAAGTAACGATCGGTAACAATTGTTATTTTATAATAAAGCCGGTATAGCCTATCACTGCATTATATAAGTAACGATCGGTAACAATTGTATTATATAAAAGCGGGATAGCCTATCACCTGCATTATATAAAGTAACGATCGTAACAATTGTATTTTATAATAAGCCGGTATAGCGTATCACCTGATTATATATAAGTAACGATCGGTAACAATTGTTATTTATAATAAAGCCGGTATGAGCGTATCACCTGCATTATATTAAAAGTAACGATCGGTAACAATTGTTATTTTTATAAAGCCGGTATAGCCTTATTCAACACAATGTAAATTCACTCCCACAAAAACCACAACAAAATTTCACTGATTATATTAAAGGAAAGATCGTAACAATTGTTATTTTATAATAAAGCCGGTATAGCCTATCACCTGCATTATATTAAAGTAACGATCGGTAACAATTGTTATTTCTTTAATATAAGCAGGTGATACGCTATACCGGCTTTATTATAAAATAACAATTTGTTACCGATCGTACTTTAATATATGCAGGTGATACGCTTTTATGCCGGCTTTATTATAAAATAACAATTGTTACCGATCGTTCCTTTAACTATAATGCAGTGATGTGTGTTAGTGTCTTGTTGATACAGCTATACCGCTTTATAAAAATAACAATTGTTCGATGTACTTTAATATAATGCAGGTGATACGCTCATACCGGCTTTATTAAAATAACAATTGTTACCGATCGTTACTTAATATAAGTCAGGTGATACGCTATACCGGCTTTATTATAAAAACAATTGTTACGATCGTTACTTTAATATAATGCAGGTGATAGGCTATCCCGCTTTATTATAAAATAACAATTGTACCGATCGTTACTTTATATAATGCAGTGTGATAGGTCTTACCGGCTTTATTATAAAATAACAATGTTACCGATCGTTACTTAATATAATGCAGGTGATAGGCTATACCGGCTTTATTATAAAATAACAATTGTTAACGATCGTTACTTTAATATAAGGCAGGTGATAGGCTATACCGGCTTAATTGTAAAATAGCGATTGTTACCCATCGTTACTTTAATATAATGCAGGTGATAGGCTATACCGGCTTAATTGTAAAATAGCGATTGTTACCGATCGTTACTGTAATATAATGCATGATGCTAGGCTATACGGCTTAATTGTAAAATAGCGATTGTTACCGATCGTTACTGTAATATAATGCAGGTGATACTCTATACCGGCTTTATTGTGAAATATCGATTGTTACCGATCGTTACTTTAATATAATGCAGGTGATACGCTATACCGGCTTTATTGTGAAATAACGATTGTTACCGATCGTTACTTTAATATAATGCAGGTGATAGGCTATACCGGCTTTATCGTAAAATAGCGATTGTTACCGATCGTTACTTTAATATAATGCAGGTGAAAGGCTATTATCTTTATCGTAAAATACGCGATTGTTACCGATCGTTACTTAATAATGCATGTGATACGCTATACCGGCTTTATCGTTAAAATAGGGATTGTTACCGATCGTTACTTTAATATAATGCATGTATAGCGCTATACCGTGCTTTAATTGTAAAATAGCGATTGTTACCGATCGTTACTTTAATATAATGCATGTGATACTATAGCCGGCTTTATCGTAAATAGGGATTGTTACCGATCGTTACTTAATATAATGCATGTGATACGCTATACCGGCTTAATTGTAAAATATCGATTGTTACCGATCGTTACTTTAATAATGCAGGTGATACGCTTTGTACCGGCTTATTGTAAAATAACGATTGTTACCGATCCTTACTTTAATATAATGCAGGTGATATGCTATACCGGCTTTAATTGTAAATAGCGATTGTTACCGATCGTTACTTTAATATAATGCAGGTGTACGCTATACGGCTAATTGTAAAATGCATTGTTTACCGATCGTTACTTTAATAATGCAGGTGATAGGCTATACCGGCTTTTATCATAAAATAGCGATTGTTATCCGACCGTTACTTTAATATAATGCAGGTGATACGCTATCGGCTTTATAGTAAAATAGCGATGTGTACGACCGTACTTTAATATAATGCAGGTGATACGCTATACCGGCTTTATCGTAAAATAACGATTGTTACCGATTGTTACTTTAATATAATGCAGGTGATACGCTATACCGGCTTTATCGTAAAATAGCGATTGTTACCGATCGTTACTTTAATATAATGCAGGTGATACGCTATACCGGCTTTATCATAAAATAACAATTGTTACCGATCGTTACTTTAATAAATGCAGTGATACGCTATACCGGCTTTATTATAAAATAACAATTGTTACCGATCGTTACTTTAATATAATGCAGGGTGATACGCTATACCGGCTTTATTATAAAATAACAATTGTTATCCGATCGTTACTTAATATAATGCAGGTGATACGCTATACCGCTTATTATAAATAACCATTGTTACCGATCGTTACTTTAATTAATGCAGGTGATACGCTATACCGGCTTTATTATAAAATAACAATTGTGTACCGATCGTTACTTTAATATAATGCAGGTGATAGGCTATACCGGCTTTATTATAAAATAACAATTGTTACCGTCGTTACTTTAATATAATGCAGGTGATAGGCTATACCGGCTTTATTATAAAATAACAATTGTTACCGATCGTTACTTTAATATAATGCAGGTGATAGGCTATACCGGCTTTAATTGTAAAAATAGCGATTGTTACCCATCGTTACTTTAATATAATGCAGGTGATAGGCTTAACCGGCTTACTTGTAAAATAGCGATTGTTACCGACGTTACTTTAATATAATGCAGGGTGATAGGCTATACCGGCTTATTGCTAAAATAGCGATTGTTACCCATCGTTACTTTAATATAATGCAGGTGATACTCTATACCGGCTTAACTGAAATATCGATTGTTCGATCGTTTATTAATATAATGCAGGTGATACGCTATACGGCTTATTGTAAATAACGATTGTTACGATCGTTACTTTAATATAATGCAGGTGATAGCTATACCGGCTTTATCTAAAATAGCGATTGTTACCGATCGTTACTTTAATATAATGCAGGTGAAAGCTATACAGGCTTTATCGTAAAATAGCGATTGTTCCGATCGTTACTTTAATATAATGCAGTGATACGCTTATACCGTCTTTATCAAAATAAGATTGTTACCGATCGTTACTTTAATATAATGCATGTGATCGCTATACCGGCTTAATTTAAAATCGATTGTTACGATCGTTACTTTAATATAATGCAGGTGATACGCTTACCTCTTATTGTAAAATAACGATTGTTACCGATCGTTACTTTAATATAATGCAGGTGATATGCTATACCGGCTTAATTGTAAAATAGCGATTGTTACCGATCGTTACTTTAATATAATGCAGGTGATATGCTATACCGGCTTAATTGTAAAATAGCGATTGTTACCGATCGTTACTTTAATATAATGCAGGTGATAGGCTATACCGGCTTTATCATAAAATAGCGATTGTTACCGACCGTTACTTTAATATAATGCAGGTGATACTCTATATCGGCTTTATAGTAAAATAGCGATTGTTACCGACGTTACTTTAATATATGCAGGTGATACTTTACCGGCTTTATCGTAAAATAACGATTGTTACCGATTGTTTAACTATAATGCAGGTGATAGCTTACCGGCTTTATCGTAAAATAGCGATTGTACCGATCGTTACTTAATATGCAGGTGATACGCTATACCGGCTTTATCGTAAAATACGATTTTTCCCGATCGTTACTTTAAATAATGCAGGTGATACGCTTTACCGGCTTATCGTAAAATAGCGATTGTTACTGATCGTTACTTTAATATAATGCAGGTGATAGCTATACCTGCTTTTTTAAAATAACGATTGTTCCGATCGTTACTTAATATAAGCAGGTGTACGCTATACCGCTTATTAAATAGCGATGTTACGATCGTTCTTAATATAGCAGTGATCGCATACCGGCTATTATAAAATAACGATTGTTACCGATCGTTACTTTAATAATGCAGGTGATCGCTATGTTAATCCCCTATCTGCCTCTTTGAGCATGCCCAGGCTCAGTACTGCTCAGTACAGGTTTCTAAATTGCTCAGTTCCCATGAGCATCCAGAACATAGCAGGCATACAGTAATTGAATTCATAGGACAAAGTATGATATATCAACATATTTATAAAGAGGCCGTTCTTTCTAAAAGATGTTCTTATGAGGGTGGAGTTTTGTCCTAAACTCCACTGATGGAAAATGTTTTTTGGTTGTTTTTTTTATATGGGGTTTTTTTTATATGAAAGTTCCCCTTCCCCCAACCTCCCCCTACCTTTTTTTTCCATAAATCACCTCTGTTCCTTTGCAGCAGCCGGGGATTTCTGCTCGTTTCTGGGGGGGGTGTCTGTTACTGTGCTGGGCGGGCTGTCATCAATTGTGCATCATCACATGAATATTCATGATTCTCTGCCACGTCCACTTGACCCCAGTGATGCCTGATGTACACAAACCTTTCTACCTGTCTCTAGATCTATTCACAGCTGATTGTAAGGGGAGAGACACGGAAGGGAAGTTTATAAGGTTCAGTCACACGCTTTATGACAAGGTTGGGAGAACTGTTTTTAACAATTTCATGTGACCATTTCCCTGTACAGCCCCCACCTGTGACAGCCCCCCATCTGGGACAGCCCCCCCTGTGACGCCCCCCCCTCTGTGACAGCCCCCCCTCTTGACAGCCCCCCCTCTGTGACATCCCCCTCTGTGACAGCCCCCTCTGTGCCTTCCCCTGGTCGTTCTGTCACTGTGCAGGAGAGCCCCCACCTTGACTGCCCCCCATCTGGACAGCCCCCCCTGTGACAGCCCCCCCTCTGTGACAGCCCCCCTCTTGACAGCCCCCCTCTGTGACATTCCCCCTCGTGACAGCTCTGATACGGGTCACTGTGCAGGAGAATGGCAGCAGTTTCCCGGCTGCTACAGATCGGGATCGATCCTGTAATGTGTACATACTAATAAATATCGGCGGCTGTATTGCTCTAGGAGCTGCAATTCAGGGTAGGTGGCTAACTTTATTAACTTATTTAAGGCAATATTGTTTTTAACAGTGGAGATACCCTTTAAGGAAAGGCAATGAATTCCTCGCCCCACCCCTTCTACATTTCCTTTAAGGAGTGAATGAATTAAAAGTTATTGATGCATCACATCAGCCCTAACATTTGAATGTATTCATTTTATATTTCCCTATGGGTTTTTAATAGTAAGGAAGTAGCTTGGTTTTATGTGAAACTGGACACCTGCAGGGAGATTTACCCAAGCGCACAAGCGCTATTGGATTTTACCAGACGCTGGCGCATCTCTGGGCGAATCTCACCCGCATGTATATTTAAACGCCAGCTATTAGCTTACATGCAAACAGCTACTTCTGGTACTCGCCAGCCCGCAACAAACCGCAGACTTAACGTTGCGCTATCGATCGTAAATGTGGTTAGCGTGACTTTCAGACCTGAAAAGAATACTTATGCCCGCAGGTTCATAGATTAATTCGGCCACTGGAAGTGTTAATACCACAGGGCTATGAGCATCTATTTACCAAGCGATCTGAAGGATGTCCAACCTGCATTCCTGCAAGAGAAACAATTCAGATTCCACAATCACATCTGCAGACGTATATGGTTCTACTAAGTGCGACTTTCACACGGGCTTCAAACCTGAGCAGACAGTGTTTTGCACCTACACTAGCTAGCGGTTCTCTTTGGCGACCGTCAGGGTCTGAACAGGTAACTTAGTAACCTAAGGCTTGCAAAACTCTGATTTCTGTACATTTTAAAGGGGCATGTCCAGCCATAAAATGAAATTATGTCTTTAGTGCATCACCCCCACAAACCCATTTTCATATTGTATACCTTCCCCAAAGAGTCCCTGATACTTACAAGACCTTGCTGCTTGGGTGCTGGATCCGGCTGCAAGCTCATTTCGAGCCCAAGCAGCAGCAGTTGGCTGTGACTCTGTACTGTTTGGTTTCTTTTTAAATAAAATGCCATATTTGATAAAATGGAAATATAAATTTGTGTTGATAGATTAGTTTACGGAGCCATGGATCCAGTGGTCAATGACCGGGACCAGTTTCCATCATTATATAAACACTTCCCAGTGAGGAATTGGAAATTAAGCCATTGTGCAGTTCTGAAGCACTTTGGCTGGAAATGGGTGGGACTTATTATACCCAACGTAAAGTGGATACAGAGCCCAGAAATTGCTAAGTGAAGGACTTGCTGGTATTGGAGGCTGTTTGGCCTTCCTGATTTTATTATGGGTTATAGCCTCAGGCGGGATAATGTAAAAAAACATTTGTACAGGACATTAATTACTCAACTGCTAAGTAATCATTCTTCTGAGTAGTACAAAGTATGCATTCACCTTTCTACATATGATTTCGATGACTTTGTTCTAATAAAATATGATTTTCCCCATCCCTATTTTCAAGGGCTCTAATTTCAAAACAAGATGACATGGATTTATATTAAATGGCTCTCTGTTATTTTGATCCAGGAAGGAGAATCCCCTGCTTTGACACTTGCAAATAAATTTAGCTGAAATATCCCAATGACGCCTTAACTATAGAGACAATAGAAGACTCGATGGCTGCCATTTTTCAAAACTTCCAAAGTTGTACAGGAAAATTTTTTCTAAAACACCAAAAATATGCGAACTGAAAAAAGTTCTGCGTGAGTTCCAAAATACAATTACAGGATAACATATCAAGTTTATATAGCAGTCTATGCACTGGCTAATGTGTGCTACATCGCCTGTCTTTGCTCGATTAAGCAACAATTATTCGATAAACTAGATGCTTTAATAGACAGAAAAATGAAAGGATTCAGGTAGGCAATCTCTTAAAAGTGTCGGCACTGCCGGCATCCCACCTTACCCTGGACGTCAGAAGTGTCCCTGATATTAATAGCAAATCCTTGATTCCCTGAATTGTATACAATCTCCCTGAAATCAGTAGAGTGTAACAATTCCAAATTCTCCTGGAGGAGAGCAAGTGACAGAAAAACTCCTGTAAATAGTTACTCGCCTTCTCCAGAGATCTTAGAAATCTTCAACACTGCTAAGCATCATAACAAGATTGTATGAGAGAATACTCTCCCCTCTCTGGCATTTACAAGTGCCTTGTTTGGGGATCCTGCAGCTTGAAACACCACTCCACTGATTTCGCCAACACCGGGGCGGTGTCACTGTGGCTATCACAAAGTTATGTTGCCGCTGTCTTGATCCACGTCTTCTTCTTCTCACCGGCGATGCCAACTCTGATGTCGCCAATACCAGGCGGCCGCAGTAGACACGCTGGCACTGCTGACATCAACGTAAGCGATGTTGCCAACTCTTCTTTTGCCATTGGCTGTGATGTCGTCTGAGCTCCTGTGTTTGCACCTCTTTATATAGCTTGCTGAAGGAGCTAATCCAATGTATTGTTTAATATTTCAATGCTTGCGATCATATGATTATACAGTACAATCCATATTTCCTAGCAGCCCCTCTCCAGCCCCCTGCCCCATTTGAGCCGTTTCCCGCGATACTATACTTAGCGCATTGTGCTAACGATTATCACGGCAAAGAGAGTTCAATTACAGCCGCACATCGCCCGCAATATGATCACCTTTTTACATATGACGTGTTTTTTTACCGTGGCGATGTTAGCAGTATATTTCCAGTCCGAAAATACTGGACTTTTTATAAATATTACCTGTACATAGAGACGTGAATACTGTTCAGTTACAGTTCTATACTTATCAGGGATTCCATATGGTGTATAGACATCTGTATAGAAAATACTCTGTACATAGAGACAGTATACTGGGGTCAGTTACAGAATCTATTCTTATAAAGGATTCCATATTGGTGTATAGACATCTGTATGAAAATACTCTGTACATAGAGAAGTGAATACTGGGTCAGTTACAGAATCTGTTACTTATCAGGGATCCTATGTTGTGTATATACATCTGTATAGAAAAATACTCTGTACATGAGAGCGTACAATACTGGGATCAGTTACAGATCTATTACTTATCAGGGATTCCATATTGGTGTATAGACCATATGTATAGAAATTACTCTGTACAATAGAGTGAATACTGGGTCAGTTACCAGAATCTATTACTTATCAGGATTCCATATTGGTGTATAGACATCTGTTATAGAAAATACTCTGTACATAGAGACAGTAATACTGGGATCAGTTACAGAATCTATTATTATCAGGATTCCATATTGGGTGTATGACATTGTATAGAAAATACTCTGTACATAGAACAGTGAATACTGGGGTCAGTTTACAGAATCTATTACTTATAAGGATTCCATATTGGTGTATAGAATATCTGTAATGAAAATACTCGTACATAGAGACAGTATACTGGTCAGTTACAGAATCTATTACTTTATCAGGGATTCCATATTGGTGTATAGACATCTGTATAGAAATACTCTGTATAGAGAGGTGAATACTGGGGTCAGTTACAGAAATCTATACTTATCAGGGATTCCATATTGGTATAGAAATCTGTATAGAAAATACTCTGTAACATGAGACTGTAAATACTGGGTCAGTTACAAATCTATTACTTATCAGGGATTCTATTGGTGTATAGACATCTGTATAGAAAATACCCTGTACATAGAGACGGTGAATACTGGGTCAGTTACAGAATCTATTACTTTATCAGGATTCCATATTGGTGTATAACATCTGTATAGAAAATACTCTGTACATAGAGACAGTGAATACGGGGGTCAGTTACAGAATCTATTACTTATGATTCCATATCGTGTATAGACATCTGTATAGAAAATACTCTTTACATAGAGACAGTGATACTGGGGTCAGTACAGAATCTATTACTTATCAGGGATTCCATATTGGTGTATAACATCTGTATAGAAAATACTCTGTACATGAGACAGTGAATACTGGGTCATTACAGAATCTTTACTTATCAGGATTCCATATTGGTGTATAGACATCTGTATAGAAATACTCTGTACATAGAGACAGTGAATATTGGGGTCAGTTACAGAATCTATTACTTATCAGGGATTCCATAGGTGTATAGACATCTGTATAGAAAATACTCTGTACATAGAGACAGTGAATACTGGGTCAGTTACAGAATCTTTACTTATCAGGGATTCCATATTGGTGTATAGACATCTGTATGAAAATACTTGTACATAGAGCAGTGAATACTGGGGTCAGTACAGATCTATTACTTATAGGGATTCCCATCGTCGTGTAATAGACATCTAGTAATAGAAAAGTACTCTGTACATAGAGACAGTGAATACTGGGGTCAGTTACAGAATCTATTACTTATCAGGGATTCCATATCGTTGTATAGACATCTGTATAGAAATACTCTGTACATAGAGACAGTGAATACGGGGTCAGTTACAGAATCTATTACTTATATAAGGGATTCCATATTGGTGGTTAGACATCTGTATAGAAAATACTCTGACATACAGACCAGTGAATACTGGGTCATTTACAGAATCTTTACTTATCAGGGATTCCATATTGTGTGTAGACATCTGTATAGAAATATCTTGTACATAGAGACGAATACTGGGATCGTTACAGAATCTATACTTATCAGGGATTCCATATGGTGTATAGACATTGTAAGAAAATACTCTGTACCGAGAGAGTGAATACTGAGGGTTTGTCAGTACAGAATCTATTACTTATCAGGGATTCCATATTGGTTGGGATAGACATCTGTATAGAAGATACTCTGTACATAGAGACAGGTGAATACTGGGTTCAGTTACAGAATCTATTACTTATCAGGATGCTCCATACTGGTGTATAGACATTAACGATCGGTAACAATTGTTATTTTATAATAAAGCCGGTATAGCGTATCACCTGCATTATATTAAAGTAACGATCAGTAACAATCGTTATTTTACGATAAAGCCGGTATAGCCTATCACCTGCATTATATTAAAGTAATGATCGGTAACAATTGTTATTTTATAATAAAGCCGGTATAGAGTATCACCTGCATTATATTAAAGTAAAGATCAGTAACAATCACTATTTTACAATAAAGCCAGTATAGAGTATCACCTGCATTATATTAAAGTAACGATCGGTAACAATTATTATTTTACTATAATGCCCACAGAATTACCATTGTTATGGAGGCATCATTTTGCCTGTAAAAAAGACAGAAATACAGCGTTATCGTAAATTAAAAATCGTTACCGATCAGCATTTTACAAAAACGCTGGCGGACCATTCCACTGGTGTTATTGTAAAATAAGGAAAGTAACAATTGTTATTTCACTGTAATGATCTTTTTTAAAATGTCACCATTTGGAACAAGAAGAAAATAAGAAAAAGGAGAATATAAAAGGTAAAAATGCCAAGATCATTTATCATCTCCATAGGCAGTACGGTGGCTCAGTGGTTAGCACTGATGTCTTGCAGTGCTGAAGTCCTGAGTTCGATTCCACCCTTGGACACATCTGCAAGGAGTTTATATGTTCTCCCCGTGCTTGCGTGGGTTTCCTCCGGGCACTCCGGTTTCCCCCACAATCATAAAGACATACTGATAGGTTGTTTGTGTCAAATAAATGTGCTTAGATTGTAAGCTCTTCGGGGCAGGGCCTGATGTCAATGTATACATGTAATTGTAAAGCGCTATGGAAGATGTTGGCGCTATATAAATCCACAATAATAAAAGGAATAATAATAATACTGTGCGTCCCTAAACAAGTATGGTTCAGATTTGTGTCAGCAACATACCCCGTAACTGTAGGTAGGAGAATTATGTAGTGAAAAAGTATTTAGTGATCTTACCGTAATATCTCTGTTATCTGTGTTCACTAACAATAAGAACATACCTGTGGGTATTTGTACAGTCCTAAAATTTGGGCCATAACATGTGTTGTACTAGAATCAAAATCACCCAGAAATCCCACCACCGTACTGTCTGTCCAGCAGTCATAATTAGGGATATTATGTTTCCTTCCAGATATAATGTCAAATATGCCAGCAAGAGCCTTAGATTCAGCCCCACAGGAATCAAATATCTGGTAGCCCAGGGTAATGTTGGGTAAAATGTCTGGGTTCTTATTTATCTCCTCAACAGCAAACATGAAAACCAATAAATGGCGTAGATTTTGAAGAGTTAGTCTGTGGAATATAATTTAAGGTAAATTAGACTAAAACAAAAAGTAGCTGGTGGTAGTAGGAACTCAAGGAATATTCTTCTAAAGTTGTCTTTTCATTTTGAATATTAAAGGGTATCTCCACTCATAATTTCAAGGTTTAGTAATCCAGTTCTATTGAAGAACGGGAGGTAAAGGAGCTGTGCCTTACATTCGTTCTTCAATAGAACAAACAAGAGACTGGTGAGCAGTTAAGAAACTTACCCGCTCGCTCCTCCCCGGCTCTTAGTCTGACAGGTCCCGAGGACTCGTCTTACATAGATCGCGCATGCGCATAGAAGACAAGGTCCGTCGGGACCTGTCAGACTAAGAGCCGGGGGAGCGAGCGAGCGGGTAAGTTTCTTAACTGCTCACCAGTCTCTTGTTTGTTCTATTGAAGAACGGAAGGTAAGGCACAGCTCCTTTACCTCCCGCTCTTCAATAGAACTGGATTACTAAACCTTGAAATTATGAGTGGAGATACCCTTTAAAAGGACACTAAACATCTAATTTTAAGTTGCTTCCAGATGGATTTTTAATTCACTGGTAGGTAGGATAGTTTATTCCCACGTCGCTGTAAATAAGTTTAACCCTGCATCGCCTGAGTTCTATTAATGACAGGGATATGGGAATAAACTATCCTACTTCCCTGTGAATTATAGATCTACTTGGAATCTACTTAAAATTTGCTATTTAGTAAGTTTAGTGTCCCTTTAACTTTCTATTATTCTGTAAATATATGTCTTAAAGGGAATGTCCTCCACCTCTAAAAAAAACTTTATATACTGCAGGACCCCCCAAAACCTAGTTTCTGTTTTGTTAAAATATAATTATTCTATAATTCATAATTCAATAAGAGAAATTGTGACATCATGGCCAGTGATGGCATCATGGCCAGTGACAGTGACATCATGGCCCATCACTGACTGCCTTTCCTGGCTGCTCGGGAACACAAAAAGGACACAGCAGCTGCAGTGGAGGGGGAGCGGAAAGACAGTAAGCGGCTGTGAATTGTGATCTTGTAAGTATGTTTCCTCTGGCTGGAAGCAGAGTCATTATATTTTAACAAAACAAAAACTAGGTTTTGGGGGGTCCTGCATAATATATATGATTTTTTTTTTACAAGGGGTAACCATTCCCTCTAAGTGAAACAAGGCAGTGTAGCATCCTTATGTAACACAAGAAAGAAATACTTACGTATACTGGTACTTACATACGTGGAAATACTACATATGTGGTACTTACGTAGTACAGATGCACTCAACTGGTTTTTGTTTAAAATTCGGCTTTGTGTTATAAAACTCCTCATTTACTTGAATAAAAGCAGCAATGACCAAATCTCCAGCTTTAAAGTTGGTTGTGTATTCGTGCTGTCTCAGAACACATTCAGATCTGACGTACAAATCATGCTCAGATGTTACATGAAATATCTGTACAAACACAGTCAGTATTATCATGCTCAGTTAGACACTTCAGTTATACTGCCTCGGTAGAAATCCTCTCCTATAATGTAAGGATCCCAGCCTGGTGCTTTTATATATACTTTTCCTACATCAGAGAAAAAGTACACTGATTGGTTAGTAAATGATTTTGTTTTTACCTTGGCTTCTTGGTTCAGAAGTACACAAGAGACAATCTTGGAGTAAAAAAAAATATTTCTGACATTCTAGTAATTAGTTAATTACTGACCGTGTATAGATATAACTATATAAAAAAAAAACTTTCTAGTCCAAAACCTTTGTGAGTTTAAAATCACCCAGAAAAAAACATTTTTGATGTAGAAATTCATTCATTGAAGTTTTAGTCAATGCATTATAGTATAGCTTATATAACATATTAGTTATATATAGCTTATATAACTATAGATATAGCTTATATAACATTATAGTATAGTTTATATACATTATGTATAGCTTAATATACATTATAAGTTATTATATAAGTATAGTTATATAACTAGTATAGTATAGCTTATATAACATTATTATAGTATAGTTTATATAACATTATAGTATAGTTTATATAACATTATAGTATAGCTTATATAACATTAGTATACGCTTATATACATTAATATAGCTTATTATAACATTATAGTATAGCTTATATAACATTATAGTATAGCTTATATAACATATAGTATAGCTTATTAACATTATAGTATAGCTTATAAACATTATAGTATAGCTTATATAACATATTAGTATAGCTTATATAACATTATAGTATAGCTTATATAAACTTAAGTCTAGCTTATATAACATTATAGTATAGTTTTTATATAACATATAGTATAGCTTATATAACTATAGTATAGGATTATATAAACATTTAGTATAGCTTAGATAAACATATAGTATAGCTTATATAAACTTTTGTATAGTTAAACATTATGTTAGCTTATATAACATTATAGTATAGTTTATATAACTTATAGATAGCTTATATACATTATAGTATAGCTTATATAACATTATAGTATAGCTTATAAAATATAGTATAGATGATATAACATATAGTTACTTTATAAATTTATAGTATAGCTTATATAACATTATAGTATAGCTTAATAACTTATGTATAGTTTATATAACATTATAGTATAGCTTATATAACATTATAGTATAGTTTATATAACATTATAGTATAGCTTATATAACATTATAGTTAGCTTATATAACATTATAGTATAGCTTATATAACATTATAGTATAGCTTATATAACATTATAGTATAGTTTATATAACATTATAGTATAGCTTATATAACAGATAAAGTTATAAAACATATAGTATAGCTTATAATAACATTATAGTATAAGTTATTATAAACAGTATTAGTATAGTTAATTACATTAGTATAGCTTATAACATTATAGTATAGCTTAATAAACATTATAGTATAGTTATATAACATTAGTATAGCTTATATAACATTATAGTATAACTTAGATAACATATAGGATAGCTTATATACTTATAGTATATATTATATAACATTATAGTATAGCTTATATACATTATAGTATATAGTGGATATAACATTAAGTATCTATAAATTAGTATAGCTTATATAACATTATAGTATAGCTTATTATAACATTATGTATAGCTATATAAATATAGTATAACTTAATAAACTAGTAGTATAGCTTATATAACATATAGTATGAGCTTATATAAACAGTATAGTATAGCTATATAACATTATAGTATAGCTTATATAACATATTAGTATAAGCTATATAAAATTATAGTATAGCTGATATAAACAGATATTATAGCTTTTATAACATTATAGTATAGCTTATATAAATTTAGTATAGCTTTATAAACATTATAGTTAGCTTATATAACATTATAGTATAGCTTATATAACATTATAGTATAGCTTAGTATAACATTATATAGTTATATAAAATTATAGTATAGTTATATAACATTATAGTATAGCTTATATAACATATATATATAACTTTAACATTATAGTATAGCTTATATAACATATAGTATAACTTATATAAACATATAGTAACTTATAAACATTATAGTATAGTTTGATATAAAAATTAGTATAGCTTATATAACAATAGTATAGCTTATATAAATATGATAGTATACATTATAGTAAACTTATAGTATAGTTATATAAACATTATAGTTAGCTTATATAACATTATAGTATAGCTTTATATAACAATATTAGATTAACTATTAACATTATAGTATAGCTTATATAACAATATAGTATAACTTATATAACAATATAGTATAACTTATATAACATTTATAATATTATATAACATATAGTATAGCTTATAAACAATATGTATACTTATAAACATTATAGTATAGCTTATATAACAATTATAGTAAGCTTATAAAATTATAGTAAAGCTTATAAACATATAGTTACTATATAACATATAGATAGTATAAACATTATGTAAGCTTATATAAACATATAGTATAGCTTATATAACATATATAGTATAGCTTATATAAACATATAGTAAGCTATAGAACATTATAGTTATAGTTATTTAACATTTATAGTATAGCTTATATAACATTATAGTATAGCTTATATACAATATAGTATAACTTATATAAACAGTATAGTATAGCTTTATAATTAGTATACTTATAAACATATACGTATTAGCTATAAACAATTATAGTAAAGCTTATATAACATTATAGCAAAGCTTATATAACATTATAGTAAAGCTTATATAACATTATATTATAGCTTATATAACATTATAGTATAGCTTATATAACAAATTTCGCACTTCTATTATTTTGCAATACCATACTTAAAGGACAACTCCACCCTCATAAGAACATCTTTTAGAAAGAATGTCCTCTTTAAAATATGTTGATATATCATAGTTCATCCTATGAATTCATTACTGTATGCCTGCTATGCTTCTGGATGCCTCATGGAAACTGAGCAATTTAGAAAGCTGTACTGAGCCTGGGCATGCTCAGAAGAAGCAGACAGGGGATTAACATTCAGTCATTGACTATGATGTCAACTGTCAAATCCATAACTGATAGTTGCTAACTGGAAGAACCAGGAAACAGGACATTGTGCAGGATTTCAAGTTAGACTTCAAACTATTAACGGTTAGGGTTTTGGGGGTTGATTTACCTGTATGTAAGTTTTCATTTTAGGGCAGCCCTTTAAAGTGTATGTATACTGAAAAAATTACTTTGTGTCATCGTAATGTATAAATAAATACATGTAAGTAGCACTTCCCCTGAGGTGACCTTACTATTTTCCCACATACCAACTGTCAATACTGCATACAGCATACAGCACACCAACTGTCAAACCCTTCCAGCTACCACAAAACTGCTTACAGAAATGCTAGATATAAGATTGGATATCTAATGAAATAGGGGGCAGATCAACACAAAAATTATACAGTGATATTTGGGATGAATTATAGTTTCCACTAATAGGCAATTTAAAAAAACTAATTTTCCAGTGTACATACCCTTTAAAATATGCCTTTATCGATGTCTCTAGACCTCAGTATTCACTTTCTCCTTTCTTGACAGATTATTTTGTATACAGATGTCTCCACACCAATATGGAACCCCCTAATAAAGATATTAAAAGCATCTGTTTCTCTTAGTTTATTTCAAAGCCAGCATGGGTGGCAGAAAGAATGCGATGCAGTAAACGTTGCCAATGTAAGAATTGCCAATAGAACTATAATCTTACGGAACTTATGCAGGGCGCTCATGCCATGAAGCAATATGAAAATATTGCTCATAGCGTGCTCCTCGTTTAAAGAAGAAAGGCGCAGCGGCAGCTGTATGATTTTTTTTTTTTAATTCCGAGTGCTCTGACTCAGAGCGGTGGCCTGGGGGGGACTCCAACCTATCAGGGCAATAAAGCTGCATCCCTGATTGGTCCCTTAGCTGCTATGTAACACCCCTGCTATGTGTCTTACGTCACATGCATAACGTGGGGTGCTGGACCGGAGCAATTTGGCCATGGAGGAGACCAGAGGAGAGAGTGTAGAAGAGCAACGATTTGTGGATCAGATGGTAACCGTGGTCCATTTCTCTCTAAGTGCAACATACAGGAGTGAGGGGACACTAACTGAGTTTTGACTTCTTAGATTGTATTTTTTGTTGGGGCACCTGGTCTTTTAGTAGTGGTCGGGATCGTCATCTGGTCCATGGGAGAGGGGATTTAAGTGTTCTGGGGGCTACCTTCTTGTGTGCTAGGGGCTGGGACTTACCTAATTTTATGCTGGGGCCTACCTACCGTGTTGCTGGGACCGGCCTACTTGATGATTGCTGGAGCCTACATTCTTGTGTGCTGGAGGTCTGGGGCCTAAATACTTTTGTGCTGGGGGGCTGGGGCTTACCTACTTGGTGTACTGGGAACCTACCTACATGTATGCTGCGGGTTACCTACTTGGGTGCTGGGGCCTAGCAACTTGTATGCGGGGGCCTACATACCTGATAATTTCTGGGGCCTACCTACTTGTGTGCTGGAGGTTAGGGGCCTATGTACTTGTTGCTGGAGGTTAGGGGCCTACCTACTTGGGGGCAGGGGCCTGCCTACTTGGAGGCTAGGGCCTACATATCTGTATAATTTCTAGGGCCTACCTAATGGGGGGGGCTGGGGGCCTACCTACTTGTGTGCTTTGGGGCTGGGGCCTACTTTCTTGTGGGATGGGGCCTACCTACTGGGGGGCTGGGGCCTAAATACTTGGGTGATGGGTCCTACCTACTTGGGTGCTGGGGCTTACCTACTTGGGTGCTGGGGCTTACCTACTTGGGTGCTGGGGCTTACCTACTTGGGTGATGGGGCTTACCTACTTGGGTGATGGGGCCTACCTACTTGGGTGATGGGGCCTACCTACTTGGGTGATGGGGCCTACCTACATGTGTGCTGGGGCCTACATACCTGTATAATTTCTGGGGCCTACCTACTTGTGTGTTGGGGCATACCTACTGTGTGCTGGGGAGCTAGGGCCTACCTACTTGGGGGCTGGGACCATAACTGACAGTTGATAACTGGAAGAACTAGAAAGCAGAAACAGGGGAAACAGAATTGTGCAGGAATTCAGGTTAGATTACATTCTGAAAGCCCTACATACAGCTGAAAATAATTTGTTAGAGCAAAACAGAATGCCCAACTTGCATCTCTCCAGATGAAAGCTACAATCCAGCCTCCCCTTTTATGCTCTCTGCAATACCAAATAAAGGGCAGGAAAACTACCTTTTTTGAATATTGGTATTACATTGGCTTTTTTCCAATCCAGGGGGACATCACCAGAGAAAAGTGAATCTGAAAAGATAAGAAACAGAGGTCTGGGTAAAATTGGACTAAGCTCTATTAAGATCCGAGGATGTATCCCATCCGCTCCTGGGGCTTTATTGATATTAGCTTTGTCTAATTGTTTCCGTACCATATCAGCCAGAGTGAATATTCCTCATTTATACCCTTCATATTATTACAGTCCCTGCAATAAGGACTAGGATTCTCTTTAGTGAATACAGAGTGAATATTCCTCATTTATACCCTTCATATCATTACTGTCCCTGCTATAAGGACTAGGATTCTCTATAGTGTATACAGAGTGAATATTCCTCATTTATACCCTTCATATTATTACAGTCCCTGCTAATTAAAGGACTAGGATTCTCTATAGTGTATCACAGAGTGAATATTCCTCATTTATACCCTTCATATTATCAGTCCCGCTATAAGGACTAGGATTCTCTATAGTGTATACAGAGTGAATATTCCTCATTATTACCTTCATAATTACAGTCCCCCATAAGGACTAGTTCTCTATAGTGTATACAGGAGTGAATATTCCTCTATTATACCCTTCATATTATTACAGTCCCCCTATAGGACTAGGATTCTCTATAGTGTATACAGAGTGAATATCCTCATTTATACCCTTCATATTATTACAGTCCCCACTATAAGGACTAGGATTCTCTTATTGAATCAGAGTGATATTCCTCATTTATACCCTTCATATATTACGTCCCTGCTATAAGACTAGGATTCTCTATAGTGTATACAGAGTGAATATTCCTCATTTTTATACCCTTCATATTATTACAGTCCCTGCTATAAGACTAGGATTCTCTATAGTGAATACAGAGTGAATATTCCTCATTTATACCCTTCATATTATACAGTCCCGCTAAAGGACGTGATTCTCTATAGTGTATACAGAGTGAAATTTCCTCATTTCTCCCTTCATATTATTACAGTCCCCGCTATAAGACTAGATTCCTCTATATATACAGAGTGAATATTCCTCATTTATACCCTTCATATTATTACATCCCTGCTATAAGGACTAGGATTCTCTATAGTGAATACAGAGTGAATATTCCTCATTTATACCCTTCATATATAACAGTCCCCGCTATAAGGACTAGGATTCTCTATAGTGTAACAGATGAATATCCTCATTTCTCCCTTCATATTATTACAGTCCCGCTATAAGGACTAGGATTCTCTTTAGTGAATACAGAGTGAATATTCCTCATTTATACCCTTCATATCATTACTGTCCCTGCTACTAAGGACTAGGATTCTCTATATGTAGACAGAGTGATATTCTCATTAATAACCTTCATATTATTACAGTCCCTGCTATAAGGACTAGGATTCTCTATAGTGTATACAGAGTGAATATCCCTCATTTATACCCTTCATATTATTACAGTCCCTGCTATAAGAACTAGGATTCTCGATCGTGAAAACCGAGGGGGGAAAAGTGGTTTAGCACATTTGCTTTCTTGGCATCCTCTATAACCATCTCAGCCCCATTTTTCAATGGTCCAACTTTCTCGGTTCTCATCTTTTTACTATTGATATACTTAAAAAAACATTTTGGGGTTGGACTTTCTTTGTTTGGCTATCCGTATTTCATTTTCTATTATAGCCAGTTTAATTGCTTTCTTGCACACCTTATTACAGCTTTTATGCTCTCAGTAAGCCTGTTCGGTTCCCTCTGATTTCAAAATTTCAAAAGCATCATCAGTTATAAGCGCACGCCACTCTTACTTCTGGGTCGTGGGCTGCAGAGACTGCGCACGAAAACCTGGAAAAAAACATTTACTGTCCAGTATAGAATAGTATAATATTTGAGGTTGAATAAAGACATATGTCCATCCAGTCCAACCCAGTCTAGCAATATCCTCATTTCCTGCCTAACTGTTGATCCAGAGGAAGGCAAAAAAACCTCACCAAATTTATAAAGGGTTAAAAAATTCCTTCCTGACTGAAATTTCCCTGGATCAACTTTATGTATCAATACCCGTAACTTGTAACATTGCTTGTCCAGCTTTTTTTTTTTTAAACTGACCAGTGAACCTGCCATAACAACATCCACTGGAAGACAGTTCCATAGCTTTACCTTTCTGACAGTGAAAAACCCTTTCCGAGCCTAAAGCTTTTTTCTTCAAGTCTTAAGGGATGTCCTCGTGTCCTTTGACATGCTCTATTGTTAAACAATGCCCTAGATAGTTTATTGTATGACCCGTTAATGTATTTATACACATTAATCATATCCCTTACATCATAGCATACATAATTGTAACTTTTTCAGTCTCTCGTCATATTCAAGCTCCCCCAATCCCCTTATTAATTTAGTTGCTTTCTCTGAACCCTTTCCATTTCAAAGATGTCCTTTTTGTACACAGGATTCCAAAATTGCACTGCATATTCCAAATGAGGCCTTACCAATGCTTTGTAAAGAGGGAGAATTACATTTTCCTCCCTTGAAACCATACCTCTCTTTATACAAGACAATACCATGCTGGCTCTGGCTGTTGCCGCCTGGCACTGCTTGCTACCTTTAAGTATGTTATCCACCAAAACTCCAAGATCCCTTTCCAACAGGTATTCACTTAACACAGAGCCATTTATAGTATAAGCAGAACAAAGATTTTTAAGTTCAAAACCTTACATTTCTCAACACTGAATCTCATCTGCCCCTTAGCAGCCCAATGTGACAATCTATATAGATCCCCCTGCAACGATTGCACATCCTTTTAATGGTCGACAAAGTTTTGTGTCATCAGTAAACACAGAAACCTAGCTGACAATGCTCACTTCCAAATCAGTAATAAATAGATTAAATAGAATAGGTCCCAACACAGAACCCTGTGGCACCCCACTTAGAACTTTAGTCCATAATGATAAAGCCCCATTAACAACTACTATCTGCATCCTATTCATTAACCAATTTTCTATCCATGTACAAATGTGACTCCCCAGACCAACAGACCTTAGCTTATACATTAGTTGCCTATGGGGGACTGTATCAAAAGCCAAGTATACTACATCTACTGCTATGCCAGAGTCTACATTTTTTACTTCCTTCCTTTTTTTTACTTCCTTCCATTTTTTACTTCCATAAAAGCCAAGCAAGTTAGTTTGACAAGATCTATTCCTCCTAAATCCATGCTGGTTACTACTTATGATGTCAGTCCTTGAAACATACTCTAGAACATGTTCCCTTATTTAATTTTCCAGTATCTTCCCCACCACTGACGTTAAACTTACAGGCCTGTAATTACCCAGCTGTGAATGACTACCCTTTTTGAATATTGGAATAACATCAGCCTTTTTCCAATCCAGAGGCAAACATCTGGGCATGAGGGAATCTGCAAAAATAAGAAACAATGGCCTAGATTAAACTGAACTTAGCTTCGTAAGTACCCGAGGATGTATTTTATACGGTCCAGGAGATTTATTAATATTAACCTTATTTAGTTCTTTCTGCACCATATCCTCGGTTAACCAAAGTGTACTTGAATCTTTTATACCATTATTGCTACTATACTCTATGATATCTGTGCTTGGATCTTCTATAGTGTATACAGAGGGAAAAAAAATATTCAAGACATTTTCTTTGTCTCCATCCTCCATAACTAACTTATTCCCATGAATTAATGGTGCCACATTTTCAGTCTTACTATTATTATACTCAAAAAAAAAATTAAGGCTTGGTGATGCTTTGTTCAGCTATCCTAACTTCATTATTAATTTTAGCTAATTTGATTGCTTTCATACTTACACTCCTTGATACAGTTTTTATAATTCCTAAAGGCCCTTTCCATTCCCTCTGCTCCACGATGTTAGATATTATCAGATCCAACAGAGCTCCTTTTCTAGTAGGAAAATTATCCTGCAGCAAATTCAGGAACTCATCACCTTTTTCTGTGTTGGCAGTTCCACTCCACCAATTAATGTCAGGGTAATTAAAGTCCCCTATAATGAGCACACCCCCCAAACTTGTTTCTGCTTTAACTTCCATATAGCCAGTTATCTCTTCTTTTAAATATGGCTTCAATTTTTTTTAACATAAACACATACTCCTCCCCCTTTCCTTTTTTCTCTGTCCTGCCTAAACAAGGCGTATCCTTCTAAATTTACAGCCCAGTCGTGAGAACTGTTCAACCACGTTTCTGCTATACTGTACCTATTACATCATAATTTTCGTTCAATGCCATAATCTCCAATCCAACAGTCATGTGAATCATTTAGCCATGTTTCTGCTATGCCAATCATATCATACATTTCCTTTAAAGCTATTAGTTCTAATTCTTCAGTTTTTCCAAACAGACTTCTTGCATTTGTAAACATACATTTTAGATTATCATTCAATTTACTTACAAACTTTGTTGTAAATGCCTCCTTATCCCCTATGCTACCCCCTCTCCCATTTCCACCCTCCATTATATTATTTGCTCCCTGATCCCTAATCCCTCTATCTACCCCGGTGTAGTCCAATGTACCCTTCCCCATACCTAGTTTAAAATAGGTATGAGGGGGGAGAACCTCTACCCATCATCTCCCCCAAAACAGCTGCACCATCATCGAGGTGAAGTCTCTACTAAAGAGCCTGTAGCCAACAAAGAAGTCAGCACAGTTCTCTAAAAACCCAAACCCCATCTACTTACACCACCCTCTTAGCCCCGCATTTATATTTCTAAATGCTTGCCTCCCTAGCATAGCATGTGGCTGTGGTAGTATTTCTCAAAACACTACCCTTGAGGTCCTTACATTTAATTTGTCTCCTAACTCTCAGAAATTATTTTTAAGGACCTCACCTCCATCTTTCATTGGCACCAACATGAAACAAGACCACTTGGTCACTCTCAGCCCCACTGAGTAATCTGTCTACATGATCCACCACATATCAAACCCTAGCACCAGGCAGGCAACACACTGTCCGGCATGTAGGGTCTTGGCAGCAGATTACCCTATCTAACCTTCTAATAATGGAGTCCCCTACCACTGCCACCTGCCTATCCTTCCTAGCCACCAGTTCTCCCTCCCTTGTAATAGACATGGCCGTCCCCTGGGTGTTCAAGGGTATGGCCCACTCCATCATGCTACTTCTGAACACGGCAAATCTGTTGGGATCGACTAACTGTTAAGAAGTGACCCTATCCTTCAGTCCCCTACTTCCCCTGGTGATTTGGTATTTAATCCCTCTAGAGACTGTCAGCCTTACCCAAATTCTATACACAAGACTCTTATTTATCAGGAGTGGCCCTCGCATATGTTGGAGGCAGGGTGTTGCTGAACTACCACTCTAGGTAGAATGTAATAAATCTTATTTATTAACAGAATAATATTAATAAAGCATTGCAAGTAGGACAATGGAGGTGACATAGCATGGCACAGATATCATTTAAATACTCACATACCAGAGGAACCCCTTATGTCTGGCACTATGTCCCTATTCTTGGGTTGTGTACCCAGGAAACTCAAATACCGATATGCCCTCTTGTAACCTAGGATAATTCAATAAGTGGGGTAGTGGTTGAGGTCCCCTTATGATCATAAACAACTGTCTGATAAGGACAGTGCTACATAAATCTAAAGGCAAATAACCCCAATATGTGTGCACAATACTTTTACTTATTTACAATTACTTATGGCAATCCATAAAATGACATCAGCTATCTATTAACACAGATAAGTGGCTGGCCAGCCCATAAAAATGTATATAATATCAGTAATATAAATCCCAGTTTAAAAACACAAAAGTTGGAGTCCATACATCCACTAGAGCAATTTCCTTATTATATAATTACCAGATGTAGTCAATTTAGGAGAACTTAGCTTCCAGAGGTCTCCTATAGCCTGTTGTTAATAATTGTAGAGACTTATAGTTGCGCAAGTTCACTTATTACTTAGTAAAAACCGCTGTTTAGTTAATGTGTTGAAAAGTTATATACAGTACTTATCCTGTCAGTCGTTGTTTCTGCTCCTTCTATAATAGCTGGGAGCTGTAAACTTGTAGAATAAGCGCCTTAGCCAAGGATTCTGGTAGAGTGCTAACTGGACCTTTACTGGATCCCATGTGACTCCGTTGACTCTGGAGCTTGGTGCACCTCAGGAGCAGTTTTACACACACCGTGGTGGCCAGGAGCACTTCTCTTTACATCGGCGTCCTCCGCATACCCTCCGTTTCTTCGGGGTTGCACCTCGGCTGCTAGCAAGAAACAAGCAAGAATGATTCTAGACCATTTAGAGCAAAAAGGGTACAAAAGTTTTAGAAGATTCAAAGAACAAGGTAGATAACAGTATCAACAGTAACAAATTGTTAAAGATCTGCCTATATTCCTTAAAGAAGCAGGCTATATTTGCGATGCCATATCTTCGGTTAAGCTGTCAGCTGTAACAGCTGCTTTCTTCTCAGTGGCAAGGAGGGCTACAAGATATGCAGCTTGTAAATCTATAGAGGCTAAAAAATCTCCTGGAAGGATGGCATTTATGGCCGAGGGTCTTCCTGAGGGTTTGGGAATTAGGAAGACGGGAATAAACCCTGTAGCCTCTTTCTTGATTGGGAAGAGGGATGATGCTCTAAAACGCTTAAATAGCCACAGAAAGATGTTCTAGCTTGGACCTGGAGAACTTAAAAAATCATCTCGGGGGGAACATGTAAGCTCCAGTTAGTATCCCAGGGTGATAGTTTCTAGTACTCATCTGTCTGTGGTAATTCTGTTCCAGGCCTTGCAGAACAATCTGAGGCATCCTCACAACTTCATCTAAAATTCCAAAAACTGTTCGCCAATCTTTAGTCTGATCGCTATATACAAATCATCTTATCAAGGGCCAACCTTTAGCCTCCCAGCCTCCAGTCCTAGTAACAACGGATGCCAGCAACTGGGTATGGGGAGCACACTGTCAGGGAAACTCCAAGCAAGGAGTCTGGTCAGCACAGGAGAGGAAAACATCCTCACATTTCAAAGAACTAAAGGCAATCCTCAACGCACAGCCTATGTAAACCATCAAGGGGGTACAAGGAGTATAAAGCTGATGGAATTATCACAATCAATAAGCTTGTGGGTAGAAAAACACCTTATAAGTCTGTTAGCTACTTATCAAAGGCACGGTTGGGAAACGGTTGGGCAGATCACTTAGGTTGGCAAGTGTTATACCCCAATAAATGTCCTTGAACAAGGAAATATTCCAAATGATATGCGTAAGGTGGGGAGCTAGTGCACAAACAATTCTAATTGTATATTGGCTACCTCCATAAGGTTCTACCACAAACATTCTGCTAAACCCTGGATAAATAGAAGCAATTAGTTCAATAAATTGGCCAAATTATTTTAAACCCAGTCACCACGTCAAGGTTGCTTTCTTTAACTGGGTCCTAACCTACTGGTAATTGCCTTTTTGGCTACATGAGCTGACAGCTTCTCCTGTGTGGCCTGGATGCTTGAAGCGGACTCTCTAGTTTAAAGTACTTTACTCAAACAAGCACATGACCTAACTCTGGGTGGAGTACAATTACCCAGAAGGCTTGGTCAAACCTTCAATGTAACACACAATATATAGAAAATTGGGCTGTTGTACATCCATATTAAAGTGCAACTAGAGACCAAAAATATAATACATACAAACAATAGAATTCTAGTGCACACACAATTCTAATTGCATATTGGCTACCTCCATAAGGTTCTACTACAAACAGTCTGCTAAACCCTGGATAAATAAAAGCAATTAGTTCACTACCTTCAATATAACACACAATGAGCTGAAAAGCTGTCAGCTCATGTAGCCAAAAAGGCAAGTACCAGTAGGTTAGGACCCAGTTAAAGACCTTGACGTGGTGACTGGGCTTAAAATAATTTGGCCAACTTATTGAACTAATTGCTTTTATTTATCCAGGGTTTAGCAGACTGTTTGTAGTAGAACCTTATGGAGGTAGCCAATATGCAATTAGAATTGTGTGTGCACTAGAATTCTGTGTTTTGCACTTGCATATTACTAGTTGTAATATGGATGTAAAACAACCCAATTTTCTCTATATTGTAAGGTGGGGAGCACCTACCATAGAATTTATGGCACCAGCAGTCAACACAAAGGGGCATATTTATAAAGGATTGTCTTTTTCGCCAAATAATTAGCGCAGCACATCGCAGCGAAAATAGCGCCATTTGGGGCTTCGTTTCGCCTTATTTATAAAAAAGCGAAAAAAACACACTTCGCAGCTGAAAAAGGCGAACGGGCGCGATAAAGAGCGAAAAGCATCGCAGCGAAAACTTAACGCATCTAAGAAGACTGCATTGCGAAAACCATTCAAAACCAGAAAAGCCCACTAGAAAATGATGTCAAGTTCAAAATGGCCACCTCACATTTACCAAGAAGTCAGCCATGTCTTATTTAGTCAATCTTCTTAGAATTTCTCAATTGGAATACAATTTTCTTTTGCACTGCACATTCGCCTTTCTAATGCGCGATCGCTTTTCCAAGGCATATTCCATTATAATGCGCGATCGCCTTTCTAATGTGTGTTCGCCTTTCTAATTCGCGTTCGCTTTTCCAAGGCATATTCCATTATAATGCGCGGTCGCCTTTCTAATGTGCGTTCGCCTTTCTAATGCGCGATCGCCTTTCCAAGGCAAATTCCATTATAATGCGCGGTCGCCCTTCTAATGCGTGTTCGCTTTTCCAAGGCATATTACATTATAATGCACGGTCGCCTTTCTAATGTGTGTTCGCCTTTCTAATGCGCGTTCGCTTTTCCAAGGCATATTCCATTATAATGCGCGGTCGCCTTTCTAATGTGCGTTCGCCTTTCTAATGCGCGATCGCCTTTCCAAGGCATATTCCATTATAATGCGCGGTCGCCTTTCTAATGTACGGTTTCGCCATTCGTTAACGCTACCTTTCTAAATAGCGTTAACTGTCTTTTTGGCGAAAAACCATGCGAAAAGCGAATGCGAAAACTTTTCGCTACTTTTCGCTCTTTTATAAATATGCCCCAAAGTATCCAACTTATTTCTCATTGACCACGGATCCCAGATCAGCAGGGACAGATGCTATGACCAACAAAAGGAATCACAACCTAACACACATTTTCCTACCCATTCATTTTATTCCAAAAGTGCTAAAGAAGATTTGCTTTTACCAAAGCCAGATTGCTTTGAAAGCTCCAGCATGGCCCTGCAGAGCATATTCGCAGACCTCATCTAATTATCAGACAGACCTCCTTGGCCCCTACTCCTGCTAACAAAGGGTCCAGTTTTACATCCCAGCCCACAAGATCTTTAGCTCTTGGTTTGGTGTTTCAGATTCTGTTGAAGAATCTGAAACCCTGTTGAAGAGCCGAAAACCGGTTACATCAGCCATTTATCAAACAATTTGGAATGTTTTTTAAAGGAGTGGAAGTAAAAAAGTTCTATTGCCTTCCGTCGTCAGCCTTTAATTTTAGAATTCATAGTAGAGGGTCTTCAGAAGGGGTCTTATTCTAAAACCATAAAGGTGCAGGTATATGCTTTAAATGCTGCATATAGTTTAAAACCCAAAAGGGAAATCTTTAGTTCCAAAATGGGACTTATCCTCAGTCCTAAAAGCTTAAGTCATCCACCCTTTGAATCACTGGAAAATATTTTAATACAGTTATTGTCCTAGAAGACTTCCTTATTAATAGCTCTATGTTCAGCAAGAAGAATCAGTGAACTTCAAGCTCTGTCTTGTAAAGAACCCTTCTTAGAGATCAAAGATGTCATTTTCATAAGGATCAAGAAATATTTTTACCTACAGTATGTCAGGATTCAACCTTCAGAAGAAGATGTTTTATTTAAAGGTTCTTTCTTTGTTAACCTTGCTAATGCTAGGCCTTCAGGTGTTCCAATACATTACTAGTAACCTTTTCCAGATCCAGGAAAGGTAAAAGGGTCTCTAAAGCTACCATCGCTAGATGGCTTAAAGAGGCCATTATAACCTCCTATGAAGCAGCTAATGCTCCAGTGCCCGTTGATCTGAATGCACATTCCAGAGCAGATTTGCCATGCAGCTACCTGGGCTTCTCTCAACCCCTTTGTAAAGCATTACAGATTGGATATCCTACATAAAAAGGAAGCAGCATTTGGACACAAAGTTCTAGAACGTATTGTTTCCTAATTTCCTCCCATTTGTTATCAATTACACTGCTTGGGGAAGTCTCATAATTAATGCTGCCTTTGGGTGACAAGGAAAGTTAAAATTTGTACTTGCGTAAATTGGTTTTCCTTAAATTCCAAAGGCAGGACTTGTACCCCTCCCGATAAAGATATTTCAGCACAATTCTTTTTTTCCTCTTTCACTGCTCTTGGACGTACACTGCTGAGAGAAGAAAGGGGGAGGGGTATTTAAAATGTTGGTACTGGTCCTACCTATTGGTGGGTGGGGCTATATCTAATAATTAATGCTGCCTTTGGGATTCAAGAAAAACAAATTTACGTAAATATAAATTTCAGCTATTCTATTACTACTGTATATACTCGAGTATAAGCCGCCCCGAGTATAAGCCGAGGTACATATTTTGCCTCCAAAATCAGAAAAAACAGATTGACTTGAGTATAAGCCGAGGGTAGACATTATGACCATTACTGCTTTATGATTCTGTATTTTTTTGAGGCTTTAGTTGCCCTTTAAATGGACAGAATAATTCCCATACAGTAGTCCCATACAGTAACAGCCAAATCCAGTATGGCTATTACTGTATAGGACTACTGTATGGATATTCTGCTATCCATTTAAAGGGCAACTAAAGCCTCAAAACAATACAGAATCAGAAGGCAATATATTTTACAATATATACCATCCTCCTGATTCTATATTGTTTTAGGGCATTAGTTGCCCTTTAAATGTACAGTAATCCCATACAGTAACCCCCAATACCTTTCCACTGTAGATGTTTGGAAACTACAACTCCCAGCATGCTTTAGTCACTGGGAGTTGTAATTTTCACACACCTATAGTGGAAAGGTATTGGGGGTAACTGTATGTCACACTGTCCCCCATACTAGAGCCACACTAGAGCCCCCCACTTCTGGTGAGTAAGTAAGTAAGTTCACTTACCAGTCTTCACTCTTCACCTCTCTGCACACTGCTGCTACCTCTCTGCACGCTGCCGCTACCTCTGTGCAGAGCCGGCAGTTCCCAGTGCTGCTTCGCGGCTGCGCGATGACGTCATCCCGTCAGCATGCGCGATGACATTGCGCATCCGTGAAGTACTACTGGAACTGACGGCTTTCCTTCCTGGCTAGTGGCTGCTTCTGGAATTAAGGTGAGTTTGCTATTGACTCAAGTATAAGCCGAGGCAAGGTTTTTAGGTTGATTTTTAAACCTAAAAACCTCAGCTTATACTCGAGTATATACGGTACTTATGTCATCTGTCATGAATCAACCACAATCACAGGAGTTTCCAGCTATGTGGGGCAATAAAACCATGGGCTACATGCATGGGTGTACACTGAGACATGGCCACCAACTAACCCTGAAGGAACAAATGCATAAGTACAATTACACTAAATAAATTAAGTCAGATTTGCATTTTGAGCATCTTTTGGATTTTCAAGCTTATCACCCCCTGATCTCAAAAACAATCCCCACAATCTATCAGGGAGATTCAATAAAAGTTCTTATCATTTAAAATGGTGCTAATTTTGCCCCAACCAATCAGATCTTATTTAACATTTGAAAGCTAACATCTGATTGGTTGGGGCAAAATTAGCACCATTTTAAATTATAAGAACTTTTATTGAATAACCCTGTATATATTTTTTAAAAGTACACTCCTTCAGCTACCAAATGTTACAATTTTTTTCACAAATATGAGCAGAATTCTGGATGCAGATTTTCTGAAAAAACTAATAAAAAGCATGATTCAAACTTATATATATATACAAACATAGAAAAGATAATCAATGAATATTCCTAGGCCCCATACAATATCATATTATCTGCACACTGGCATACCGGTACATTATAAACATAGAAAAGATAATCAATGCACATTCCTAGGCCCCATACAATATCATATTATCTGCACACTGGCATACTTTATAAACAAATGGGTTTTAGTATACATTACTGTGATCACATGAATGAAAAGCCTTCCAACCACGTCAAGGTAACCCCCGTTTGGAAGGTCCTAACTTCTAACCCTTTATACTTCAATTACCATTAGCAAACTTTTGCATTTCTCATAGTTGTGCACTGGATCCATACAACAGGCTTTCTCACTTCCCCCCAGCCCTTTGGCTTTTTAAAATGAGGGAAGAGGCCACCCAGTGCTTTATATTAAAGGCATAGGACCTCCCATAAAAGGGGCGTGTTGGGGGTGCTATTACCACATGGAGGCTTGACCAGGCCTCCCAAATAAATACATACAATACAAGAATTGTGGAAGCACTCCAATTAGGCTAATTTACAACTACATTTAACGGAAGTGCTACTGATCTGGTCAAACATTTATACAAACATAGAAAAGATAATCAATGCACATTCCTAGGCCCCATACAATATCATACCATCTGCACACTGGCATACAGATGTGGAGAAGGACCCAGTCCTTCTCCACATTTGGAGAAATATGCTTGTGAAGGTTCTCATTCATCCAGGTCATGGTATATCTGTTGAATTCAGTTAGATCAACTGGACTTAATATTAGTTAGTTCTTGAAGATGTTTCCAAGTCACTCGACTGGCTTTCTCAATTCAGAATAAATGTTGGCAATATAAGTCCCCTGAAAGTCCCAATTAGCATATGACAGCCAGGTGTTAGGGACCTTCTGAATGCAAGGTGTGTGTGCATTGAGGCAGGGTAAGGTGTCAAAACAGCATTTTACATGGCAGACAGTTGGTGTCTACCTCCCCCCCCACCTCTATTCAAGCTTGGTTTCTTCATTTTCACATAAATGGCCTCCTTGACACCTCTCTTGAACCAGTCATGTTCCTTTTCCAATATGTTGACATTATAATCTTTAAAGGTATGTTCTTTATCCTTAAGATGCAGTAACACGGCTTAGTCCTGACCCGAAGAATTGGCTCTTCAATGCTGGGCCATACGTTGGTCCATACAGTGTCAGTAAACAACAATCACTTCCACCATATTGACAAATAAGAATGTCTTGTAGCTGGGGAAAGGCAGAGGGAAACTAGACCAAGCAATCTGAATGAAAAAGTGATGCCCGTAGTTAGTTGGGCACTATGTATCCTTCCACTTCTGCCCATGGAACCAAATGATGGAACTCCTGGAACAGTAATTAAGAAAGATAATCAGCCACCAACTTGCACAAAACTCGTAACATGTGAACGGAAGAGAAAATTTGGCCATTGATCACCTGAATGGCCCCACACCGTGCACCGTGGCAAAACAATTGGCACAGGTCATCATCATCAGGACAACTGTCTTGAAAACCAGTGTGCCCAGGAATTACCTATATATTGTTGAATAATTTGATGTAATGAATGGAGTTACACTTCCTAGTGGCACCTGTATTATGAAGAATTGTTAGGATGAGTGCGGAAATACAATATCAAAACTTATATGTTCAGTCATTAAAACATACTCTAGAACATGTTCCTGTATTAAACTTTCCAGTATCTTCCCCACCACTGAAATTAAACTTACAGGCCTGTAATAACCAGACCATAAATGACATAAAGCGTTAAACATGCATCGCAATGGTTTGGGTTCTACCATGTTTTACTGTGGTGTACCAAGTGTTTGGTGGTGGCTAGAAAAAGACTGGTTGCCCCAACCAATCAGATCTTATTTAACATTTGAAAGCTAACATCTGATTGGTTGGGGCAAATTTAGCACCATTAATTAACCTTTAAAAATGGTGCTAATTTCGACAAACCTACCAATGTAAATTTTAGACAGAAACTTAAAAGATCTATTTAACTCACATACTGTAATTCTATTAATTTTTCAGAATTCATAACAATACCTTATATGTATGGCTTCTGAGAATGGATATTTAAAACTTCCAAAATTGTTTCTTTGCTTATAGTATGTTTTTTCTCTCTCTCTGGATCTGAAAATAATATATACCACAACTGGAAACCCCGAGGACAATGTTTAAAGAGAGAATCGGATCTCTAAGAGAACATTAAGCGTTTTATAAATATTTCTAGTTGGATGATAAATAGAAGCCTGTAGCATTACGAGAGCCACTCTGTGCCAGGCTACAATATTCTACTGAAGGAGACATGATAATATTGATAATTCTATGCAGGCCTTTCCATGTGTATCTAAAATTCTTCCAGCACAGAGAAAAGATTGCGCTTTAGGAATTCGCAATGAAACTCAGATCCAATTTCAAAGCTGGGGATTTGGTTATCGCAGGTTTTATACAAATGAATGAGGTTTTTTCAACTTTTCGTTATCCACTGCAGTCATCTACCTTGCATGAATTCCATGTGGTCTGTAGTAATGGGTTGTTATATATAGGGCTGGAACACTGTAGGTGCGCACAATCTGACACACAGTAAATTATAATCACTATAATGTGGTTGTAGATTTTTTTTGCTTTGTTTTAGTGTTTTTCATATACTGTATATTCATAAATAAAATGCATATTACAGCATGCCGGGTATTTCTATAACTTTTTCCCCAGGATTTCTTGATTTATCAGTTCAGCAATTTTATTTTGTTTGTGTGTTTTGTTAATATTTGTTTTTTATACAGGGTACATTTAGGCGTTATCGCCATTACTTGGCCTTTCTGTTTGCAATTGAAGAAGATAAACCACAATCCCTATATTTTACCTAATGTCACCCTGGGGGTACCAGATATTTGATTCGTTCTTGTCAGGTTAAAGCTCTCTCTGGCACGCTGGAAGTGATGTCAGGGATACAGAGGATAATCCCTAATTTTGATTGCTGGGAAAACAGTAAACTGGTGGGATTTCTGGGAGATTTATCAACTAGTACATCGTACATCATAGCCCAGATTGCAGGAATATTCAGATACCCACAGGTAAGAAAATGATTTCACTGAAAGGTTTAATAAAAATTCTGAAAAGGTTTTCTTCCAGCTTTTCTTTGCTCTCCCTGCAATGCTTTCCTACTTATCACTAACATTTTTAATCCTTAATAAATAGGGAATTATTTTGAAATATTTCATTTTGCAAAGTTTGTGTTTTTATATTTTGCCCTGTAGTTTTTCCTTTTCACATTTGGTCATAAACGTGGTTGATAAAAATGATTCCTATTCAGTTTACAAAACCGCAGGGAAACTGCTTTATATCAATATGACGGAGATGGACCACACAATGTCACGCAGAAACAACTTTCAAGGTAAAATTGCAATAGAGACTCCATTCTATTATGATCAATTAATATTGTAACAAGTGAACTTAAGACATGCCAAAATGTTATTATTTTTATTTGTTTTTTTGTGTTTGTTTTATTGGTACTTTCTGCTTGGGAAAACAGGTTTGTATCTAGTAGCAATACTTACAGGTGCTCTGTAATCAAGCCCTTTCTCCCCTCCACCCACACTACATACTGTACCAGAAATAGCTGATTATGGTATTTCAAAACAGCTGATCACAGTACCAGCCAGTACAATGCTGATCACCCAACTGGCCTGCTTACACTGGTACAGATGTGAAGGTTCCTCCCAATAAACATCCAACATGGGCAAGACATGTGAATGGGCGATTGGTCAGGGTCGTTGATGATCCAATTGTTCATACACAAACCAATTATTGGCTGTGACAGATGTTTTTCAGGCAGTCGGGCATTGTGGAGGAATCTTCATGTCAGTACTTAGTTTAGTTTTTACATTTTAACATGGGGTATAGTTTAAAGCATAATGTGTATCACTGGTTGTAAAGGCAGACAATATCTTCATTTCCATACTCTAAGTATTCAATAAAATAAATGTTTACTGGCCACAAATCAATAGAAATATGAAAAGGTTTATTAGGACAGACCCCCTACCCCCTTTAATATACCAATATACCCAGGGTGAGGACATAAAAGGACAAAAATGGAACATGTCGGAGGGGAGCTGCTCTTCCAAGAAAGACAGAGAAAAAAGCACTGACTCTAAAATCCCCAAGAGCCAACTCAGTTAATGCAAGTGCAATCATGTGAAAGGAGCTGTTAACAAAAGAAGCTTTTCTGCTGAAAAAGGTTTACATATAAATTGTATATATGTAATATAACAGTACTGGTAATACTATATAAAGAAAATATAACAGTACTGGAAATCCCTTATATTATATAAATACATTTATATTTTTACGGAGATTGCATTGAGTTTTTAGGAGCAACTAATTAGGTGGGGGTATATAGCATTATTACACATAGGAAAGGTCCATATGTGTGTAATTAGCACTATGCTTGTGAAGGTTCTCATTCATCCAGGTCATGGTATATCTGTAATATTCATTCATCCAGGTCATGGTATATCTGTAATATTCATTCATCAGGTCATGGTATATCTGAATATTCATCCATCCAGATCATGGTTAATGTGTAATATTCATTCATCCGGTCATGGTATATCTGTAATATTCATCCATCCAGATCATGGTATCTGTAATATTCATTCATCCAGGTCTGGTAATCTGTAATATTCATCATCCAGGTCACAGTATATCTGTAAATTCATCCATCCAGGTCATGGTATATCGTAATATTCATTCATCCAGGTCATGGTATATCTGTATATTCATCCATCCAGGTCATGGTATATCTGTATATTCATCCATCCAGGTCATGGTATATCTGTAATATTCATCCATCCAGGTCATGGTATATCTGTAATATTCATCCATCCAGGTCATGGTAATCTGTAATATTCATTCATCCAGTCATGTATATGTATATTCATCCATCCGGTCATGGTATATCGTAATATTCATTATCAGGTCACGGTATATCGTAATATTCATTATCCAGGTCATGGTATACTGTAATTTCATTCATCCGGTCAGGTATCTGTATATCATTCATCCAGGTCATGGTATATCTGTTGTATTCAATTAGATCAACTGGACTTGAAGTTTAGTTCTGAAGCGTTTCGCTAGTCATCCGACTGGCTTTCAATTCAGAATGACTTGTACAAGAATCGTGGCAATTATGTACCCTGGAAAAAAGTGCTAATTGGGATTTTCCAGGGTACATAATTGCCACAGATTCTTGTACAAGTCATTCTGAATTGAGAAAGCCAGTCGGATGACTAGCGAAACGTCTTCAAGAACTAAACTTCAAGTCTGGTTGATCTAATTGAATACAACGATATGTAATAGCACTATTAATTAAAATCACCAAAGAAATAACACCATACAAAGTATAGTACTACCTACTACTGAATTACAAAACAATTTATATACAATTAATAAACTAAACTTACTTACTGGACACCCCTAAGTTTGAATGGAAAACTCAAAATGATAGGTTAAGACACACCTCCAGGATTTCTACAGGGTCTCATGTAAACACAACGGAAGTGGAATTTTACTAACATCCAATGAGAGGTTCTGATCTTACATTGTTAGCAAATCAAAAAAAGGCACTGTCCATGACAAGACAAGAAGTGTAAGGAAGTTCCTGTATTACAGATAGGAACAAAGTCCATATGCACACTAACCCCAGGTGGGTGCAAACAGCGAATCCCCACTTCAAAGGGGAACGAATGGCTATAAAATATCACAGGTAGAATTGCTCCAAACGGTGAAAGTTTATATAGCAAAAATCAGCAAACAAAACACGTCTGGGTAACACCCGAACGTTGTTTGATTTGCTGAGTTTGGCTATTACCCCAGGTGGGTGCAAACAGTCAGAATCCCCACTTCAAAGGGGAACGAATGGCTATAAAATATCACAGGTAGACTTGCATCCAAACGGTGAATAGTTTATTAATAGCCAAACATCAGCAAATCAAACAACGTTTCGGGGTAAAACCCGAAACGTGTTTGATTTGCTGATGTTTGGCTATTAAAAACTATTCACCGTTTGGAGTGCAAGTCTACCTGTGATATTTTATAGCCATAAGTTCCTGTATTACACCCAGTTATGTGCGTGTGTAAAACATGTGACAGTCTTAGCCGATTAGAACATTTTTCAGGCTCTCACATTTACTCCCCCTCCTCTCTATAGAAAGTAATAAGACAATCCAGTTCTGTTTGCTAGACAGGAAGTGTTGTTTATGATTAAATGACTTGCATGTCTCTGAAACTACCCAGCATTCTTAGAGAAATGGGCAGTTTTTACCCCAATATTAATATTAGTTATTATTAGTTATTAGTTAGTTATTAGTTATTAGTTGGTGTTTAATACTTACGTGTAAAGAGGCAGGCAACCTCTTGTAAACTACTTTGAAATGGCCGCACGAGTGCCTCTTCTGGTACTCCCGCTGCCGCCGCAAAACGGGCATTAACGTTGTGCCAACCAATTGACCCATATAATGCTTCCCTAATCCAATTGTCTAATAGCTATGGATGTAAGGGAAGGACAGATTAATCACTTGCACGACCGTGGGCTTTTAATGTCTGTAAGTCAGGAAAATGTCTTTATTTCAGGATGTATGAAAACTAAGTTTTTCAGAATTCTGTGCAGTTAGGGAAAGCTGGGAGTTGTAGTTTTAAACATATGAAAAGTTCATTAAGAGGACTAACTGCAAAACAGAGAATGCTGGGATTTGTAGTTTTCAAACATGTGAAAGGTCACAAGCTTAGGCTGTATTAGATCTAGACAGATGCCTTAGCTACAGGATATTAAGAAAAAACTTACTGAAAACACGCTTGGTCTATATCATAAGCCTGTATTATATCTAGACACATGCCTTTGCCACAGGCAATAAATAAGATGTTTTGCATGTCCCCACCCATTTCTTTAAGTGAGAAATATGTGTTTATATGTTAGATTATTAAGGCAATGCTATTATAATAACATGATTCTATGAGGTACCTTCTGTTATAAGAAGGCTCTATTTCATTTCATACTCTGTGTGGAGCTTTTAGCTCCTCTATCCACACCTCTCCCTAACATGTATATTCAATCAGTATCCTGTGCTCCCATGTCCTAACCCCAGAGGTTAGTTAAATCTGGAACTTGTTGTGGTAAATACTAATAAATATGAACCTTGCATGTTAATCAGGATACTGTATAGGATTTAAGGTGGCTATACATATATCCGATTTTACTTATCCAACCAAGCACTCTTGCGATATTAGTTTGATCTTGCCAGAACCACCTTTCCCATTCTTCTATGCCACCTACAGGTGGTTCTGGCAGCATTGGTCTAATGTCGGGGGAGCGCTCGGTTGGAAAAGTAAAATTGGATATATGTATTGGCTGATTTTGATTGCCCAAAGGTGCTGTTTAGATTGCCTGGGTCAGTTCTCAGAACTGCAGGTTAATTCCACATAGACCCTCTATATTCTAGCTGACAGGTAGTATAGGTAAGGGAGGATATAAGTGTGTGTTCATTTAATATGATGTGATTATTTGTTTGTTTTTCAGGACCTTCAGGCCAGTGGCGTATCTACGTTAAAACATTCGGGGCACGTGCCCCGGATGTTTGGCAAAGTGCCCCGAATGTTTTAACTGCCAGTGCCCCCTGCAAGTGCCCCGAAATTCCGGATTTCCCGGCTGCGCGAACCTCTGGGCACTTCGTGCAGCCGGCACACACAATGATGTCATGCGCAATGCCGGCGCGCCGATGTCATGAGCGCGCCGGCGCGAAAGAGAGATATCAGGGAGGGAGTCCAGATAGGTAGCAGTGCACCATAGCAGTACTAGCAGCAGAGCCTAGATATTAGATAGATTAGATAGATAGCAGTTAGATAGCAGAGTTTAGATAGATAGATGGCAGTTAGATAGCAGAGTTAGATAGATAGATAGCAGAGTTAGATAGATAGATAGATAGATGGCAGTTAGATAGATAGATAGCAGAGTTAGATGATAGATAGTGATAGAATAGATAGTATGATAGATATACTGATAGATAATGATAGATAGCAATCAGATAATAGATAGATGCTAGTAGATCGTGAGATAATGATAGATAGACGATAGATAGATCGATAGATAGACTAGATAGTATAGATAGATCTGTCAATATAGATAGATCAGTTAATAAGATAGAGATCGATATATAAATATGCGAGTTGATGATAGATAGATGGCAGTTAGAAGCTCGATATATGGGCAGTTTAGATAGATAATAGCAAAGTTAGATAGATAGATAGATTATAAGCAGATAGAGTAGATAGATTTAGATAGATAGATAGAAATAGATAGATATATAGAATAGGATAATAGATGGCAGTTTAGATATATTTAGCCGAGTTATATAGATAGATTAGCTAGAGTTTATCGATGATAGATGATGGTCAGTTATGATAGATAGATAGCAGTTAGGACTAGATAGATAGATAGATAGATAGATAGATTACTATAGAGTCGATAGATAGATACCCATAGATCGGTAGATCGCAATCGATGATAGATAGCAGAGTTAGCTAGATAGATAGATGGCGCTCTATTAGTTAGATAGATGATCATAGGTTAGGATATATAGCATAGAATCGATAGCAGCATAGCCTAGATCGCTTACTCGGCTCGCTGCGAGATAGATTAGATAGATGATAGCAGTTAGATAGATAGATGTCAGAGTTAGATCGATCGATAGCAGACGTTCGATAGATAAGATAGATGGCAGTTTAGATCGATAGATGCAGTGTTAGATAGATACGATAAGATGATAGAATACGATAGATAGATTAGATAGATAGACAGCTAGAACGATAGATAGCATAGAGTTAGATAGATAGATACATTAGCTAAAGATAGGAGTTGATAGAAGCATCGAGTGATAGATAGATCGCATAGTTATAGATAGAGATAGAGATAAGATAGATATAGATAGCTAGTTATGATGATTACAAGATGCTAGATAGATAAGATAGATAATCAGAAGCATAATAGATAGATAGTATGTAGCAGTAGAAGTATAGCAGTATCGAGTTAGATAGATCGATAGTCAGAGTTAATAGATCAGATAGCAATAGAGTAGATAGCAGATTAAGATGATAGCAAAGTTATAATAGATAGCATAGTTAGATGATAGATAGATAGTTATAGATAGAGCGAGTTAGATAGATATGATACGATTTAGATGATAGATAGCATAGTGATAGATAGAGTACCACGCACTTGTAGATAGATGATAGCAGAGTATAGATAGATGCAGTATAATAGATAGCAGTAGAGTAGAATAGATGAAGCAATATAGATGGAGTACTGTATTAGTGCATAGATGTAGATAGCATTAGATAGATAATAGACATAGATCAGCTAGCAGAGTTAGTAGATAGAGAGTAGAGAGTTTAGATAGAATAGCAAGTAGTATGAATATAGATAGATGAAGCAGATTAGATAGATAGATAGCAGAGTTAGATAGATAGATAGCATAGTAGATAGTAGCAGATCTAGATGATAGCATAGATTAGATAGATGATATCAAAGTTAGATAGATAGATAGAGGTTAGATAATTATAGCAGTGAGTAGTAGATAGAGAGTGTAGAATAGATAGCAGAGTTAAGATAGATAGATAGCAGCGTGTCAGATAGCATAGATAGATGATAGATTAATAGATCAGATAAGTTTAGATGATATAGAGATTAGAATAATAGCAGATACTAGATAGATAGATAGATAGAGTAGATAGATAGATAGATGATACAGAGTTTCAGATAGATAGATAGGTTAATAATAGTCGCAGAGTTAGATATATGATAGATACAGAGGTTAGATAGATATATAGATATGCGAGACTAGATAGATATGATAGATAGATAGATAATAGATAGATAGAATATAGAATACAGATAATAAGAGTAGATAGATATAGATAGATAGATAAGATAGATAGATAGATAGAAGTAGCAATAGATGATAGCAGTTGAAGATAGTAATAGATGTAGAAGAGTTTAGATAGAATATCCGCAGAGTTAATACGCCAATGATATATAATGTAGTAGATAGATAGATAGACGTAGATAGATAGATAAAAGAGTTAGATAGATCAGAGTTAGATAAGATAGGCATAGATAGATAGTATGCTAGAATAGAAGTTAGATAAGCTATAGAGTATGATAGATAGATAGATAGATAGCAGTTAGATGATATCAGATAAGATAGATAAGCAGAGTAAGATAGATAGCAGGTAGATAGAATAGATAGCAGTAGATAGAATAGATAGCAATTAGATCGATAGTATTAAGGAATATGAGATAAGATAGCATGAGTAGATGATCGAATATAGCTACCAGAGTCAGATAGATAGATGCATGAGATTAGATAGATCAGATACAGTTTAGTAGATAGATAGCAGAGTTAGATAGATAGATTCAGAGTTAATATAATAGATAGAGATTAAAAGTATGAATAAGATAGAGAATAGCATGTTAGATAATAAGTTAGCAGAGTATAGATAGATAGAGTTAGAAGGTATGCAGGTTATGATGATAAAAGAGTAGAGATGATAGTATAGGCAGAGTAAGATAGCATAGAAGAGAGTAGATAGATAGATATCAGAGTTAGATAGATAATAGCGAGTTATATCACGATTAGGATAGATCGAGAAGAATAGTGATATAAGTGAGTTCAGGTAATAGATAGATAGAGATTAGCATAGATTAGAAGTTATAGATAGATAGCAGAGTTAGATAGATCTGCAGATAGATAGATAGATAGTATGAGCTAGAAGTTAGTATAGATGCAGTACCGAGTTTAGAGATAGATAGCAGAAGATAAGAAGATGATAGAAGGTGATAGATAGATATAGTTAGATAGATAGCATAGTATAGATAGATATCGAGCAGAGTTACTAATAATAAAAAAAAAAAAAAGATAGCAGAGTAAGATAGATTAATAGTCAGAGTAAGAGAAAGATGCAGAGTTACAGATAGATAGATAGCATAGATAGATAGATAGCATAGTATATGATATAGCAGTAGATTATAGCAGATTCGATAGATAGATAGCAGAGTAGATAAGAATAGATCGCAGAGTAAGAATAGTAGCATAGTTAATAGCAATAGGCAGTTGAAGATAATGATAGGTGATTAAGACAGAGTTAGTAGAATAGAGATAGTAAGATAGTCAGAGTTAGATAGATAGTAGCAGAGTTAGATAGATAAACAGTTAGTTAGTGAGAGATAGATAGATAATAGCAATAGAGTAGATAGATAGTCAAGTAGATGAGTCGATAGATAGATAGATGCGAAGTATAGATAGCCATGTGATAATAGAAGCATTGAAGCTAGATAGCAGAGTTAGATAGATAGATAGCAGAGTAGATAGAGAGATAGATCGAGTATTATATAGATCGATAGCAGAGTTATAGACAGAGTATAAGAAGTACAGCAAAGCGTATAACGAAGTAGATAGATAGTAGCAGAGTATAGATGTACCAGAGTTATAGATTAATAGATAGCAGAGTTTAGATAGATTGATACAGGGTAGAATAAGTATAGATAGATAAGCGATTAGATGAAAATAGCAAGTAGATAATAGAAAAATAGATAGATAGATGAGATTAGATAGATAGATAGATAGATACGATAGATAGATAGCTATGTAGTATGAGGTTTAGATAGATAGATAGCAGAGTAAGATAATAGATAGATTAGATAGATTAGATAGATAGAGTCGATAGATAGACTGATAGAATAGATAGATAGATAGGCAGAGTTAGATAGAAGATGATAGATAGATGGCATAAGATTAGCTAGATAGCAAGTTAGATAGATAGATTTGATGCAGAAGTTATATGATAGCAGAATAGATCAGATAGTGGCATTAGATAAGATAGCAGAGTTCGATAGATAGATAATAGATAGTAGCAGAAGATAGATAGATAGATAGATAGATAGATAGATAGATGATAGATAGCTAGATAGATAGATAGATAGATAGCAGATATATATTTCGATAGCAGATAGATAGATAGATATCAGAGTTAGATAGATAGGGGGGAATAGATGGCATTTAATAGATAGATAGCAGAGTTATTAGATAGATGATAGAATAGATAGATATAATATCACGTAGATAGATAGATCTCTAGATCTATAATAGATGTCAGTAGATAGATAGGGAGCAGAGTTAGATAGATAAGATACAAGAAGTTAGATGATAGATAGATGATGGCAGTTAGATAGATAGATAGCATGTTAGATTAGATAGATATATAGATAGATAGATCGATAGATAGATAGATAGATGGCAGATATATAGATAGCAGAGTTAGATAGACTAGGATAGCAGTTTAGATAGATAGATACGCAAGTTATATATATAGATAAATAGATAGTAGTTAGATAGATGCAGTTAGATATATAGCCAGGAGATTTTAGATAGCTAGATAATAGATGATAGATAAAGTAGAGGTAGATAGATAGATGATAGATAGATGATAGCAAGAGTTAGATAGATAGATAGCAAGAGTTATATAGATAGTGCAATAGATAGATAGACTAGCTAGTTAATATATAGCAAAGTTAGATGATTAGATGCAGAGTTAGATAGAATATATCGATAGATATATAGATAGATGATAGATAGATAGATAGATAATAGATACAGAGTTAATAGATAGATAGATAGATAAATAGCTAGATAGCTATGATGACAGAGTAGTATAGTAGATAGCAGTTAGATAGATAGATAGCAGAGTTAGATAATAGATAGATAGATAGCATTACGATAGATAGCGAGATGATAGCTAGAATAATATATAGATGTAGATTAATAGATAGCAGAGAGTTAGAATAGATAGCAAGAGTTGATAAGATAGATAGATATATAGGAATAGTCAGTTAGATAGTAGATATCATAGTTAGATAGATATATAGCAGAGTTAGATAGAGAGCATGATAGTAGATAGATAGCAGAGTAGATATATCGATAGAGTTTAGATAGATAGCAGAGTTAGATAGATAGATAGATAGCAGAGTTAGATCGATAGATAGCAGAGTTAGATAGATAGATAGATAATAGATAGATAGATAGATAGAAGATAGAGTTGATAGATAGCAGAGATAGATGATAGATAGATAATAGATAGATAGATAAGGTAGATAGATAGATCGCAGAGTAAGATAGATAGGTAATAGATAGATAGTATAGATAGATAATAGATAGATAGATAGATAGAATAGCAGAGATAGAGATAAGATAGATAGTTTAGATAGATAGATAGATAGATATATAAATAGATAGATGATGATAGAGTAGCAGGTAATGAATAGATAGATAGATAGATAGATAGCAGAGTTTTAGATAGATAGAATAGATAGATTATGATAGATCGATAGATAGATAGATAGATAGATAGATAGATAGAGCAGAGTTAGATAGATAGATAATAGAGTTAGATAGATACAGAGATAGATATTAGATCAAGATATATAGATAGAATAGATAGATAGATATATATATAGATAGATAAGATGATATCTCTATAGATAGATAGATACATAGTAAGATAGATGATCAATAGATCGCTAGATATATAGTAGATAGATAGATAGATAAGAATAGATAGATATATAGATAGATAGTAGATAGTGATAGCAAGATAGATAGATAATATAGATAGATAGATATACAGATAGATAGATAGTAGATAGATAGATAGATAGATAGATAGATAAGCAAATAAGATAGATAGATAGATGTGATAGATGATAGATAGATAGACGATAGATATAAGATAGATAGATAGATAGATAGCATAGTTAGATCGATCGATAGATTAGATAGACGCAACCGCATGGGGGGCCTGCGTTGCAGTGGCAGGCCCGTCCCCCCGCCTTCCGTGCGCACGCGCGCAGATAGCCTATCTCGGGGGTGATCTGTGTGTGTGCGCCTGCCTGCTTCCGACGACGTCCACCCGGTCCAGTGTGTAGTCGTAAATACACCATCACCAGGGCGTGCCGTAAGTGGGTGGGCCTATAGAGGCGACAGTGATTGCGGAGGGGTATCGATAGATGTACGTCATAGTTAATATGGGTGATGTGTGGATAGATAGATCAAATAATAGATGTCAGTAATAGATAGCTAGTAGATCAAGATAGCTAGATAAAGCGAGGTAGTAGATGATCCAGAGTTAGATGAGTGATATGATAATAGATAGATAGATAAATGCCGTTAGATGATAGATGCATAGTTAGATAATAGATAGCAGAGCGATGATTCAATAGATAGATAGATAGATAGAAGCAGAGTTAGATGATAGTAGAGTTAAGTATAGTATAGCAGTTTAGATAGATGATAGATGAGATATATAGATAGATACATAGTACAGATAGTGAAGCAAGTCGATAGATTGATAGAGTTGATGATAGCAGAGTTTAGATAGATAGATAGATAGATCAGATAGATAGATAGATAGCGAGTAGTAGAAGATAGCAGAGTAAGCTAGATGATGCAGAGAAGATATATAGATAGCAGAGTAATAGATTAGATAGCAGAGTTAGAGAGATAGTTTAGCAGAGTTGATAGATAGATCGCAAGTTAGTAATATGCAAGTTAGATACGATAGATAGATATAGCAGAGTAAGATAATAGATAGCAGAGTTGATAGATTGATAGAGTTAGATAGATCCAGAGTTAGATAATAGATGATGATAGATAGATAGATAGATAGATAGATTAGCGAGTTAGATGTAGAAGCAGAGTAGAAAAAGATAGATGCAGAGTAGATAGATAGATAGCAGAGTTAGATGATGGATAGCAGAGTTAGATATATAGCAAATTAGATGAGTAGATAGATCGCAGAAGTTAGATAGATAGATAGATAGTATAGATGATCAGAGTTTAGATAGATAGATAGCAGAGTAGCTAAATAGAAAGAAAGTTTAGATGAGATAGATACAGAGTGTAGAATAAGATAGAAGCATAGATAAGTATAAGAATAGATGATAATAGATTAGATAGATAGTCAGAGTTAGATAGATAGATGCTAGTAAGGTAAATAGATAGAAGAGTTGATAGATAATAGCAGAGTAAGATAGATATTTAGATAGATAGAGTAGATAGCATAGTTTAGATAGATGATAGATAGATCGTAGATAGATAGATAGATTAGATAGATAGATAGATAGATAGATAGATAGATAGATAGATCGATAGATAGATAGATAGATAGATAGATAGCAGAGTTAGATAGATAGATAGATACTATATAGATAGATAGATAGATAGATCGATATATAGATTATTAGAAAGCGAGTTAGATAGATAGATATATAGCATTATATAATATGATACAGATTTAGATAGATTTAGATAGATATATAGTGATGATAGATAGTAGATAGATAGATAATATATGATGATAGCAGTTAGATCGATAGATAGATAATAGATGATAGATAGAGGGTATAACAGATAGATCGATAGATAGCTAGATAGATCGATAGCAGAGAGTTAAGAATGATCGATAAATCGATGCTAGATAGCAAGTTAGTAGAATAGATAGATAGATAGATAGATAGATAGATAGATAGCAGTTAGTAGATGATAGCCGAGTTGATTGATAGATAGCATATTAGATAGATCGATAGCAGAGTTAGATAGATAGATAGATAGATAGATAGATAAAAGTTAGATAGATAGCAGAGTGAGATAGATAGATAGATAGATAGATAGATGATAGTCGCTAGATAGATAGGAGGTAGCAGAGTAAGATAGATTAGATAGATAGATAGCATTTAGAAGATAGATAGATAGATAGATAATAGATAGATAGCGAGAAAGATAGATAGATAATAGAGAATAATAGATAGATTCTATAGATAGATATATAGAATAGCAGAGTTAAGATAGTTAATCGATAGCAGAGTTAGATAGATAGATAGCAGTTAGATAGAAGATAGCAAGTTAGATAGTAGATGCATTTAGATGATAGATAGCAGAGTTAGATAGATAGATAGATAGCTATATAGATAGATAGATAGATAGATAGATAGCAGTTAGATAGATAGCAGAGGATAGAGAGATCGATACATTAGCAGAAGTTAGAATAGATAGATGCAGAGTTAGATAATAGATAGATAATCAGAGATATATAGCAGATAGATAGATAGAAGATAGATAGATAAATAGATAGATACCAGAAAAAAAATAAAATTTAGATTTTAAAGAAAAATGATAGATAGATAGATTAGATAGCAGAGAGTTTAATAGATAGATAAGAGATATATAGCAGAGTTAAGATAGTAGATAGATCGATAGATAGATAAGATATAGATAGATAGATAGATGTTCGATAGTACAGATAGCAGAGTTAGATAGATAGATTAGCAAGAGTTAGATAGATCGATAGCAGAGTTTAGATAGATAGATAGATAGATAGAGTAGATAGATAGCTCGCAGAGTTAGATAGATAGATATAGATAGATAGATAATAAGGATAGATAGAGATAGATCGATCGATAGATAGATAGCAGAGTAAGATAGATCGAATAGATAATAGCAGTTATATAGATAGATAGATAGATGATAGATAGATGATAGATAGAAGATCAGTAGAGAGCAGAGAAAGGATAGATAGATAGATAGATGATAGATAGATAATAGATAGATATCAGATTTTAGATGTAGATAGATCTCAGGAGGTTAGATAGATAGATAGCAGTAGATAGATAGATACAGAGTTTGATAGATAGATAGCAGTTAGATAGATAGTAGCAAGTTAATAGATAGAGGATAGATCGATAGATAGATAGATAGATAGATAGATAGATAGATAGATAGATAATAGCAGTTAATAGATAGCAGAGATGATAATAGATATATAGCAGAGAGTTAATAGATAATATCAGAGTTAGATGATAGATTTAGATAAGATAGTAGATAGATAGAATAGATAGATAGATAGATAGATAGATAGTCGATCAGATAGCAGAGTTAATATATAGCAATAGAAGGCATAGTAGATAGATAGATAGCAGAGTACGATAGATAGATTACGCAGAGTAAGAAGATAGATAGGCAGAAGTAGATAGAAAAATAGCAGAGTTAGATATAGATTGCCAGGTAAGATAGATAGATAGCAGAGTAAGATAGATAGAGAGCAGAAGTTAGATAGATAGAGGAGCAGAAGTTAGATAGTAGATAAGCACGAGTTAGATAGATAGATAGCAGAGTTAGAGGAGATAGCAGAGTTAGATGATAGAATAGCAGAAGTTAGATTAGATAGATAGCAGAGGTTGATAGATAGATAGCAGAGTTAGATAGATGACGCAAGTTAGATAGATTAGATAGCAGAGTAAGATATAGGATAATCAGAGTTAGATATATCGTAGCAGAGTAGATAGATAGATAGCAGAGAAGCTAAAGATTAGCCAAGAAAAAAGGTGTTTGGTTTTTAGATTAGATAGATAGATAGCAGAGTTTAGATAGATGATAGGCAGAGTTAGATAATAGAGAGCAGAGTTAGATCGGTAATAAGCAGGGTTAGATTATATAGATGCAAGAGTCAGATAGATAGAGTAGCCGATTAAGATAGTCGATAAGCATCGTTAGATAGATAGATAGCAGAGTTAGATAGATCGATAGCGCGTAGATAAGATAGATCGCAAGAGTTAGATAGATAGATCGCAGAGTTTTTAGCTAGATAGATAGCAGAGTCGATAGATAGATAGTCAGAGTATAATAGATAGATCGCAGAGTTCGATAGATAGATAGCAGAGTAAGTAGATAGATAAGCAGAGTCAGATAGAAGTAGCAGCGTTAGATAGATAGATAGCATAGGAGTTAGATAGTAGATTAGCATAGTTATTGATAGATAGATAGAGATAAGATAGAATAGAATAGCAGATAATATAGATAGCAGAGTTATATGATAGATAGCCGATTAAGATAGATAGATGCATAGTGATAGATAGATACGACAAGAGTAAGAATAGATAGATAGCAGAGTTAGATAGATTAAGATAGCAGAGTAAGATAGATAGATTAGCAGAGTAGATAGATGAATAGATAGGCAGAGTTAGATAGATAGATATATAGCAGAGTTAGATGATAGATAGCGAGAGTTAGATAGATAGATAGGCAGAGTACGATAGATTAGTGAGGCAGAGTAAGATAGATCGATAGCAGAGTAAGATCGATAGATAGCAGAGTAAGATAGATAGAAGCAGAGAAATATTAGATGCCGAGTAAGATAGATAGATGCAGAGTTAGATGAGAGAGATAGCAGAGTTAGATAGATAGATAGATAGATAATTAAGAATAGATAGCAGAGTTAGATAGATGATAGATAGATAGATCGAATAGATATAATGATAGATAGCAGAGTTAGATAGATAGATAGCAAGAGTAAGATAGATAGTATAGTGATAGCTATATAGATAGACAAGAAGCAGATAGACATAGTTAAATTAGATAACAAGAAGGCAGATATAGTAGATATAGATATACAGAGAGAGAGGGTCAGATAGAGTAGATATCATAGAGAGAGAGATTGGACATGATATAGATAGATAATACATAGAAGAGAGGGTACAGATAGATAGGGGCAGATGTCCATGTAGAAGGTACCAGAATGCCTCCCTTGCCAATGATGTGGGCAAAGCATCTGACTATAAAAAAACTGAACACAGCATAAGTTAAAATGACCAATTGTATACCAGTATATAAAGAAATTACCATGTTTACTGGGGCCTTTGTGTCATTAATTTGTGTCTCTCCGTCCAATTCTGATTCTATCTTCTGTCTGCTTTTCACTGTCTTTCGTCTGTTCTACACTATCGGGCTGTGTTTCTATTTTTGTGGTTGCTGTCTGTATCTTTTTGGCAAGCTCTATAATACATAGTGTGGTGGTGGGGCCTATTGGGCGGAGAAGGGGCGTGGTCCTAACAAAAAATTCCGCCGGGCTAAGCCGCGGCGTCATGGAGTACCCAAAAGTGCCCCTGATCTTCTATAGACCCTATATACCCCACTGCTTAAGGCTAATTTTTATTATTGCCCCCTGGATGTTTCCTGATGGTTCCTGTGAGCACTGCAACTACCAGAAGCAAAACATACACACATAGTTTCCACTGTGCACCAACGAGCACACTTTTGATAGTACTATATAATGAAAATGTAACAATACTGATAATAATTTATAATGAAAATGTAACAATACTGGTAATAATATATAATGAAAATGTAACAATACTGATAATAATATATATAGTCAAAATGTAACAGTACTGGTAATAAAATATAATGAAATGTAACAATACTGGTAATAATATATAACGAAAATGTAACAGTATTGGTAATAATATATAACGAAAATGTAACAGTATTGGTAATAATATATAACGAAAATGTAACAGTACTGGTAATAATATATAATGAAAATGTAACAGTACTGGTAATAAAATATAATGAAATTAACAGTACTGTTAATCAAATATAATGAAAATGTAACGTACTGTTAATATCTATAAATGAAATGTAACAGTAACTGGTAATATTATATAATTAAAATGTAACAGTACTAGTAATAATATATAATGAAAATGTAACAGTATTGGTAATAACATATAATGAAAATGTAACAGTATGTAAAATATATATGAAAATGTACAGTATTTGTAATAAATATAATGAAATTGATAACAGTACTGGTATAATATCATAATGAAATGTATAGTGACTGGTAATAATATACTAATGAAAATGTACAGTACTGGTAATAATATCTAATGAAAAAGGTAACAGTACTGGTAATAATAATAAATGAAAATGTAACCGTACTGTTAAGAATATAATAATGAAAATGTAACAGTACTGTAATAATATATAATGAAATGTAACAATACTGGTCAATAAGATATAATGAAATGTAACAACTGATATAATCTATATATCAATGTAACAGTACTGGTATAAAATAAATGAATTTTAACAGTACTGGTAATGATATATACTGAAAAAATGTAACAGTACTGGTAATATATATAATGAAAATTGTACATATGGTCAATATATATAATGTAAATGTACCAATACTGGTTAATACTATCTAATGAACATGATACAGTACCTGGAAATCATATGCTAATTACAATGTACAATACATGGTATAAAAATATAATGAAATGTAACAATACTGATAATCATATCTTAGTCAAATGTAACAGTATGGTAATAATATTAAGAATGTAACTTACTGGTAATAAAATAAATGAAAAAATGTACAGTACTGTTAATACTATATAACTGAAAATGTAACGTATTGGTATAATATAATAATGAAATGTAACAGTACTGGTAATAATATATAATTAAAATGTAACATACCTGGGTAATAATTCCATAATGAAAATGACACAGTACTGGTAATAATATAATAATTGAAAATGTAACAGTACTGGTAATAATATATAATGAAAATGTAACGTACTGGTACTAACATAATAATGAAAATGTAACTCACTGGTAATAATATATAATGAAAATGTAACGTACGAGTAATAATATATAATGAAAATGTAACAATACACTGATATAATAATCATATAGTCCAAAATGTCATTATTGGTATATAACATATAATGAAAATTTACATACTGGTAGAAATATAATGAAAATGTAACAGTATTGGTAATAATATATAATGAAAATGTAACAGTACTGTAATAATATATAATGAAAATGTAACAGTACTGGTAATAATATATAATGAAAATGTAACAATACTGATAATAATATATATAGTCAAAATGTAACAGTTGTTGGTATAACATATAATGAAAATGTAACAGTACTGGTAATAATATATACTACAAGGTAACAGTATTGGTAATATATTATAATGAAAATTAACAAGTTACTGGTAAAAAATATATGAAACATGTAACAGTACTGGTAATAATATAATAAGAAAATGTAACATACTGATAATAACTCATATATAGAGTCAAAATGTAACAGTACTGTGGTAATACATTAATGAAATTTACAGTACTGGTATATAATATAGATGAAAATTTACACAGTACTACGTATATATATAACTGAAATGTAACACGTATTGGGGATAATAACATATAATGAAAATGTAACGAGAACTTGTAATAACCTATATTCAAAATTAACATTATTGGTAATAATATATAATGAAAATGTCTACATACTGGTAATAATATCTAATGAAAATGCAACAGTACCTGGGTAAAATATATAATGAAAATGTAACAGTACTGTAAGAAATATTAATGGAAATGGTAACAGTAACTGGTGTAATAATATATAATGAAAATGTAACGTACTGGTATATATATACTCGACATGTAACAGTATTGGTATATATATAATGAAAATGTACAGTACTGGTAATAATATATAATGAAATGTAACAGTAATTGGTAATAACCTATAATGAAAATTTACAGTACTGGTATCTATAGAATGACAATGTGAACCAGCTACTGGTAATAATACCTACAATGAAAATGTCACGTACTGGTATAATATCTACTAAAAGTTAACATATGGTATAATATATAATGACAATTGTAACAGTACGTTAATAGAAATTAAAAATTACCATTACTTGTAATATATATATGAAAATGTAACAAATACTGATAATAATATATATAGTCAAATGAACAGTATTGGTAATAACATAATACTGAAAATGTAACAGTACTGGTAATAATATATAATGAAAATGTAACAGTATTGGTAATAATAATATGTAAAATGTAACAGTACTGTACTAATATATAATGAAAACGTAACAGTACTGGTAATAATATATAATAAAAATTTAACAATACTGATATAATATATATAGTCCAAACTGTAACGTCACTTGTAATAACAATAATGAAGAACTGTAACATACTGGTAAGAAATATATAATTACTAAATTTACATACTAGTAAAATATAGTACATGAAAATGGTAACAGTATTGGTAACTTCAACTATAATGCAAAAATGTACCAGCACTGGTAATTATATATGAAAATGGTAACATACTGGTATGTCAATATATAATGAAAATGTAACAGTACTGTACTAATATTATATTATAAATAAACGTATGGTAATAAAATATAATGAAAATGTAACAGTACTGGTAATAAAATATAATGAAAATGTAACAGTACTGGTAACTAGTACTAATAATAAATGTACAGTCCTGGTAATATATATAATGAAATGTAACATACTGTCTAATATATAATGAATGTAACAGTATCTGGTCAATAATATTATATGACAATTAACCGTACTGGGAATAATATAGAATTGAAAATGTAACAGTACTGGTATAATAATAATGCAAAATGTAACTGTATTGGTAATAATTTAATGAACAGTAACAGTAATGGAATACTATATAATGAAAATGTAACAGTACTGGTACTAATATATATATATATATAATATGATATATATATATATATCTATATCTATATATTATTATCTATCATTACAAGTCAAAAAAATAAAACGTTCCGATACCTCCTTCTTCAACACGAAATATTTGTTATTCAAACGTTTCGGTGCTTCACAGAGACACCTTCATCATAACAATGTGGCCACACCAGTGCTTCAAACTTTATACAAACCATAAAATGTGACTAAATTTTTACCTATTGCCATGTTCAGCTGCTCCTTTTAACTCTTATCACCATTGTACAATCCATTTTCCAACGTGCATATAGTGCAATCTCTTTCTTAAAAATTACATCATCTCATAAACATTTAAATATTAAAAGAATCAATATTTTGTGATAAATAATTATCAATATTCATAAAAGTACATAGTAACCTCATAGTACATAGTCATTAAGGTGTTCGACTAAGAACATTTTCGTCCATCAAGCCAACCTATTCCCCTTTTTTTTTTTTTTTTAACCCGACTAACAGTTGATCCGAGGAAGTGCAAAAAAAAAACCAGCTAAAGGGGGGGTGGGGAAACTTCCTTCCTGCTTCCAAACGGCAATCGAACGTCTCCCTGGAATCCAACCAGATCTATAGTGGCATTAAATACAGTAATTCTCTCATATTTTTTAGTTTTAAGACCTTATCCGGGGCCTTTTTTAAAGTTATTCAATGCACATTGCCATTACCATTATCTGCTGGCAAAGACAGTTCCACCGTTTCACCACACGTTCTCACTGTAAAGAAACCTCGTCCTAACTTGAAGATGAACTTCTTTTTCTTTCCAACCTTAAAGATGGTCCCCGAGTCCTCTGACGTGACCTATTAGTGAAACAATGCACCAGAGAGTTCACTGTATGGCCATTAATTTTTGTATAAGGTTTTTTTTTTTTAAATCATGTCCCCCACGAACCCGCCGCTTCATTCTAGCTCCAATGTAAACTAAAGCCCTAACTGGCTAATCTGCCTGCATATTTCAGGCCCCTCCTTCCCTTATTAATTTAGTTTTGCCACTTCTCTGAACTGCCCCCTCATTTCCAAGATGTCCCTGTGTATATGGGATTCCAAACTGCACGCATAATTCCCAAATGAGGCCTTACGAGTGCTTGTAAAGAGGGAGAAGATTATTTTTCTCTCTTGAGTTCCAGTCCCCTCTTTATACAAGACAATATCTTGCTCTCTCTAGGCTGTTGCTACCTGGGCATGTTTGCTAAAAAAAAAAACAGCTAAGTCTGTTAATCTACCCAGAACCCCCAACTTTTTCCATTTCGATGCACTTACACAGAGTTATTTATGGTGTAGGTGGCACAGTAGGGATTATTAAATCCCAAATGCATCACCTTACCTTTATCAACATTTGAATCTCATCTTCCATTCTGCTGGCCCATTTTGATAATTATCTAGGTCTGTCACATCATTGGAAAGTTTCCTCCAAAGCTCTGCATACATTTAGTTTCATCATCAAACCCAGAAGCCCTTGCTGCATGCCCCCGTTCTTTCTAATCTTTATCAACAGATTAAACAAAGCGGCCCCAGTACAGAACCCCCTGAGGAAATCTCCGCTTCAGCACTTTAGCCCACTAGATGTATCCTCCATTTACCACCACTCTCTGTTGCGGTCCAATAACCAGTCTCTATCCAGAACAAATGTTTTCTTCAAGGCCAACAGTCCTCAGTTTATACTTATCGCTATGTGGCAGCGTATCAAAGGCTTTTGCAAATCCAAATCTACCACTCCACACTGTGCCTGATCTAACTTCTACTTTACTCCACTTCTTCATAAAACCAATTAAATTTGTCCGGCATGAATCTATTTCTCATAATCCATGCTTACTACACTAATAAATGATCTCTGTGACAAAGTTGCCTTCACCTTCCCTACCCCTGATGTTTAGGAGGCTTACGGTCTATAGTTACCAGCTGTGAACGACTACCTTTTTTGAATTTTGTTATTACTTGGCTTTTTTCCCAATCCAGCGCACATCCCCAGACAAAAGCGAATCTGACAAGATGAGACACAGTGGTCTTGGGCTAGAACTGAATAAGCCCTCTTTTAAAATCTAGGATGCAATCCATCTGGTCCTGGCGCTTTATTGAGATTAACTTTGTCTAATTGATTCCGTACCATATCCCTCTGTTATCCAATGTGAAAACTCTTCATTCCTTCCCTGACATTGTTACAATCCCTACTGTAGGATTCTCACAGTAAAAACCGATGTAAAAAACTTTTTAGTCAGATTAGCCTTTTTCGGACATCCTCTAAACCACCTCAGCTCCATTGTTAATGGTCCCACCATTCTGTCTCAGTCCTCATTTTTTTTAACCATTTTATAACTTAAAACAAACATCTTGGGGTTGACTTGCTTTGTTCGGCATCCGGATTTCATTTTCTATTTACCTATATAATTATTCTTTCTTGCCTCTTATTACACTTTTGAAGTCCCTGTAAGCTGTTCTGTGCCTTCTGCTTCAATTTAAAAGCCCTTTTCCTTTTTCCTTTCCTTGTTACCTTAGCATTAATCATGCAGGAGTGGACCTAAGTTTTTTACACTTGTTTCCTAAAGTACCGATTGGAAATGTTATAGTTTATATCCCTTTAAAAGTGGGTCCACATCTTCTCAGTACTTTACCTAGAAAAGTTCCCACCCATATCTATGAGCAGGAGCGATGCCTTTAAAAAGCATAAAATTAGCTTTTCTAAAGTTAAAACCGTTTTTGTTAGGAAGCCATTGCAACTTTAGTTTTCTTTTCTCTGCAACCTATATTAAATACACTCTATCTGTCCCTATTCCCTAAGCGTCCCATTACCCTTCATCTCCAAAATGACTCTGGTTATTCGAATCAATAGATCCACACGCTACTTTCTAGTAGGAACTTCTACATCTGTGAAAGAAAATGCTCATATAGGAATTTAAGAACTTTTATACCTTTGAGGTGCTGGCAGTTTCATTAACTCCTCTATTTCAGGGTAGTTAAAATCCCCCATAACCATAACATGCCCCGATCCAAGCAGCCTCGCCAACTTCATATTGAGATTCATTTCATCCACCTCTTCCCCGGCATTTGGCGGCTCATAACACACTCAACAATTAATTTACCTACCTTCTTGCTTCCTGTACACAGTTTCCACCCTAATGTTTCTGCCGCAATCGTTTGCTCCCACCATCTCTTCCATCTTTTAATTGTGGCTCAATCCTGTTTTAAACATACATACATACTCTCCTCCTTTCTTATTAACCTCGGTCATGTCTAAATAAGGAGTAAACCCTTCAATATTTACTGTCCAGTCGTGTGAATCATTAGCCATGCATTCCTCTTACCAATTACTCATACTTTTCCTTTACGTCTATTGATTTCAGTTCGCCCGGTTGTGTCCAGCCAGACTCCTTGCATTGGTAAACATACATTTTAGATTATCAATTGATTTACTTCCATACTGGTCGAACATATCCTCCTTCATCCTCTAATGCTCCCCTCCCTCCTCCTTCTCCTCCCTCCGTTGTGTTACTACCCCCAGATCCCCTAACTTCTCTATCACCACTGTGTAGTTAAACGTTCCCTCCCACCCCATACCTAGTTTAAAATCCTTCCTCCAACCCTAGCCATCTTCTCCCCCCAACCCCAAACCGTTGCACCATCACCATTGAGGTGCAATTCCGTCACTATAGACCTGTAGCCAACAGAAAATTCAGCCAGTTCTCTAAAAACCCAAACCCCATCCCTTACACCACGTCTCGTTAGCCACGCATTATAATCCTGAGCTCCCGTTGCCTCCCTATTCCAAGGTCAATTGTGATAATTCATTAAGGAGCCAATTGTGAATTATCATATAACACACTATACGTCAAAAAATTACGAAATTAAGTGATAGTAAAAAGCCAATTATAGGCAGTAATATGTGCACTAAAAATTATTTCCATATACAAATAAGGGGGAACAGCTTATCACTATGCAGGAACATATCCTGTAATTAGCTTATCTTAAAATGTCTTATGCATGACCTAATATTATACATATTGCACACTATAAGATTGTGTATTGCACTGTCCCATCTATAATGTATTGCACATTCAAAAGTTATACATTGCACTAATCTCTATATCAAGCTAGACTATTCACATTATGTCAGTCACAGTATACTGACTCTACCGCAATATTGATACCTAGCCACTTTTATTTGTAGCATTATCTTGTTCATTATAACGTAATCATACACCGTCATAATATAGTGCATTATTATATAGTGCTCCATATGTCAGCATCATTACATACAGTTCAACAACTTCATTTGTTTCAATATAAAGTCATACATCTAACGATCTCTGTAAAAAAAATACACATGTTTAAGATATTAAAGTATAACAGTAAACCTTTTAAATATCTAGAGAGCAGAACAAAAACATTATGCAGCGAGTTTTGTAAAATCTTATAAAAAGCTTTTAAAAGAAAGTTGTGTATTTAACCCCTTGGGATGTACCATGTCTAGAAGGTAAATCCACCTCGCCTCTCTGCACAATAATAATTTACCTCTATCTCCCCCTCACGTTTCGGTTTCGGTATCTGATCTATTATCATCACTTTCAATGTACCGATAGAATGATTTTCCTTGGCGAAGTGTAATGCAACGGGATTTTCATCTCCCCTCAGGGTGTTGTTGGCCATCCTTTCCTTGGCTGCTTTAATATGTGATTTATGATTTGCAAACCGAATCTTGAATGGGGTAGTGGTTTTACCCACATAAACGAGCGCACAGGGACATTTTATTACATATATACAATAGTCGGTATCACAGTCGTATCTACCATGTAGTTTAATCTCTTTTCCATGCTGTGGATGATATATACTGCTCCCCACAGTCATGTAGTTGCACATACTGCAGTTACCACATCTGTAGCATCCCTTTCTCATAATTTCTGGCGTTCTCTCTTTTTTTTATATTTTTCTTGTGGGTCTGCATTCACCAGTATATCCCTAACACTCCTGTTCTTTTTGAACACCGTAAAGGGTTTTTCTTTCACTCTCCAGTGAATCTTTGTATCGCTCTCAATGATGTCCCAGTTCTTATATAATACTTTGTTTACATGTTTGTTGATATTATTATACTGCACAACCAGTGGGGCTCCCTTTCTCTCATCTTTTTGTTTGGCTACTACATCATCTGCCATAATCTGTCTGGCTTTACAAAGCGCTTTTTCTAAATTACTCTTATTGTACCCTCGTTCCAAAAACCTCTGGGTCATTCTTGTAATTTACTGCTCTCTTTCATCATTCTCATTGCAAATGTGCAGGATTCTTATGTACTGTGACACTGGTAATCCCTCTATCAATTTAGGAGGGTGGAAACTATCTGCATGTAGCAGAGTGTTCCTATCTGTCTCCTTCCTATATAGGGAGGTACATATCTTGTCTCCTTCTTTTCTAACCATCACATCTAGAAAATGTATTTCCCTCTTGCTATATTCAGGATTGAATATGATCTTGGGACATATATTATTGAGGTATACAAGGAAATCATCTAATTCGTCTCCAGTTCCATGCCAGATCATAAAGACATCGTCTATATAGCGCCACCAGCAGGTGGCGCAATTGACGAACGCCTCAGCTGAATAGATACATTTCTCTTCAAGATACCCCACAAATAGATTGGCATACGTGGGTGCTACTGGGCTACCCATTGAGGTTCCTGATACCTGTAAATAGTATTCCTCCTCAAATTTAAACGTCTTGTTTCCCAATACTAATTTTAATAGCTCAATCATATACTCTGTGGGTATCCTCATATCCATTTTATTTATGGCATGTCTCACAGCTTCTATTCCAGTATTTCCTGCGATATTGGTGTATAGCGATGAGATGTCCATCACAACCAGAAAATCTTCCTCTCTTACCATACCAACCATTTTCAGCTTATTCAGGAATACTTGGGTGTCCCTAATATATGATGGTATTTGAACCACCAGTGATTTAAGAATCTCATCTAGGAACTGGGAGGTGGCTTCCAAGCACGAGTCTATTGCCGCCACTATTGGTCGCATGGGCGGGTCCACCGCATCCTTATGGACCTTGGGCCAGCCATAAATCACTGCTTCCTTAGGGTAGGTGGGTACAAGAAATTACAGGATATGTTCCTGCATAGTGATAAGCTGTTCCCCCTTATTTGTATATGGAAATAATTTTTAGTGCACATATTACTGCCTATAATTGGCTTTTTACTATCACTTAATTTCGTAATTTTTTGAATATATATGTGTATATTATAATTCACAATTGGCTCTTAATGAATATTCACAATTGACTTTTATGAATATTGATAATTATTTATCACAAATATTTATTCTTTTAATATTTAAATGTTTATTATATGATGTAATTTTTAAGAAAGAGATTGCACTATAGCACAATTGTGATAGAGTTCAAGGAATGACTGCAATGGGTTAAACATTTAGTCACATGTTTTGCAACTGAAGGGGCAGGCACTAAGGTGTGTTTATGTGTAGTATAGGTTTTGAAGCACTGTGTGCCACATTGTTCTGATGAAGGTGGCTTCTGTGAACACCGAAACGTTAATAAAAACTTTTCATGTGAAGAAGGAGTGCTCGGAACCTTTTACTTTTTTTGACTTCATTGTATGTACAGATTTTGAGGGCATCTGTGTTCCTTGTGTTTATTCATAAAAAGAAAAAAGAAAGAACTAGTGCAACATCACTATATAATTATATATCTATATATATATAATACTTATATATATATAAATATATATATATATATATATATATATTATATAATTATATATAATACCTATAACCACCCCTCCGTAGTGGATTTCCTATGGGAGGAACTGTAAGATTATATCCTTGTAATTACACTTCCAGGCGGAAAGGGAACCAGCTAGCCACAAAGGTGTAGGTTTATAATAATAATACACCCCCAACTGTGATAAAGGATATTGAAGTCCCCTTGGAGTTCGTAACCCTGTATAAAGGTACTCGGCCTACAGCTCGTACTTTTTATATGGTCACGGAACTCCTCCGGTGACTTCTAATATCCTTATAATTTACAGTTGGGGGTTCATTAATCCACTATATAATAGATAAGGCTCCTACTTTCACTGGAGGTGCATGGCAAGAATCTATATTTACAGTGATATTTATTATATTATCTCAGTGGATTCCAATAGTGCCTGTAATAAGAATTCTCACCACTGCACCTCCCCACCTCCTCCCCTCCATACTCCATACAAGAGAAATTTGATTTCAGGATATAAAGGGTTAAGATTACTTTTGTATTTAAATGTCTGACCAGTATACTCAGTTTTCCTCCCACGCCGTTCGTTCCTGTCCAACTCACTGATTGACTGCACGGAAGAAAGCCACGTGTCGCATTCCAATGAGTCATAAATGACTTCTGCTGGCGTCTGGACACTGCTGCTTATCTTCCGGTGCAGTTCAATCAGTGACAGGAACTGGAGGGAGAGAACCGAGTGTACCCTGGTCAGTACATTTAAAACAAATGGTCATCTTAACCTTCCCAGAAATCAATTCTCTTGTATTGGAGTATGGAGGGGGGAGTAGATACAGTGACGTGAGGACAGGGGGGTAGATACAGGGGGGAGGGCAAAAGGTGGGGGTAGATAGGGAGGGTCGATCGAGGGGACGGTGGGGGTCGATAAGGAAGGGGGATGAAAGAGGTATAATACAGGAAGGGGTGACAGGGAGATTAGCATATAGGAAGGGGTGAACGGGGGGTAGATACCGGGCAGGGGTGGACTGGGGGGTATTACAGGAGGGGGTGACAGGGGGGTGAATACAGGAAGGGGGTGACGGCAGGTAAGATACGGAAGGAGGCAATGGGGTCACTACAGAAAGGGGTGACGTGGGGGTACTATACAGGAGTGGGTTACACGGGGGGCATCTATAGGGAGTCATCAACAGGAGGTGGATAGATAAGTACTGGTGTCGTTGTTTTGTTTTGTGTGCTGCCTTGCGTTTTTTTGTTTTTTTTTTAGGTATATTGCCTTATGTAATTATATGGAATAATACGCTAACCTACAGAATCATATACAACATTACCTCACCTCACGAGTTCCCATGACCTGTATAAAAATGTCTATATTGTCAGGGAATCCTCGGTGGCGTAATCTCCTTATATTACAACACTGTAGGTAGCGTATTATCCCTTATTTATTTTATTAAAAATGAATCAGTACTGGTAATATCATTCTTTCACGACTGTGCTTTAGATCAATCACACTTTTTATTTTCTTCACTTCCTGCCATTCACATTCCCTTTAATAGGCGAATACTGAAAATGCATTGATCAGAGCTGTTCTTAAAGAACAGAGTACTATTAATTGATCCTCCATCTGCAGGCACTGTACGATTATCTGAGTGTACCTATTAAAGAGGAGTATTGCGGGCATGCCACTTGCATCTCTGCACCATATTCTTTGTTAATAAGTGTACCATTAAAGTGGAAATATTGTCGGGTATTCCCCTTTTTTCCTACCCCCGCATCTATTTCTTTGGCCTAGCAGGGCAATAAAAAACAATATTATTCTAACCTAGCCATGCTAACATTTGTTTTAATAGGTTCCTGTCACAATGCCAGTTCGCTGGGCACGTGATCTGACCAATCATCGGTAACTCTCGCTGCCCCCCATACTTTAAGTTATGCCTTAAAGACCGCCCCTAAACACACTCTTGACCTCTCACTGACTATGCACCCACCCCCTGTCCTGGCAGTAATTGTTAACACTTACACCATTCACTTCCAGCAACTAACTGGTTAATAGCATTGGTCCTTCACAAGCAGTCCAGAGTAAATTATCATTTATACGGAAAAACACTCACCACATATAACTTTCAGGGCTACTGATTTCTTTTAGATCATCAAAGACCAAACGTATTATATTTAATTTAATATTCCAAGGTGGACAGTGCATATAATACACAAAAAAATAAATGGTGTTATCGATAATGACACACATAGGTAGCAAACACATTTATAGAATAAAAGGATAAAATATTCACGACCCTTACTCACTAGAAAGAAGTCCGTATCCCTGGAGGGAACACATCAGATCCTACACATGGTTTTTAGCATGTCCCCCAGTATGAACATCGTTTAGGGGCTACAAGGATTTTTAAACCATTTCAATGAACCACCCCCCCCTTCTCTATGAGGGTGGAGTGTCTAGGAATGTCCAGATTTACGATAGCCAAAAGCATTTATTCCCTCAGTTTAGGCAGCATTCTATATAAATGTAGGATATGTACATTGCACAAGCAAAAGTCCCAAAGCATAGCATCCAGTGGGACAAAAAGGAAGCGGGTGCAGCCGGTACTTACATAAAAAATCGTAATTCTTTATTTTGAAATCTTTAAAATCATCAAAAATATCATATATAAAGGTTGCAAGGACAGACACTCACGGGCACATGGAACCATGTGACCCTCCAGGCTCCAACCGACCGTTCGTGGCCTACATTAGCCTCATGGGACAGAAGGAAGTGTTTCTCTCTCACTGTTCTATTTACAAGCCAGATATTAACCCTTTGTACGTGAACCAATACCAAGGGTGAAAAAGGAAAAAAAACACTATGGCAACGGACTATGCAAAACATCTAGAAAACATTATCAGCAGTATTATCATCATAAACCAAAATATGAACATATTTATGTAATCTTTATCAAGGATGCAGTGTAAATATAATAAAGATAATAAAGTGTAGCGAACCCCGGTCCTAAAAAAATTTGGCAGCATAAAGTATTTTTTTAATTTTTTTTAATAATTAATTATTTATAGTAATGTTCAGCCGAGGATAGTGAAAGTATATATTTCCAATCTATGAAATCCTAATCGACAGCAAAACATCTAGTTCAAAATCTCTGTTCATCCCATGTGGGGCGCCTAAGTTTGCCAGCATATTAAATCAGAAGCCCCTCCTACGTAGAAGGATAGATTCCTCTCGTTACCCTTCCGATATCTACGTTTCTGCACTGTCAATACTTTGAAACTTTATTTTAAAATACCACCATGATGTACAATCAGTGGTGGTTGAGTATAGGCAGAAATCATATTTTTTAATTCATTGGTCGTCATTTACATGTTTGCCAGTGTTTATGGCAGGGGTCAGAGTCTATGGTTTTGCCTATATACTGCTCGCACACAATATACAGCTGTATCTAGAGTTACTACATGTAGTGGATTTGGCAGTTGTAATACCCATTGTTTTGAAAAGTCTTGTTATTAGCTACGAACTTGGTAACGTAATTGGACACTACTCAAATAGTATTGCAATTTTACACGTTTGTGTCCACATTGGAAAAACAATCCTTATATTTGAGCACATGTCGGTTTGGGGGGCAGTGTGTGTCAGTTCCTACCATGAACATACTGGGTGAAACAAAGTACCACAAAGATTGTCCACTCCTATATTAACCCTCGGTAATTAGGGATAACTTTCAAGAGGGGATCTGAGAGCAAGAATCAGGCCACATCTTTTTAGGATGTCCAGCCTGATTTTGATTATATCTTTACTAAATGTGGTCACCAAAATCTAAAAAAAACATTGTGATGGGATTATTGACCACAAGATTCCTCTCCGTATTAATTATCAATTCCTCCACCACTAGTCAACAGGACCGTGTGTGTTCAGATATTTCCAAGATATTATAACTCGCCTTGGCAGGGGAATAAGGGCTCCATGTTGGGTAGTCGTATTAATGGGCCTACTTTCCTCATTCACAATATAATAGTTGGTTTTCTGTTTTACATATTCCAATCGAAATACATTTATTTACATGTATGGTTGTCCTTAAAATGTGATACCTCTTACCCACCAGAGCCCTAGCTGAGAGAATTCGATAGCACGGTTCGGCTCACATGGTCTGGAAAAGAAAGATCTGGTTCATGCTTCATTAAGTGTAATAAGAACAATAGGACTGTTCCAGGGGTGGAATGGTATTTTATTGGTCCTTGCAAAAATAATACCATAGTTACCCATTCTGCCAAGTCACTGACCGAACACTTTCCTGACAGTGTCCCTTACATGGTTTTATTGATTTCCTTGCAGCGCTGAACGGTCCTGAGTTCGATTCCACCAGCTTGGACACATCTGCCAAGGATGTGTATTTCTCCCCGTGCCTGCGTGGGTTTTGTCCGGGCACTGGGCGCCTGGTTTCCCCCACATTCATAAAGACATACTTAGATAGGTGTGTATGTGTAAAATAATGTGCTTAGACGTGAATTGTAAAGCGCTATGGAAGAGTTATATGAATCCATTATAATAATTTTCATTATGCTACCTGTTAGTTTTTGATCAGTAACACTTACAGTGTTGTACGAAGGTTCCCACAGTTTCCCTTAAGTGGCTAAGTAACGCGATAACATATATGCTGTATGGCGAACACTGAATCACCACACTTTACATGTTAATTTGCAACACTAAGCACACTTCTATATGGTGGTACGTGCAGGAAAAAAAACAAACAAAACAAGCACACAACTTCTTTAGAAAGGTCATAAATATGAAGAACGGGTTGTTTCATAAGTTATATAATGGCAAAGGGTTAACACCATCCCCCCTTCATAACTCTTGAGCAAGAATTCAGTTTAATTATATCCGCTGCTGTCTTTGACGCTTTGGCTGGAGCCACCTAAGCACTGGTACGGTATTAACTGTTACTCGTACATGCAAGCTTAGCAATGGGGACTGGATGGCAAACCTAAGGTAAGATGTGAGAATTATGCAGGATTCAAGAAGATTACTTACAAAATCATTTTTATCAGTTGACCGACACAGCTCCTTATCAAGCATAAAAGTTCTAACTAATTCCACCACCCCTTTAGTACAACCAACTGTAATTAAGGACAAGTCCATCCCCAAAACTATCCTTTGCCCCAGTTCCTTGTTTCTGCCTCCTCCTTGTACTCCTGAAGGGACTGTGACATGTGCAGGAAGCCATTTCCACCCCTAACTCCCACCAGCCGGATCAATCAATGTCTGCCTTCCCCCTTCCTAAAAGCTATGTCTGAGTGTAGGCCACCACTGCCCACCCCCCAACCCCCAAGTTAATTAGTAAAAAAAGAAGCATAATCATACTTACTTGCTTAGTTTTCCTGCCTTGCATTCTTTGCAGCTTCGCGCATGATTGTCAGCCTCTCAGCCCATCACAGATGTGGCTGCCAAGTCTTGGCCCCTATTGAAGCTTCCGGCCAAACAGAGGCCGGGCATAGACCGCCTCGGAGCGAAGGACTGTAAGGCATGTTTGGCTGCTTTTTAGTTGTATGTTTGGTTGGGGGTGCAGGGTGGCCTACAATATATAAAAACCGTCAGCGGATATTCAACTAACAGGTCTAATCATTTAAACTAGGCTAAGTTTGCCTCACCAATCAGATCTTATTTAACATAGAGAAGCTAACCTCTGCTTGTGGGCACACTTAGCAACCATTTTAAAACGATAAGAACTTTTATGAATACCCCTGGTTATTTATAAACTTTATTGGTTGCCTTTATTTTGGCCTTGCAGAGCGTGTCTCCTCATTGCTGCCACACAACCTGTCAATCACAGTATCAGTTGGGGAAGATCCTACCGCAGCGCCGAAGGAATCTTCAAGCAATAGTGCAAGGATTCTTGTACGTATCCAGAGTGTGAGGACTATGTTTTAGGTCCTCATCCTGGGGGTAGTTACAGGAATGGAGGAAGAGAACAGGAGGAGGAGGATATAATGATCTTAATGCTTGAGTATCAAAGGTAAAAGAACATTTCATTAAGGGTTGGATGGAGGTGCTGCTATCACCACATGAGTTTATTTTTACTGATTATAAGATGTAACTAAAACCCATTAGGCGGGTCTTTAACAACAAATAATGCACTAGCAATATAATACGATGTCCCAAATGGGCGTTTGATTTTCTCCGTTTTCCAATTTTATTTACCCCAAGTCCTTCAGTTAGTATTGTAGTAGTCATAAATATAAATAAAAAATATAAAAAATAAAAAGTGAAATACATATACTGTAGTTCTGGTTGGTAAAGGGATACTATATAATATTGAGAATTATTGGTATTAATACATATACTGTAGTTCTGGTTGGTATGGGGATACTATATAATATTGAGAATTACTGATATTAATACATATAATGTAGTTCTGGTTGGTACAGGGATACTATAAAATATTGAGAATTGCTATATAATATATAAGGCTCCTATACTTTCAATGGGGAGGTGCAGTGGCAAGAATCTATATTACAGTGATATTATATTATATTACTCAGTGATGTCACTGAGTGACTGTAATAAGAATTCTCACCACTGCACCTCCCCACCTCCTCCCCTCCATACTCCATACAAGAGAATTTGATTTCCAGGATATAAAGGGTTAAGATTACTTTTGTATTTAAATGTACTGACCAGGTTATACTCAGTTCTCCCGTTCGGTTCCTGTCACTGATTGAACTGCACGGAAGATAAGCAGCAGTGTCGCATTCCAATGAGTCATAAATGACTCTGCTGGCGTCTGGACACTGCTGCTTATCTTCCGTGCAGTTCAATCAGTGACAGGAACTGGATGGAGAGAACCGAGTGTAACCTGGTCAGTACATTTAAATACAAAATGGCATCTTAACCCTTTCCCGGAAATCAAATTCTCTTGTATGGAGTATGGAGGGGGGAGTAGATACAGGGAAGGAGGGACAGGGGGGTAGATACAGGGGGAGGGCAAAAGGTGGGGATAGATAGGTGAAGGGTTTAGAGTGTAAGAGGGGATGAGGGTAGAGGGTGGACAGGGTTAGAAGGGAGGGTTAGGGAAAGGGAAGGTAGGCGGGTTGGTAGCGAGGGTTAGATAGAGGGAGGTGGGGGGTATATACAGGAAGGGGGATGACAGAGGGGATAAATACAGGAAGGGGGTGACAGGGAGATTAGATATAGGAAGGGGGTGACGGGGGGTAGATACAGGAAGGGGGTGACGGGGGGTAGTTACAGGAGGGGGTGACAGGGGGGTGAATACAGGAAGGGGGTGACGGCAGGTAGATACAGGAAGGGGGCGACGGGGTAGATACAAAGAAAGAGGTACGTGGGGGTGGACGGGGGGGGTAGATATAGGGAGTATCAACAGGAGGTGGTAGATAAGTAAGTGTGCCGTTGGTTGTTTGTGTGCTGCCTGTGCTGTTTTTTGTTTTTTTTTAGGTATTATGTGCCTTATGTATTATATGGAATAATACGCTACCTACAGAATAATATACAAACATTACCTCACCTCAGAGTTCCCTGACCTGTATAAAAATTCTATATGGTCAGGGAACTCCTCGGTGGCGTAATCTCCTTATATTATACTGTAGGTAGCGTATTATCCCTTATTTATTATATTAAAAATGAACAGTACTGGTAATATCATATATTTCACAGACTGTGCTTAGATCAATCACACTTTATTTTCTTCCACTTCCTGCCATTCAACATTCCCCTTTAAATAGGCGCAATACTGAGAAATGCATTGATCAGAGCTGTTCTAAGAACAGAGTCACTATATTATCCTCCATCTGCAGCACTGTACTATTATTCTATAGGTGTACCTATTAAAGAGGAGTATTGCAGGGCATGCCACTTGCATCTCTGCACCATATTCTTTTTATAAGTGTACCTATTAAAGGGAAATATTGTAGGGTATGCCACTTTTTCCTACCCCCCAATCTAATTTATTTTGCCTAGCAGGGCAATAAAACAATATTAATTCTAACCTAGCCATGCTACATGTGTTTTTAATAGGTGTCTGTCACGAATGCCAGTTCGCTGGGCACGTGATCTGACCAATCAATCGGTACTCGCTGCCACCACTTTAAGTTATGGCCTTAAAGACGCCCCAAAAACACTCTTGACTCTCACTGACTATGCACACCCCTGTCCTGGCAGGTAAATGGTTAACACTACACCATTCACTCCAGCAACTAACTGGTTAATTAGCATTGGTCCTTCACAAGCAGTCACAGAGTTAATTAGCATTTATACTGAAAAACACTCAACCACATATAAACTTATCAGAGGCTAACTGAGTTCTTTTAGAGCATCAAAGACAAAACTTATTATATTTTAGATTTAATATTCCAAAAGGTGGACAGTGCATATAATACAAAAATAAAATAAAATGGTGTTATAATAAAATGACACACAATAGGTACAACAGTTATAGAAAATAAAAAGGATAAAAATATTCACAGACCCTACTCACTAGAAGAAGTCCTGTATCCCGGGGAGGGAAAAAACATCAGATCCTTACACATGGTTTTAGCATGTCCCCTCAGTATGAACATCGTTATAGGGGCTACAAGGATTTTTAAACCATTTCATGAACCACCCCCCTTCTCATGAGGTGGGAGTGTCTAGGAATGTCCAGATTTACGACTAGCCAAAAGCATTTATTCCCCCTCAGTTAGGCAGATTCTATATAAATGTAGATATGTACATTGCAAAGCAAAGTCCCAAAGCATATCATCCAGTGGGACAAAAAGGAAGCGGGCAGCCGGTCTTCAATAAAAATCGTAAATCCTTTATTTCTGAATCTTTAAAATCATCAAAATATCATATATAAAGTTGCAAACAGACGAACTAACGGGCAATGGAAACATGTGAACCCTCCAGGCTCCACCCGACACGTTTCGTGGCCAATAGCCTCAGGGGCAAGAAGGAGTGTTCTCTCTCCCTGTTCTATTTAAAGCCCAGATAGTTAACCCCTTTGTTACGTGAACCAAATACCAAGGTGAAAAAAGGAAAAACACTCTGCAACGGACATAGTGCAAACATTAAAAACATTATCAGCATTATTAGCATCATAAAACCAAAATATAACATTATTATGTAATCTTTATCAAGAATGCAGTGTAAATATAATAAAGATAATAAAGGTAGCGAACCACAGTCCTAAAAATTTGGCAGACATAAATAGTTTTAATTTAATTTTTTAATTAATTAATTAGTTAATGTAATGTTCATCCGAGGATAGTGAAATATTATTTCCAATCTAATGAAATCCTAATCACAGAAACAACTTAGTTCAAAATCTCTGTTCATACCCATGGGGGCTAAAGTTTCCAGCATATAAATCCAGAAAGCCTCCTTACGTAGAAGGATAGATTCTCTATTACCCTTCCATATCTCAGTTTCTGCACTGTCAATAATTTGAAACTTTATATTTAAAATACCACCATGCTGTACAATCATGTGGGTTGATATAGCAGAATCATATTTTTTATTCATTGTCGCATTTACATGTTCTGCCAGTCTTTTATGGGCAGATCTAATGGTTTTGCCTATATACTGGCTCCCACAACTACATGTAGCTAGATATACTACATGAGTGGATTTGCAGTTGTAATACCAATTGATTTGAAAAGTCTTGTTATTACTACGACTTGTAAACGTATTGGACACCTCAATATATTTGCAAATTTTACATCGTTTGTGTCCACATTGGAAACAACCCTTATATTTGAGCCATGTCGGTTTGGGGTGTGTCAGTGTCCTATCCATGAACATACTGGGTGAAACTAAAGTACCAACAGATTGTCCCCTCCTATATATAACCCTCGGTAATTAGGGGATACCTTTCAAGAGGGGATCTGAGAGCAAGATAGGCCAATCTTTCTTAAGGATTCCCCTGATTTTATTACTATCTTTACTATATGTGGTCACAAAATCCAAAAAAACATTGGATTGGGATATTGACCACATATTCCTCTCCTGTATTAATTATCAATTCCTCCAAAATCAAACATGACCTGTGTGTAGTTAATATTTCCCAAGATATTAATAACTCGCCTTGGCAAGGGAATAAGGGCTCCATGTTGGGTATCGTATTAATGGGCCTACTTTCTCATTCACAAGTATAATATTGGTTTCTGTTTTACATATTCCAATACTGAAATACATTTATTTTACATGTATGGTTGTCCTTAAAATGACCTCTTACCCACCAGACCCCTAGCTGAAGAGAATTCCAGATACACGGTTCGGCCCCATATTGTCTGGAAAAGAAGATCTGGTTCCATGCTTCATTAATCGTAATATAAACAATAGGACTGTTCCAGGGTGGAATGGTATTTTTATTGGTCCTTTGCAAGAACTAATACCAATAGTTAACCCATTCTTGCCAAGTCACTACACACTTTCCTGACAGTGCCCTTACATGTTTTATTGATTTCCTTGCAGCGCTGAAGTCCTGAGTTCGATTCCACCCTTGGACACATCTGCAAGGAGTTTGTATATTCTCCCCGTGCTTGCGTGGGTTTTCTCCGGGCACTCCGGTTTCCCCCACAATCATAAAGACATACTGATAGGTTGTATGTGTAAAATAAATGTGCTTAGACGTGTAATTGTAAAGCGCTATGGAAGATGTATATGAATCCATTATAATAATTTCATTATGCTGAACCTGTAGTTTTTACAAGTAAACTTACAGTTGTACGAAGGTTCCACGTTTCCCTTAAGTGCTAAGTACCATTAAATATATGCTGTATGGCTACACTGAAATCAACACACTTTTACATGTATATTGCAACAATAAGCACACTTCTATATGTGGTACAGTGCAGGAAAAAAAAACATAAAAAGACACAACTTTCTTTAGAAATGGTCATAAATATGAAGAACGGGTTGTTTCATAATTATATATGCAAAGGGTTAACATCCCCCCTTCATAACTCTTGAGCAGCAAATCAGTTAATTATATCCGCTGCTGTCTTTGACGATTGGCTGGGAGACACTAGCACTGGCTACGGTATTAACTGTTACTGTACATGCAGCTTAGCAGAAGGGGGACTGGGATGCAAACATAAGGTAAGATGTAGAGAATTGCAGGAGTCAAGCAGATTTACTACAAAATCATTTATTATCAGTTTGACAGACACAGCTCCTTTATCAAGCATAAAGTGACTAACTATTCCACACACCCCATTTAGTACAAACAACTGTAATTAAAGGACAAGTCCATCCCCAAAACTATCATTTGCCCCAGTGCTGGTTTCTGCCTCCTCCTTGTACTCCTGAAGGGACTGTGACATGTGCAGGGAAGCCATTCCACCCCTAACTCCCACCAGCCGGATCAATTCATGTCTGCCTTCCACCTTGCCTTAAAAGCTATTTCTGTAGTGTAGGCCACCACTGCCCACCCCCAACCACCAAGTTAAATTAGTAAAAAAAGAAGCAGAATCATACTTACTTGCTTAGTTTCCTTGCATTCTTGGCAGCTGCGCCAGTGATTGTCAGCCTCTCAGCCAATCACAGATGTGGCTGCCAGTCTGGGCCCCTATTGAAGCTTCCGGCAAACAGAAGGCCGGGCAGAGACAGCCTCGGGAGCGAAGGACTGTAAGCATGTTTGTGCTGCTTTTTTAGTTTGTATAAGTTGGTTGGGGGTGGGCAGGGGTGGCCTACAATATATAAAAAACGTTCAGGGAGATTCAATAAAAGGTCTAATCATTTAAAATAGGGCTAATTTTGCCTCAACCAATCAGATCTTATTTAACATATAGAAGCTAACATCTGATTGGTTGGGGCAAAATTAGCACCATTTTAAACGATAAGAACTTTTATTGAATAACCCTGGTTATTTATAAACTTTATTGGTTGCCTTTATTTTGCCTTGCAGAGCGTGTCTCCTCATTGGCTGCCACACAAACTGTCAATCACAGTATCAGTGGGGAAGATCAGACCGCAGCGCCGAAGGAATCTTCAAGCAAGTAGTGCAAGGATTCTGTACAGTATCCAGAGGTGAGGACTTAATGTTTTAGGTCCTCATCCTGGGTATTTACAGGAATGGAGGAAGAGGAACGAGGAGGAGGGGAGTATAATTATCCTTTAATGCTTAGTATCAAAGGTAAAAGACATTTAATTAAAGGGTTAGGATGGAGGTGCTGCTACTACCACAATGATTTTAGTTTTTATGATTATAAAGATGTAACTAAAACCCATTATGTCTTTAAACAACAATATGCACTAGCAGAGATAATACGATGGCCCAAAAATGGATGTTTGATTTTCTCCTGTTTCCAATATTTTATTTACACCAAGTCTTCAGTTAGTATTGTATGTTAGTCTACTGAATTCATTGTATTAATCACAAAATAAGGCTTTATCTAACAATCTCAAAATCAAAGACTTGAACCAGTGTATTGACCGAATGAAACAAATTATATTTATATTGATTTTTTTTCCAGGTTAGTTATGGTTTTAACGTTCCTGTTTTTAAAGATAGAACACAGTTCCCATCATTCCACAGGACTTTCCCCAACGAGGAATCAGAAATTGATGGGATTGTGCGAATCCTGAAGCACTTTGGGTGGAAATGGGTGGGACTTATTATATCCCATGATGACAGTGGACACCAAGCCCAGGAGAAGATAAATAAGGAGCTTTCACTTAATGGGGGATGTTTAGCTTTCTCTTTAATACTTTATAACAGCTTCTATACTGGAGAGAACCAAGAAGATTACATCATTAATGTAATTAACCAAACTACCACCAATGTGATTGTCATTTATTTAAGTGAAAAATTCACGTTTGGATTCATAGAGTTAATTTCATATTCCAAGTTGCCAAAGAAAATCTGGATCACGTCTTCGTTTTTCACCAATGTCATAAGATTTAGAGGAAAGGAAATACAATTCACATTGAATGGCTCCCTATCATTGCTAATCAGTGAAGGAGAAATCCCAGGATTTAAGATGTTTTTTGACAGTTTTTCTCCCAATGAACACCCAAGAGACCGTTTAACGTCGGCTTTGTGGGAGGGTTTATTTGAATGCTATTTTCCCGATAACGAACTTTACAAATTGCCTATACCAAATAAAATACATAAACTCTGCACAGGAAATGAATCTCTTAGTGAATTAGACTTGGCAGTTTACAGTAATTACAATTATAGGATCACCTATCGGGTTTACACTGCAGTCTATGCCCTGGCCCATGCGCTACATAATCTACACAGTGCTCAGTCACCAGCAAGTCACAAGGACAAAATGGAAAGTTGGAAAAGAAAATTGAAGCTGTGGCAAGTAGGTTGATTTCTGAAGTCCCTTCTACCATGGGATCAGAGGTATAACTACATGGGGAGCAGTCACTATGTCAGAAATGGACCTGGGAGACCAGGAAAACCCCAATTTCATACTCTTTTCCTCACAGATACAGCCCCCAGGCAAATGCTATAGACAAAGCATTATTGTTTTGCTGGAAGGACCAGTGATTTCAAGTTTTACCCCTGTCTTTATATGTTTCTTTCCTGATAGTGTACATAACTGCATTATAGTGGCAGGTCCCATATTATCACCCTTTATAGGGCACTAAACTGCCCTAAACCCCAATTAAAAATAAATAGTTATTTCCGGGGAGGTAGGTACATAGCTTCTACCTCCCATTTTTATCTTACAGCAATAAAACACTGATTAGGAATTGGCCATCCCTTTAAGCTCTAGTTGTAACTGTCTGGCATGTGCAGGGGAGCCCTCCCCCCCTGCCCTCCAAATCCCTCTTTGGCTGCCCCTCATTTAGCATAAAAAAACTTTTCTGTAGTGTAGGGCTCCTCTGCCCACCCAACCGCATTGTCAGATTTCTAAATAAAAAAACTCTATTTACAGTCCTTAGTTCCTAATGCGCTCTATTTTGACAGCTGCAGCTTCTGTCGTGGCTGCATGTCCGGCCCCTGCTTGCAAGTTCTGGCAAGGCAGGGGAGCCCTACATTATTTCAAAAAGGTTTTTTGTTTAGGGTGAAGATAACCTATAATCACAGATATTTTGCTATCTTTTTTACAATCTTCTTTTACAACCCATTTTAGGGTAATTAAAATACTTGATAATAAGAATCTACCCTAAAGGTGTAGCCTTTGCCATCTACAATTTCCTCCTCTTAACTAGCATTTGGCAACTTACAAAAGATACCTATAAACATGTACCCACCTTCTTGCTTCCAGCGCACATTTCCACCCACATTACTTTAACAATGAATGCAATTTTTCTATAATTGAAAAATGTTGGGGAACAGACATTGCTGTATTGTAATAATACAAGGGAAACAAACAAACCCCTCTAATGTAACAAACTAAGTACAACTGACACATGCATGGGTGCAAACTTCCGATATCTAAAAGCTGAGTGATCCATCTAGAAGCAGAGATCCATAAATAAAGTATTACAAAAAAGTAGAAAATATTCAACAATCAGTGAAGATCTCTAAAGCAACTTCCACCATGGAGGATGGGGAGGCACACAACCATAAATGGAGCAGCCCGCAGAAACAAGTATATATAAAAAATAAAAAAACACACTTTATTAAACACAGTTTAATTATATTATATTCATTATATGAGGAATAATATGTTACCTAAAGTGTAATATAAGGAGATTACACCACCGAGGAGTTCCCTGACCATATAAAAGCATGAGGCCAATAGGCTGAGTGCTTTTATACAGGTTATGGGACTACGAAGTAATATCCGTATATTATTCTGTAGGTAGCGTATTATTCCATTTAATACATAGGGTAAAAAAAAAAAAGAAAGATCCAGCACAGACACTCCCCCCCCCCATTTCTCCCCCCCCCTGTCTCTCCCTCCCTGTATTAGTAATGTGACATGAAGCTTGCTTTGTGCATACAAATGGTTAACTGCCGTTTCTATCTCAAACTAAAAGAAGACAATAAACATGGGCTCTCATCCGGTGCTGTTCTGGTTTCATTACACTGACTGACTGAATACTGTGCTGATAAGGAAGAGTGGAATCCGAGTGAATTATGACTCATAGGAATGTGCTCGCTCCTCCTTATCAGCACAGTAATTCAGTCAGTCATGTCCAAAATGGGCTTGTATCTACATTACTAATACAGGGAGGGAAAAAGAAAGGGAGGGGCAGTGGTTGGTACAGGGATACTATATAATATTGAGAATTACTGGCATTAATACATATACTGTAGTTCTGGTTGGTACAGGGATACTATAAAATATTAAGAATTACTGGTATTAATACATATACTGTAGTTCTGGTTGGTACAGGGATACTGTATAATATTGAGAATTACTGGCATTAATACATATACTGTAGTTCTGGTTGGTAAAGGGATACTATATAATATTAAGAATTATTGGTATTAATACATATACTGTAGTTCTGGTTGGTATGGGGATACTATATAATATTGAGAATTACTGATATTAATACATATTATGTAGTTCTGGTTGGTACAGGGATACTCGAAGTTCCATACGAAACTAGATGGGTCTTTTGAGACTCCGGAGTTCATTTTCAATGATTATTGAAGGTTAGGGATGGCCGGTTCGCGGATCCAACCGGATCCGCCGCGGATTTATCCCTTCACGAACGGCGGATTTTTCCGGATTTCCGGATTTTCCCCCTTCCAAACTTCCATTCGCGGATTTTTTCGTATTTTCGAAAATTTTCGAAATTACGAGTTTCACGTATTTTCGAAAATACGAAACATGTATTTTCGAAAATTTTTGAAAATACAAGGATTTCTCTTAATTCCCTACATACGTATTTTCGAAAATATTCGAAATACGAGGATTACTTGTATTTTCGAAAATACATGAACTCGTAATTTCAAAAATTTTCGAAAATACGAAAAATCTCGTTATTTCAAGGGTATTTTTAATTTAATAGGGTCCGCTCACGGATTTCAATTTCGAATTTTCCGAAAATTCGCGGATCCTCAAGCGGACCGGATTTTGCGAAGTTCGGACTCTCTATTGAAGGTTCAAGTCTATTTTTGATAATCCTTGAAAATACGACCGGAAACTCAAAATAGTTTATGATATTTTTTTTTCGAGGATTTCGACCTCTACAAATACAGGATTTCCTTAAATATCCCAGGAAGCATAGCTCACAGAACATGAGAGACGACTCAATTTAATTACTATTTTATGATCTATTTTATGATCTGCTCCATTTCTTCTCTTTTAGATTAATTCATTTGTTAAAAAGTCAAATTTCTAACTCCTTCTGGTGACACCCATACTTCAACCAATACGGAGATGCACCACGCTCGTTTTGATATCATTAAGTGGTTTTTCTTGCTGCGAACCTTCTTGTTGTCAGTGAAAAGATTGGACATTTTAATGTATCGAACAACTGGAATATTTTTATATCAATGCCAGTGCTAATTTGTGGGGTCCCTACTTCAATCGGTAGACTGAAGTGACTCCGTATGTAAGGTCCATAGGTGATATAAGTCAATTGCATCCTCAAAACCTCATTATCACGGATATATTCAGAGTTCTGCATTTCAGATATATAGTCTCAGGACTGGGCATTCATCTCTATAGCCAGTCAAATAATATACCCCAATATCACCAGGAACTCTACATGGCCTACATGGTACAGGACATTTCTTATATTGAATAGCCTCTGCAATGTGCAGGTGAGATATAAAAATTATGAAATAAATATAGTAGCTCTTTAAGGAAATTCAAAATTTCCAAACAGCTTTTCCAAGCAACATGCATTCAATTAAAGGAATTGTCCCCCCCAAACAAAAAATTCACATTTAATAAACACCCTCCAAACCTACACCTCACCAGTTAAAATCTTCCTCCTCAGCTTCTAAATATACTTACCAAGACCCATTCTCTGGGCTCTCTGCTGCTGCTTCTCCATGCCTTTTCTATGCATGGAACAGCAGCAGCAGAGGAACGTGTCTTGGTACATTAAGTATATATAGTAGCTAAGGAGGAAGATTTTAACGATGTCTGGGTTTAGGGGGGTGCTGCAAAACAGGGAGGGGAGGTCAAGAAAAAACAGGAGCAGAAAGGCTCTGCGCTGACAACGCTTTAGCCGCTGCTGTCAGTGATTGGGCATGACGTCATGTCGTTCTTAACGACAGCCTGTACCAGGAAATAGAGCGCAGAGGAAAGGGCATTGAGGACCAGGCTAGATAAGTTGCTTCAGGGCACTTTGGACTTTTTGGGGTTTGGGGGGTGCCTCTGCCTTTATATGAAAAGGTTTTTTTTTTGCCTGACATGCCCTTTAAATGGGTTGGGGTGGGCATGCCCTTTAAAGACAGTAAAATTGTCCTGCATTAATTTTTGATTTTATGGTCTGAAGGTCTAGAGTTATAATTTAGAAATATTTCCTATCCCTCTTCTTAACTGAATGCTAATGTCCCAAATTTCACAGGCTTTAATGAAACAAACCTGCATTATGCTTAGAAGAGTTTTACTACAGCTAACTGTCCTGCTTTATCATGCGAATATTTGTTGGGTTACATTCCTATTTGATGCTGCTGGTAGATGGACAGTGAGAAAATATAGTACACAGACAGAAAATCAAGAGACTAATTGCAGGCTAATGACTACAACTTGTACAAATGCTACAGACTGCTGAAAACAGGAAGTGTTCAAGCATGAAGTGTTCAAGTTATATTGCTGGATCTTTTTCTTTTTTTCCCTAGTAATAGGCTTTTAACAAATTTTGTGAATGACAGGAGGGATATTGCTAATTTGTCTCATCTTCTTTTATTGTGTTTTTTTTCCCTTTTTTGCACAGTATTTTAAGATCTCAGCATCAAAAAACTATCCAGTGCTATTATTTTGTGATTACATAGTATGGCCCAACTTCACTCGAGATTTCCTACAGATTATTTTACTGAATTGAAAAGTTAGTCGGATGACTAGCAAAACGTCTTCAAGAACTTCACTTCAAGTCTAGTTGATTGAACTGAATACAATATATATCCATGACCTGAATGAACAATATTTTTTAATAAAGGCCTTGTATGGAGACATGTTTTAAACACATTAAAGCAATACATAGGCACTACCCAGTTTCACACGGTTAATGTGTGTAGGGTAAGAGATCCGCCCTGACCTGAAATAATAATAGGTATCGTGTGGTACATGATCGATGTAGTAATAAATACCCTGGAAGGTCCCAATCAGCATATAGCAGCAAGGTGTTAGGACCTCCTGAATGCAAGGTGTTGATTGCATTGGGAAGTGTTATCGAAACTGCCCAGTGTAAGGAGTCAAAACTGCATTGAACATAGCAAACAAATGGTTTTGACCCTCACCTTCACACCCACCACCTCAATCAGGCTTGTTTTTTTATTTTGCTATAAATGGCCTCCTTGACACCTCTCTTGAACCAGTCATGTTCCTTTGCCAAGATGTTGACTTTACAATCTTCAAAGGTATGTCCGTTTTCCTTAAGATGCGGGTACATGACTGAGTCCTGACCCAGGGAATCTCTTCTAAGCTGGGCCATACGTTGGTGCAGTTGCTGTTTTGTCTTCCCCACATACAAATCAGAACACTCTTCACTGCACTGCGTATGTGATGTTCTGTTCTTATGTTTTTGTATTGGGCCTTTCAGATGCACCAGTTGCTGCCTCAGTGTGTTCTATGTGAAAGGCAGACAGGGATACATTTTTATGAAAATTCTTCTAAATTTCTCGGAGACCCCTGCTACATATGGGAATGACCATGTTTCTTCCTCCTGTCTTGCTTTTCCCCTTCACTGGTGTATTTGTTTTTCTTTTCTTTCCTTCTACACCTTTTGAAAAGGCCCAGTCTGGATATCCACAAATTTAAGGGCTCCTCTGAGATGTTTCATTTCTTTAGCTTTCCCGTCTGGGCTAGTGGGTATAAAGAATTCAGCTGGAAAGCTGGGGCACACAGGTACGCTTTCAGGAGGAGACCAAGGACTGTAGGTTTGGATAATGGAGCAGACAAGGCTGATGGGAATTGTATGCTGGTTACCAAGATGCTGCTGAAACTGTATGCTGGATGTGCTCCTGGGAACTGGATACCAAGATGCTGCTGGGAACTGTTTGCTGGATGTGCTACTGGGAACTGGATACCAAGAAGCTGCTGTGAACTGTATGCTGGATGTGCTGCTGGAACTGGATACCAAGATGCTGCTGTGACTGTATGCTGGATGTGCTGCTGGGAACTGGATACCAGATGCTGGAACAGGCAAGGTAAAGTAACTTCACTGGAACTGGTAAGGTAAGTACTTCACTGGACTGGTAAGTAGTAACTTCACTGGAACTGGTAAGGTAATTAACTTCACTGGAACTGGTAAGGTAAGTGACTTCACTGGAACTGACAAGGTAAGTAAGTTTACTGGAACAGGCAAGGTAAAAGAAAATGGAACAGGTAAAGAAAATGCTGGATAAGGAGAGGTCAGTAGCAGAGTAACGGAGCCAGGGGGTAGCTAACACTTCAATCAGGCACTGGGTCCAGGAGGACGCTGGCATTTGAATCCTCACGCTGACATCATGACATCTCCGACGACGCCCACCGAATTGCAGAGCGGCGCAGGACCAGAGCGGCAGGTAAATTGTGACAGTGGGGTATTCTCTGCTCTGTGTTGTAGGGTTCTGATGACACCCACTTGTGAGCATTGGTTTTCTGAAAATCTCTAATTCCAATATAACATTCTCCCCTGACCTTCTACCAAGCAATCCAAGAAAGCCAGTGTGTTGTTTTGAACCTCTTCCCTGTAAATTTGATGTTTTGTTCTGTGAAAGTATGTACTTCCTTCTGGTGATGTTACCTAGGTGTCACCCCCTTATCTGAACCAGTGGCTGGGTGTAACATCCATAAAGGTATTTAAGACTTGTTGTTTCCACTTCCTCCATGTAAAGGTTTGCCACACGGGTGAAGATCCCATAGAACATCCATGTTAAAATCCACTAGAAGGAAGTAAAGGATATTTTTCCTGATAGTACTGTGTTTTTTGACATCACCACATTTGTGGTCTGGCTCCTAGTTTAAGGTTGGAGCATGCCCACTGGTGGGACTGAACATCTTCATCTGCATAATAGGCACTGCCCCAGAGCTTCTAAATCATTTTTAAAGCTATCCACGAGCTTTATATATATCCCTAAGTGCCCAGAGGAAGGACAGATATTTACTTTAGCCCCCTCATACACAGGATTGATATTTGAGCTAATCAACAAAATATTGTTAATGTTTTGCTGTTTTCCTGGTTGAACGCTCAACAATATTAAGTGGTTTATTGATAAACCAAAGACCGGGTCAGATAGAAACTTTTCCCTTCTTTAAGTCCCCATCTCCTGTGGATTTCAAGGTGAAATCTGTGAGATTCGACAACATACATCTAGAACTTTGATTGTTTTTTCCAACTAATTTCTGATAATATGGACCAATCAGAAATGTGATCCCAAACATATGACTGTGTATGTGTACCTTAACTAGCTTCAGAAAAGATCGATTTTTTGTTGTGGGGCTCATTTAAATAGAGGACACTGTATGGAACCCACAGTTACCCTAATATACTAACAGGGAGATTCAATAAAAGTTCTTATCGTTTAAACGGTGCTAATTTTGCCCAACCAATCAGATGTTAGCTTTCAAATGTTAAATAAGATCTGATTGGTTGGGGCACATTAGCTCCATTTTAAACGATAAGAACTTTTATTGAATAACCCTGTAAATATTTTACCCCACTTTCATTATAGATGTAATTACTTAATATTTGATTCAACATGCTTCCAAATACCTGTTTTGTTTTTTGTCTGCCTCCTTTACCGACACTCTGATATCTTCATTTATTAGCTTCCTCGTTCCTATGCAATGAGCCATGTTCCCCAGGATACAGGAAGTCTAAAATAGAAGGGAAGCCATCTTGCTGTTATGACTGTGTGCAGTGTGCAGAAGGGGAAATGTCCAATGTACCAGGTACGACATTTTGACTTGCAGCATAAACACCATTTTATTTCTATATTTTTTTATATATTAATTTCTTCTTATTTTTTTGTACATTTGTAATAACAAGTTTTTAAATCCTAAAATCGAAAATTCTAAAAAATCCAAGTAAAATGGGGTCCCTCTTGTTCTGTCCAGTAGTAGGTTAATTTTAACTTGGGGGTGGACATGTCCTTTAACAGCCATAATCATTATTTTACTTTACAGACTTGTAATAATGATTACATTAATTTGCAACGTGGATAAAAAATAAGGACTGCTATACTTACATAGAGTAAAATTATACAGTCATACATAGGGCATGTGTGCCCCATCACTAAAATCCCCCCACCCTCCCAAATCCAAAATGTTTATACTTAACTCTCTGTGAACTCTCTGTGGTCCTTGAAATTTCTTATAGATTTTATTGGTTTGAATGGATATCCACTTAAAAATTTGTATAGTAAAAAACAGAAAATACTATCATAAAATAATGAGCACTAACATAACATTGTGTTCATAAGACATACGTCCATCCAGTCCAACCATCCAGCAATATCCTCCTTTCCTGCCTAACGTTTGATCCAGAGGAAGGCAAAAAAACCCCCCACCAAATTTATGAAGGGAACAAGTGGCAATCGAAATTTCCCTGGATCACTCTACTTTATGTATCAATACCAGTAAACTTGTAACATTCCTTGTTTGCAGAAACTCATCCAGCTTTTTTATTAAACTGACCAATAACCTGCCATAACAACATCCACTGGAAGACAGTTCCATAGCTTTACCGTTCTCACAGTGACAAACCCTTTCCCAACTCTCACTTTATGTATCAATACCAGTAACTTGTAACATTCCTTGTTTGTAGAAACTCATCCAGCTTTTTATTAAACTGACCAATGAACCTGCCATAACAAACGTCCACTGGTAGACAGTTCCATAGCTTTACCGTTTCCACAGTGACAAACCCTTTCCCAACTCTACTTTGTATCAATACCAGTAACTTGTAACATTCCTTGTTTGTGAAACTCATCCAGCTTTTTATTAAACTGACCAATGAACCTGCCATAAACACGTCCACTGGAAGACAGTTCTATAGCTTTAACCGTTCTCACAGTGACAACCCTTTCCCAACTCTACTTTATGTATCAATACCAGTAACTTGTAACATTCCTTGTTTGCAAAACCCATCCAGCTTTTATTATACTGACCAATGAACCTGCCATCAACATCCAATGGAAGACAGTCCCATAGCTTTACCGTTCTCACAGTGAAAAACCTTTTCCCAACTCACTTTATGTATCAATACCAGTAACTTGTAACATTCCTTGTTTGTAGAAACTCATCCAGCTTTTTATTAACGGACCAATGAACCTGCCATTAAACAACGTCCACTGGAAGACAGTTCCTACTTTACCGTTCTCACGTGGACAAACCCTTTCCCACCTCTACTTATTATGATCAATACCAGTAACTTGTAACATTCCTTGTTTTGTAGAAACTCATCCAGGTTTTTATTAAAACTGACCAATGAACCGCCATAACAAACATCCACTGGAAGACAGTTCCATACTTTACCGTTCTCACAGTGACAAACCTTTCCCAACTCTACTTTATGTATCAATACCAGTAACTTGTAACATTCCTTGTTTGTAGAAACTCATCCACTTTTTTATTAACTGACCATGAAAACCTGCCATAACAACATCCACTGGAAGACAGTTCCATAGCTTTACCGTTCTCACAGTGACAACCCTTTCCCAACTCTACTTTATGGATCAATACCAGTAACTTGTAACATTCCTGTTTGTAGAAACTCTCCAGCTTTATATTAAACTGACCAATGAACCTGCCATAACAACGTCCATGGAAGACAGTTCCATAGCTTTACCAGTTCTCACAGTGAAAAACCCTCTCCTAACTTGAAGCCTAAATCGTTTTTCTTCAAGTCTTAAGGGATGTCCACATGTCCTCTGATATGCTCTATTGGTGAACAATGCCCCAGATAGTTTGTTGTATTGCCTGTTAATGTATTTATACTCAGTAATCATATTCCCATGCAAGCGCCTTTTCTCTAGCGTACATTATTGTAACTTTTCCAGTCTCTCTTCATATTCAAGCTCCCCCAATCCCCTTATTAATTTAAATGCCCTTCTTTGAATCCTTTCCATTTCAAGATGTCCTTTTTTGTACACAGTATTTTAATAGCACTGCTATTCCAAATGAGGCCTTACCAATGCTCTGTAAAGAGGGAGAATAACATTTTCCTCCCTTGAATTCATACCTCTCTTTATACAAGACAATATCATGCTGGCTCTGGCTGTTGCCGCCTGGCACTGCTTGCTTTCCTTTAAGTTTGTTATCCACCAAAACTCCAAGATGCGTTTCCAACAGGATTCACTAACATAGAGCTATTTATAGTATAAGTGCACAGGATTTTTTTCTCAACATTGATCTCACCTGCCATTTAGAGCCCTTGTGGCAATCTATCTAGATCCCCCTGCAACGATTGCTCATCCTCTGAAGCTTTTAATGGTCGACAAGGTTTTATGTGGTCAGCAAACATAGAAACCTTGATGACAATCACCCACTTCCAAATCATTAATAAACGATTAATAGAAGCGGCCCCAACACACAAACCCTGTGGCACCCCACTTAGCACTTTAGTAAATATGATGAAGCCCCATTAAACTACTCTCTGCATCCTATTCATTAACCAATTTTCATCAATATACAAATATGCCTCCCCAGACCAACAGACCTTAGCTTATACATTAGTCACCTATGGGGGACTGTATCAAAAGCCTTTGCAAAATCAAGTATACTACAGTACATCTACTGCTAGCCAGAGTCTAAATTTCTACTCTATTTTTATAGACTGTTGATACTGCACCAGTTATTACTTTAAGCACTTCCACCCTTTCCTATGTATATGTATGTTACCCACCTAAGTAGATGGTAAGCTCTTAGGGGCAGAAACCCTCTTTCTCATGTTTACATGTTTTAAGCACTTGTATAGTTAGTGATGCACATACTTATTTATATATTTATGTATTTATTTACTTTATTTTACTCTAGAATTGTTCCCTTATTAAACTTTCCAGTATCTTCTTCGTCACCACTGAAGTTAAACTTACAGGCCTTTAATTACCTGGCTGTGAATGACCCCTTTTTTGAATATTGGAATAACATCACAGCTTTTTACCAATCTAGAGGCACACATTTGGACATGAGGGAATATTCAAAATAAGAAACAATGGCCTAGATAAAACTGAACTTAGCTCCCTAAGGCCCCAAGGATATATTTTATCCGGTCCAGAGATTTATTAATATTAATCTTACTTAGTTGTTTTTGTACCATATCCTTGCTTAACCAAAGTGCACTTGCATCTTTATACCATTATTGCAACTATATTCTATATCTTTACTTGGATCTTCTATATGTAATACAGAGGGAAAAAAGGCATTTTTTTATGCCATCCTCCGTACTAACTTATCCCCATTAATTAATGGTGCCACGTGTCAGTCCTCATCTTCTTACTATAATATACTTTTTAAAAAAAATTGGCTTAGCGATGCTTTGTTCAGCTATCCTAACTTTATTATTAATTTAGCTAGTTTGATTGCTTTCTTACACTCCTATTTCTATATTTGTAACTTTAATAAGCTACAATAATGATAACTAATATAAATAATGCTTGTTTTATAAATAATGCTTATTGATTTAAATTATGTGGTCAGCAAATACAGTGTGTTATTGCAAACAATGAATGATATTATTCATACTACATGTTTAAATATTAAATATATCTAATATAAGGGATAATAAGGATATAGTCTACCTAGAGTGTAATATAAGGATATTACCCCCCGAGGAGTTTCTCTGACCAATAGAAGCAAGAGGCCTTAGGCTGAGTGTTTTTATAGAGGCCAGGGAACTCCAAAGTGAAGTAATATCGTATATTATTCTGTAGGTAGCGTATTATTCCTATATACATAGGTCAAAAAAAAAAAATCCAGCACAGACACTCGTCTCCCCCCCCCTCTCTGTATTAGTATTGTAGATAACAACCCGTTTTTGTAAATGTAGGAGGAGCGAGCGCATTCCTGTGATTCTAATCCTCCTCGCTCCTCCTTATCAGCACGTAATTAGTCAGTCAGTTAGTGTACAGAAACGGTTGTTATTTACATTACTAATACGGCAGGGAAAGAAATGGGGAGGGGCAGTGGAATAACAGGAAGTCACTCTGTGACATCACTGAGTGACTGTAATATAGATTCTCACCACTGCACCTCCCCATTGAAATTTCAGAGCCTTATGTTTAATAAACTTTCAATGTAACAGATGAGTTGCAATTGTTAAAAGTTAGGGAGACGTATTTGTAATTTTAACGAGACCTTTATAGCTATTGTAAAAAATTAGTCAGTCCTCCTGTTTCAATTAGTGTAACACAGCAAAAGAGTTTATGATGTAATGCATTTGATTGTCAGCTGAAATGTAATTTAAAAGAATAGGGGAGATATTTTGAAGAATTAGTTTCCAGCAATGGGCAATTCAAAAACATATTTTCCCAGTATAGATACCCTTTAACATCCTGTTTTCTCTAGGGTAATCATTAAAAGGGGGAGTGGCTTGGGTACGCTACTAGCTCCACCCCCTGTCCGTGAAAATCTTGGTCCGTTAAATTTTTTAATTAGTTTTTGGCAACGCTGATCAGGCACCTGTTCTGGTAAATCTCTTCGGGATATTTGCTGTGTTGGAGTTTCGGTGGGTTTAGATAAGAAGAGCATTTACAGTATCTGTACATTAGTACCGGTTTGGATTTACCTTTGTTCTATAGTGATAACTCTCCTATTCACAACCTGGATGTTACATAGAGAAAGTTTACCTTGATATTTATCATAAATAAACATTGGTGTGTGACTTTAGATGACAAAATATTTCACACATTTCATTGTTATTTTCCATTTTAGATTCCCCCTCTGTTGGAAATGTCCTGATGATGAAATGTCCAATAGGCTAGAACTGTCTGTGTTCCCAAAGTTATAAATTACCTTTCATTTAAGGACCAATGGGCTTACATTACATCAGTTGCCATATTACTCTCCATCTCACTTCTGGAGTTTTGGGAATCTTTGTAAATATTGGGACACTCCATTGTAAAGCCAATAATAAAAATACAGTTGTGTCCTTCTCATCTCCCTTATGTTGTGTTTTTCTCTGCACTTTCTTGTTCATTGGACTTCCAACAACATACAATGTCTCCTCCGACAGACCATGTTGGGGCTGTTTTTACTCTTTCTGTTCTGTGTCTTCTGTGTTGGCTAAAACTATCACCGTTATCATTGCCTTCAATGCTACAAAGCCTGGGAGTAAATTAAAGAACTACCTAGGTCCTCGACTGTCTATAACAATTATCACTGGTGCATCATGGGTGAAATATTGATCATTGTTGTGTGGATGGTAACCTGCCCTCCGTTTGTGGAAATTGACCTGTTTTTCTGAAACGGACACCATTATTTTATATTGTATGAAGGTTCTGTCATTTTCTTATTCTCTCTTATTGGTTTATATGGGAACTTTGTGCTTTACTAAGTTTCATTGTTTGCATTTCTAGCCAAGATTTCCCTGACCGATTTAATGAAAGCAAAAACATCACATTCAGTATGTTGGTGTTCTTTAGTGTGTGGGATCATTTGTCCGCCTACCTGAGCATAAGGGAGTAAAATGGTGGCTGCTGAGATATTCCCATCTTATCCTCCAGTGCTGGAATATTTATTTGTATTTTTGCTCCTAATGTACATTATTTTTTTTTTAGCCCAACTTGAATTTAAAGGATAATGTTAGAGCCAATAATCAGAGCCACTGAAATATATTTAAAAAATTGTTGAAATAATAAACAAACATCAAATTGATTTTTCCCCCAGAGTGGCACATAAAACTTTGTGGACACTGTTTGACTTACAGGGGGATTTTAGACCTTTGGCATCTGAGCCAAACTGCCTGTGGGAGGTGGGCGTGGTCTGTGGAGGTAAGCTTGTGGATTGTGGTCTGGTGACTGGAGGGCTGGCCTACCAGTAGCTGCTGAACCTCCAAGTCCTACAGTTCAGCAGACACTGTTAGTTCATTCCTCCAGTTCAGCAGCCACTGTATGTCAGCCCTCCAGTCAGCAGCCACTGTTAGTCAGCCTCCATTCAGCAGCCTGTTGGTCAGCCCTCCAGTTCAGCAGCCACTGTTAGGTCAGCCCTCCAGTTCAGCAGCCACTGTTAGGTCAGTAGTCCAAAAGCATAAAAGTCCCAAATGCACACTAAACCTGGATGGGTGCTGACGTCTCAGGGTCACCCTAAAATCACAACTTCACAGCACACCCCAACCTAATAATCCCATTCAATTTCCCCTCACACCCACTTAAGGAATAAAAATTAATAATTAAAAAAAAACCAGCAGACAGCACCATACCTACCAGTGACCACTGACACTCTTACCAGGCCTTAAATTGAAGAGGCCACCAAGAACCAAATGTTTAAAAACTACAACTCCCAGCATTCCTCTACAGCACTCAGGGAAGCTGGAAGCTGTAGTTTTCAAACACTTTCACACTCTTGTTCCAGGCAATGCCCTAGTGGGCAGCACCAACAACCCTACCCAGTGACCCCACAGTACCCACACAATTCTTAAAAACACCGTCCCAGCTCAGAACCATGGCTTAAAAAAACAGGCAGCAGCACCAAAATAACACCATCAGTACTCCACACACACTAAGCCCATATAGGGTATTGCATTAGGCAGCAAACCAGCTTGCGTACCTCACAAACAGGCTGGCTCCGCACAGACCACAGTAAAGGTTTTGTCCTCAGCCCCTCCTCCCTCATTGAGCATCCGCACGGGAAGGTCTGATGCAGCAACAGCAGGCATCAGGATCGGGTGATGACCCTTTGTCCAATGGGAGACTGTTGATCCAGTATAAAGGGTTATCAGTATGTAAAGAGTTAACCAAGCTTGTTATGTATGCACAACTGTCTTGCTTACTCACAAAGTAGTAGAAGTTATTTTGGAAAATTATGTTCATCAGTAAACATAAGTTGTGACCATTCATGGAACTTTTACCAGAGGTGTACTTAAGTACCACCAGAGATGTATATAACTGTCAGGATCTCACACACTGTGTGTGGGAGTAGGAGGTAGGAGTTGGAGGTTGACGTTAGTAGGAGGAGGTAAGCAGACATACACACACACTCTTTACACACACACACATATACACACACCACACACACACTTTAATAGACTATTATGTTAAATTATATAGTTAAAATTTGTTGGCTGTCCTCTAATATACTTCACTGGCTTTTTACTTTGCTAATTGTAACTATACTACTCATACATAATCCTTATTGAGATATATCACCTGGTTGAGTGTTATTATTAACCATAAGATAACTTACACGGAACTAAGAAGTATTATTATAAATACACATGTTTTACATAAGAGGTCTGATTTATACATCAGATCAGTCCATCAATGTATGAGTTTACAGAGACAATTTCAGAAATTCATATTCTCCTGGTCCTAAAGCTGCAGGGACAACTTGTATCATTGACACATTAGAAGGCACAGGGACATCCAGGGCAGGACACTGGTAGGCAGATAATTAAGGGGACAGACCAGTCAATATCCCCAAAGCCCCCCCCCCCCCCAAAAAAAAAAAAAACAGCCCCTCCCAAAAAAACGAGATGCCCATGACTGGCCCATACAGTTGCCCACTTGGGACTGGCACTTACAAGTTAGCCCACTATGACTGGCACGTATAAGTTTGTCCCACTTATTTGGTAAAAGGCAGACAGAGAAGCTTCTGTCATGCTGCACTCCTTTGTTGGCAGTAGTGCTGCCTGAGTCAAAAGGCTTACTCTGCTCATGGGAGAGGCCACCCTGCATTTATATATATAGATGTTGATAAACTAGAGTTTGAACCGGATCCTAGAAATTAATTATCTGGGCAAAGCAATTGCCGTGTAGTTCCACCTACCCAATTATAGGTGGTGCTCAGGACCAAGATATATTATTTTAAACAGAAACAGGTTAAAGACCAAACCAGTGTCCTTTATAAGCACTCGTGGAATTCTTACACACATAATAAAAATTACTTAAATAGTAATTATACAACAATAAATGTCTTTTTAAAAACACGTGGTCTTTTATTGCACTTGTTATTCTTAAATATGTGACTAAAAACTACTGAGCCCTGCACCTCCAGACATTGCTGTTCGTGTATCTATTCCACATCTTTGCAACAAGTTAGTTAAGAAAATACAAAATGGCCCATGTACAATGGATACCATGTCATATTTGTGAATTTCCTATTATGTCTCTGTGTTGCAAGCAGTATCCGTATTCTCAATTCACATTTTTATCCCAGCTGTGGATCCATGCACTGTCCTGGGTTAGTATTTTATAGAAACCAATTTACTGTTGATTGAACATTTCACAACACCGTTCTTCCGTAAATCCACACTTTGTAAGTATAAAGGAGTACAACTACTGACCGGCAGGACCTTCGGCAGTTGTGAACACACCACTCCTTACTCTAGATGGTGGGACTTCTCTGGACTGATGTTTTTGCTGTCTCCCCGTTGTTTACTGGGCTACTCCCAACTGACCGATTACCTCCACTACTCCATGCTGTTCGGACATGGTTGATGTTCCGATCCAGCCTCTAAGACAATGCCGTGTCCACTTCAACCCACCTATAGATACAGAGTGGTGGTCCTCTTACACCTCCGTGTCTTCTGCGGGGTTCATCATACATACCTTCAAATTGTAATCCACATGCTGCCTACTGTTTATTCCAACGTGCCGTTTACACCCCAAAGGTATGGCGGGGCTTCTTCAGGGATAACCAAATTACTTTTAGTTTTTAGTCACATGTTTAAGAATAACAAGGTCAATAAACACAACACGTGTTTTAAAAAGACATTTTATTTGTTGTGTATAATTACTATTTAAGTAATATTTTATTATATGGTAGAATTCCACGAGTGCTTATAAAGGACACTGTTTTTGGTCTTTAACCTGTTTCTGCTTTATTATATAGGATGTATTGGCTATATGTACTTATTGTCATTTCTTTGTAAGTTTCTCTATTTTACACAGGGTGTGTTTTAGAGGGAATCTGTTATTAAAGGAATGTTCCTTATTTGATCTGTTGAGTTCCAAGCTTATTGCTACCCAAGTGTTTTCTAGAATTAGGAACCCATTCTAGGGAGTTAGTTGGAATGATTACTGGTTAATCCACAGTTGTTTCTATGGATAGAGAATGGTTGCAAGGTTTGTAACTAGATTCACTGTAGGGGTGGGGCTTATAACACAGCTTATAACACATCTCTCACAGACAACGGCACAGACACAGGGCAACCTGGAAATTTTATTTTTACAATTACTTAAGATCCAGATAAGCTAGAAACATCACCCTAGGTTTTTTTGAATGGTCAACTTGTATGGGCCCACATACATTGTTTACTAATGCTGGGCCTTTTTTGTAACATTATAGGACTGGCTCACATGTCATATGCATCCACTGGATAAATTTATACAGATAAAGATTTGTATTATAGTCACTATGTGCACTTGATGGAGTTTTAATCCCATCCTAAGGGGTTGTTTTCCATTGGTTGGTGTTTACGTCCACATTCACTTGCAAAAACAAACATTTTGCACATGTGTAATCACCTTTGATTAAATGGTTTTAAACTGAAAAAAATTATCTTAAATTCCTACCATTCAACATTCCCCTTTAATAAGGTACATTATTGAGAAGCTGTGTTAAGATCAGTTTCACTTCATTTGCTCTCCTCTGGCCGCAATGTCTCATTTTGCCTTTAAAGGAATGTCTACCCCTCTCAAAATGAGTATGTTTTTGCAGCACCCTTGTAAACTGAGATCATTTAGCTTACACCTGTTTTAAAAAATCTGCTTCCAGCAAGTGCTCTCCTACTTATGGGCTCTGAGCAATAGGTTTTCACGGGTGTTGCTAGAGACCACCCCAAATCAGGGAGAATTCCCCGCGAAGGTGGGATACCTGATGTCCTGCATTTTAAAACAATAGGTACATGAAATATTAGTATGTAGTTTATTACCGGTTTGAGCATGAAAACTGTTTAAAGGTGAACTTCAGATGAACCTTATAACATACATTACTATTGTCAGTATATGAGTCTGGGGTGTCTCGTGGGAGCACAGAATGTAGGAGACTCTCCCGAGATGGAGAGGGGTGGGATACCTGGTCGCTAATACAGATACATATGACATCTTTTATATTTAGAATTTAAAAAAAATAATGCTGTGAATATGACACAAGTCTAAAAACACATTACAAAACCAAAAGTTTTATTGTGAAAACCCAAAGTAATATCCTCGTATGTATAGAAAATATTGGATATTAAAATAGACTCAATTTGCTTGAGCATATTCTGTCCTCTGTCCTTCTTTTCTCTTAATCTTTCAGGTTTTGCTCTATAATTATGTATGATGCATGTCCTTGCTGCTAATGGTGCCATTAAGGCCTGTTACATAAGGGTCAACCATCAGGGTCACTGATTGCCAAACCAACCAGTAGTTTGGTGGAATTAAACGGTACATTCAATATCATTTGTATCTGGAATTACAGCAGTTACTCAGCCAATAGTGGTCAATGGGACTAAATTCTCAGCCATAGCATTCATATGTATCAAGCCATACGAATGTATCTACAATATAAATCAAGATAATGGACTGGGAAGGTTAAAGGGAACATAACTAATAAATAGAGGTTTATACACATGCTGTGAAAAAATAAAAATACTGTAATCATTCAGCAGTTAATAAAACTTGTTTAATATTTTCTCAAGCAGCAGCTTTAGCATTTAGATCAGGTCTGAACATATAATGTAACATTTGGTAACAAAATATACAACCCAGTAACCCAGAGCTTGATGATAAGATGGAGAATATCTCAGCAGCCACCATTTTACTCCCTTACTACTGCTCGTAGCTGGGACAAATGATACCCCACACACTACAGACACCAACATACTGAATGTGATGTTTTTTTAGCTTCATCTCGTCAGGGTCGTAATCCTTGCTGAAATGCAACAATTGAAACTTAACACAGATAATGTTCCCATGTAACCAATAATACAGAAAAAGAAAGTGATAGATCCTTCATTACACATAAAATAATGGTGTCCTTTCTGAAAATGGATCAGTATCCAGAAATGGTGGACATGAGACCATCCACACTGCAGAGATCACCATCTCACCTAAAGAACATGACGTCACTAGTATGATGGACAGTTGGGTTCCTACATACTTTGTCAGTTTGCTCCCAGGCTTTGTAGCATTGAAGGCAATAATAACCTGTGACAGTTTTAGCCAACACAGAAGAAAACAGAAATAGTGAAAATCACCACCAAATGCTGCTTGTCGGAGGAGACAACATGATCTGTTGGGTGTCCAATGAATAAGAAAGTGCAAGGAACACACACATGAAGAGATGAGGAGGAGACAGCTGAGATTCTGGTTATGGCTTTCACCATTGGAGTGTCCCAATATTTCACAAGATACCCAGAACTACAGTTGTTGTAATGAGAGAATCAAGGCAATGGAAGCATAAACTAGCTCTCCAGAGTGTCCTGTATATGAAAGGTAAGTTTTAACTTTTGGCATACAAGTGTTTTTTCTGATTTTGTTGACTCTTGTTCAGTACATTTCCAACAGTCTGTAGCATCTAAAAGTAGAGCAATTATAATCTAGTTAATTCCTTTAAATAAAAGCTGGAATTGAGAAAACAAAGATTCATAGTTATTTTTCTTTTATTCTCAATTGTCAATTTTCTTTTAAAATTTGCCTATTATAGTATGTAATTAGGTTAGACAGTCATTTAGGCAGGGTCTCTCGAAGGGTGTGCCGGGACACACTAATATAACTAAAAGAGCTAGAGGTGTGCCTCAGAATTTTGATTTTTGTTTTTTTTTTTTTTTCCAGTCATGTTTGTAACTTTCTCCACATTTTTGTACACTGTTCCCGTAATCAATAAAGTAATTCGAACTTTAAGACACAGTGTGCCTCAAGAAAAAGTTGCATAGCCAAGTGTGCCACGTCTGAAAAAGTTTGAGGACCTGATTTAGGGACTTGCTTTGTGTAGGAAATTCCTGCAGTAGAATCTTTCATTCTGCTTTTTTTTATGTCATTGTTAGCAATTTAAAATAATAGCCTCATATGAGGCTTGAGAAAGGGACCTAGAAGGTACTGAAACGTTTCCTGCACAGTGATGTAATTAAATAAAATATTTTGATGAAGAATTCCGAGAGTGCGTTGAACCTACATACTTATCTATATGAATATTTGATCTACACACAGCACCCGTGTGAATCAAGGGTGGTGGAGAGATGCCTGTGACTATACACTATAAATAGAAGTGTAAATTGGTTGGACTTGATGGACATATGCTTTATTCACCTTCAATTACTATGTTACTATGACTGAGAAATCAGAACTTATTTGCACATTATTTAAACAATGTTGTTTTTATAGTATCAAGGTGTGTAGTACCTTAAAATTGGACATTTTTCTCTGTCCCTGTGTCTCTCTAGAGCTTCCTGTGCTGCCTTGCTTATATTAAACCCTGAATGGCAAGAAATATATGATGCGGAAATCTAATTAATATGACGTCACTTGAGGTTATGCAACCTCTCAATATTTGGGTCTATGCAGGGCTATTAAAATGGAACATATCAAATATACTCAACAGCGCAACATGTGAGGTTTTACTAGAAGTGTCAGTATGCTTTAGGTTACCTATTATACAAAGCATTGATATATTAGTGCTTAGTATTTAAAGTGCTTTGAAATACTGTGCTAAAATACATAAAGGTGCAACCCAATGTAGATTGATATGGATGAGGCAGACATTATCCATCTTATATTTGTTGTATAAACCTGTCACGATATTCTATTTTATTTATCCATTATTCTGAAGATTTATGCAGGAGATATTAAATCCAGGGTTTTGAGTTTTCTTGATAAATTATTGTAATTGTATAAAGTGTAGATCAGTCTTCACCCACACTAAAATACAACTGCTGTGAGAGTGCACACACCAGGAGTCCAATAGAAAGGGTTCACTATTGAAAATATGAGCTCCTATAAAAAAAAAACAGACTGTCTCACCATAATTCAATATTTTTCCAGTTTCAAACCAGTTCAACACATGTTCATGGCATCTTTGGGATACTGGTCACTAGATAGCTTAAGGGGAGATGGGCTTAAAGGAGGAAAGCACCCAACAGAGCATAAAATAAATATAGAGCCTTTTTTTATACCAAATGATATTTCACAGCCTCATGGAATTATATAGCATTGCTTAAAAAATTAAGAAAGGAATTACAGCATTCTCATACAAATGGGCAAGACCTACCACAAAGATTTTCTTAATGTCATCTATCATGCACTATGACTTCCTGTCTAGCAAACAGCAGCTGGACTCTTCTCCCTACAGGAAGTTTTCTTTTGCCTAGCGATAGAAGGGGCTGCGAGTGAATCTGCAGTTTGTTTTATACATACAATTAAAATTATTTTGATTTGCTGAGACTATCACATGTTTTACAAATAGCACATATTGGGGTGTAATACAGGAACTTTCAGGATTTCTTGTCTAAAACATGTAGAGGTTTTTAGAAGTGACAGAGCTAAACCTTCCATTTTGACTATTCCATATTAAAATAGGGTACCAGCAATGTAAATACATGTATAAGCTTTAATATTTTGTCATGTACCTAATAACTGAGTAGTATACTTATATTCACATATTTATTCTCATTTTAATGTATAACACCTAACATTACTTCTTTTACAGTTGAACTGCAGGTAGAGTATAACCTACTTACCCTGATCTTAGCACAGCTCTGTTGCAATGCATTACCTATTTAAAGGTGAATGTACATATGTACAAACCAAGACCACCCAACAACCCCACTTTTTAAATGTTACGTTTGAATATTTTTGATTTAACATCAAATGGGTTACAAGGTAGGGTTTTTATATCACACATGCAGAAAATGCAATGAGTCTAATTGATTTATTGGCACAGGCAATGGCAGCTTCCAGCTTTGGGGAACAAACAGAACTTAAAGCTTACGAGGTAAGAGATGTCACCTGAGTTTGAGTCTTCAATGCTGAGAAGGTTGCAGGCAAGTACTTTCCACTCAAACTTTGTTTTTGTGGGGGGTTTCATTCCCCTTAAAGTAACCGTTTCTTCGTCCTACTGTGTAAAGTAGGGCACTGTTGATTTTATTTTAAACTTGCTCAGGAAGAGCTGAGACTCTTAATTTAAAATATTAAGATTACTCGTTTTACATCCAAAGCTTTGTATACTAAACTAGTTCAAGGACTATTTATCATAACAATACATACTGATGCCTATGTACTATTTGATTATGTTGGTAGAGCAACTGTTTCCTTTTATGTTGGATATTTCCCCTTCTGCACCTGGACACAGTCATAACAACAAGATGGCTTCCCTTCTATTTTAGACTTCCTGTATCCTGGGCACACGGCTCATTACACAGGGATGTAGGCATCAATATTTAAAAGAGACAAACAACAAAATTTATGTGATTGAAAATTAATCCAGAAGTAAATGAGATAAAACACAAATAAGGTTAATCTAAAAGTTTCAGTTTTACTGTGTATCATTTCAATGCACATTCTACTATATTGCACTGAGGGTGAAATACTTCTTCCAGTCAATTCTTAGCCATGGGTATAGCCCCATATCCACATAGCATACAAGTATTCACAAACTTTATTGTACACCACACCTCAACACAACATATTAGGTGATCCTCCTGAAACATTGTATTGATGCACGGTGTTCAATAAGTTATTTGCACTGATCCGTATGCTTTGCTCCTATATCATTGGATATAATTCTCAGTTGCATAATTATTAAAATCCCTCCTCCAACCCCTGCACATAGCTCAACCAAGTTAAGAGACATCATCTCACACACAAAACTTACATTCAAAATATCAACTCTACCCAAAGGCCAGGGTAAAACAAAATATAGAGCAGAATCAATCTAGACCAATATGGTAATCAAGATCCATTAATCCATTACCAATGTCTAAATAATTTGTTTTCCTTTGAAAAGTGACAATATTATAATGTATCATAGTGGTAACCTTGCATATAAATTAGTATACATGAGTTGTTTTAATAATACACCTCCCATCATTTAAACATGTGGGTTTATAAAATTTCAAATGTTCAATGTATCTTGCTTCAAATTGTGTTTTGTATTTGTTTCAAATTGTAATTCAGCCATGAATTACTTTCTAAATCTTCTGTTTGTTTCACACTGTAGCATGTCCTGTTGGATTATACTAATACTAATATTTACTACACAGCATTAATATATGAAGAAAAACCTTTAATCTCAGTTTTAAAACAATTCAAAACACCCCATACAATAAATAATTGTAAAGGTGATGAGTTCCATCATGGATATCACTCCTAGAAGATCTCTCCAAGGGGGGCTGCTTTTTCAAATGCTTTAATAATGATGCACACAGATGAGACCAATAAAAACAAAATAAAAGGCAAATAACTCATCCACAATCGATTCTGGATGATTGGAGCTTTGAATATTGAAAAGATACACTAATGGTTTTATCATTTAGTATCATTGATGATTAAGGGGCATGTCCACCCGTATTTATAATTATTGCCTCCATTCTGGCAGAGTAAGTTGGCTCGTCCTTCCATGCAGTCAATCAAAAATGTGATATCAGCCAATTAGTGACTGATGTTTCCCCTGTTTCATCCTCTGCACATGCTCATCACTTATAAAAAGAAGAAAAGAAGTTATCATTACTTAGCTGTTGCAATACATGTAATTACCTGTAAAAATAGCATTTAGATTGCAGGCAGATAAGTGGCAGGTCACCAGTTTTTTTTTAAAGGGTACAAGGCCTAGAAAAATTCAAATTTCCAGGTTACACCACGGGGAAGCTAGGTCTAGTGAAACAATGTTAGTTGGTATATTTTTCTCTTTTCCCCTACTCTAATCAAGAGCGCAAATCTGAACATTTCTCCTCCCACCATATTTCAATAAAATTACTTAATATAACATTTTTAAGCATAAGCGAGCACATGTTACCCCCATATGTCCCATTAGTACAGAATGAACCTAAAACCACATTTTTTGCAATCAATCACAATTTCTGTCCTAATCCACAAGTTTGATGAGTTTATTGAGCTATTGGTTATTGTGATATAGTCTGAGCTCTTAAAAGAGAATAAAGTGTAATTACAGTATATGTTAATGTCAGCTCAGTCTTTATGTAAGGACCTAAAGAGTTTTTCTAGGGTTTTTGACACCTGAAACAACTTTTAAATGCCGCCTATCGGTAGACAATTGGAGGCACATGAGCAGGCATGGCTTCATCAGGGAACATAGGCGTGGCTTTGTGAGTGGGTGTGGTAGGCTGACTGACACTGACTGATGGACTGGAGAGCTGACGTAACACTGGTGGACTGGAGGACTGACTTACACCGATTGGTGGACTGGTGCTGAAATGCAGTATTGCAGAAGGAAGATTTTTTTTAACTCGCGCCTTTTAAGTGGTCTAGAGATGCGCCCTGAGCAAATGTTTCAGTTTTGCTTCATGTAGGGGCACCCCCGGACTTAAATCTTTGAAATGATATCAATTGCCTATAAAATGATATGATTTTTGGTGCTGCACTTTTCTCCTGTGAGCAAATCTTTATTTGGCACCAGCCCTATAGACTTAAATGGGCTTTATATCACATCAGCAAATGACAATGGAAAATGGAATGTTTAAAATAGTTTAAAGATAAGGTAGTTAATAAAGCTCTGCAGTCTTACCTTAAAAGAGCCCTGGGTCACCTCTCTGACTGAGGGTGAGAAATATATTCAGGGCCATGAAGCAAAGTGAAACATTTGCTTGTGTCTGCCCATGTGGTTTCCCCCTTCACTGCACTTACTACTGCCACCTTTCTAGTAAGTGGAGTGCGTTTCTCCCACCAGTTGATGGATGCTCTGCCTGCTCTGCTGCCACAGTGGGCAAACACACATCCAATCACTGTGGGCGAATGTATGTATAAATCACTGAGGGCAGCCTTATGTACAGTACCTGTACATCTCTGTGTGGGATAAAATGTGCAGTTACTGTGGACAGACTTACAAGTATGTCCCAAACACTGTGGGAAACTTATGTACCAATCTCTGTGGGTAATTTATGAACCAGTCACTTTGGGAAAATGATATGCCTATTACTGTGGGTAACATATATACCAATAACTGAGGGCAAACATCTTTACGCAATCACTGTGACAAACTTATGTAACAATGACTGTGGGAAACTTACATACCAATAACTGTACACTTACGTACCAATTACGTGGTAACTAATTTACCAATCACTGAGGGCAAACTTATTAACCAATCACTGTGAAAAACTCATGTAACAATAACTGTGGGAACCTACGTACCATCACTGTGGGTTAACTTATGTACCAATCACTGAGGGCAAACTTATTTACAAATCACTGTGGAAAACCATCTCATTGTGGTAATGGGGGGGAGCATGAGTCTAAAGTGGCGTGCCACTGATTGTTCCCCAAACTTATCCATAGCCTCTTGTGTGGCCTCTGTGGCTGATTTACTAGCCTGAAGACCGGCCCTAATAGCAAGTCTGGGGTGTGTAGCTAACGCTCACGAGGGTGATTGTAGTCTTACCCACCCAACAGGCAAGTTATGATATAAATAACTAATTGGCTCAAGCATTCAATCTGCGCTAATTTTAATCCTCCACCCATGATGAGGATGGGGAAGTCAGCCCGGTAAGGGCGCTTCTGCATGCCACACATCCCTGGCATTTGTAGCAACCGTTCCTACATAAAGGGAGCCATGTATCTTTTATGGTGGTACTGTGTCTCGAAAATCAGTGCGCATTAAGATGTTTCATAGATTTTTTTCCTCTTTTGTAGGAAAAAGTGGGGCACTATTTTTGAATGGCAGTTTCTGATCATTAGTGAGTATGTCCCACCTGAATTAATACACATTGTTTTTAAAGCTCCACTAATAGGGGTATACATGCTGATAAAGGGTATCTGTTGGTTTAGTGATACTATTATCCTTTTTGTTAGCCCCTTTAGTCTGTGACCAATTGGAAACAGCCTGTTCTACTTGTTGAGTGACCACTTGCGATACTATAAGCCCCTATCAGTGAATTTTTGTTGTAATTCACTGAGTTGTGCCAGCCTTGTCATAGTCCATGTTGTTTTCTAAGGACCCTATAACTTTGGGAGTAATAATGTCCCCTTTTATGGACTTCAGGGTAACTAAACCCTCCCGGCATGCATTAATGTGTTTCGATCAGTTCGGTTTTGTAAACAACGTGATTTCAGTCTGCCTCCTTCTTTGTATAAGCGGAGATCAAGGAAGTCTATAGACTCAGTGTTGGCAGTCATTGTGAGTCCATCACCGGGGAATCAAGGTCATTAAATGTGTTGACAAATCCACTACACTCATCCATGGTCCCCTGCCATAGGAAAATAAATCATCAATGTACCTCTTGTACAATAATATCCTGTCACCACCCATAGGATAATGTGGTTAGACTCATAGTCCTCCATAAAAATGTTGGCAAAGGGGGGTCCGATATTTGAACCCATGGCCGCCCCGGCCTTTTGTGGAAAAAGGAATCACCAATCTAAAATAATTATTTTCCAAGAAAATAATAAAAGATCCATAAGAATTTGGGGGGGGGAATCTATGGCCCCCGACTTCACCAAGGCTTTTCTGCATATGTCAACCCCTAATACTTTTGGAATGATGGTGTTGCTGATCGCATGTCATGAAAAGTCTCCGATGGCAGATCCTGGTATAATTTAAGTATTTTCAGGAGGTGTTGGCTGTCACGTGTGTTCAATTCAGTACTTTGTTTTGCTTAGGCTTGGTATCCCCCTACCTAATGCCCCTTCCAACTGACATGACTTTTATTTAAAGATAAGCATGCTCATAATCACTATGATCCAGTACTGCGAGAGGGATTTTCACAACATGCAATTCACACATTTCAATTGTCACCATTCCCAGTTATAGAAACTGCACACTACAATACATTTTATGTAATATATAAGGAAATAAGCTACCTACAGTGTAATGTAAGGAGATTACACCACAAGGAGTTCCCTGGTCAGTACAATTTAAACACAAAACGGAATCTTAACCCTTTATATCCCGGAAATCAAATTCCTCGTATGGAGTATGGAGGGGGGGGGGGAGAGGGGGGGAGGGGCAGTGACTAGGATTCTTATTACAGTCACTCAGTGACACACTTGTTGACTGTAATAATGCACGGGGGAGAAATGAAGAGGATAGGTATGGAAAACATTAGACAATGAATCAATAAAGCCCCCGACCAGATGGATTGCATCCTCGGATTTTCAGTTCTATCTAGACCGCTGTTTCTCATCTTTTCAGATTCCTTTGGTCTGGGGATGTGCAACTGGATTGGAAAAAAGCCAATGCCAATACCAATATTCAAAAAGGTAGTCGTTCACAGCCCTGGTAACTATAGACCTGTAAGCCTAACATCAGTGGTAGGGAAGGTGCTGGAAACTTTGTTACGGGATTATCTTTGACTTTGTCTCCAGAGCTCATCAAATTAGTATAGTCAACATGGATTTGTGAGAAAAGATCATGCCAGACAATTTAATTGTTTTTTTATGAGAAGCGAGTAAGAAGTTAGAATCAGACACAGCAGTGGATGTGATATATTTGGATTTTGCGAAAACTTTTGATACTGTGCCACATAGGCGACTAATGTATAACTGAGGACTGTTTGGCCTTGAAGAAAACATTTGATCATGGATAGAGAAATGGTTATTGGATTGCAAACAGAGAGAGTTAATGGACCTACATCTATGTGGGCTAAGTTCTAAGCGGAGTGCCTCAGGGTTCTGTACTGGGGCCGCTTCTGTTTAATATCTGTTTATAAATGACTTAGAAGGGGCATGATAGCAAGTCTCTGTGCTTGCTGATGACCACTAAACTATGCAGAGCTTTGGAAACTTCAATGATGTGCAAGTGATAGATTATCAAAATGGGCAGCAGAATGGCAGATGAGATTTAATGTTGATAAATGTAAGGTGATGCATTTAGGATTTAATAATCCCTGTGCCACCTACACCCATAAATACACTCTGTGTTTAAGTGCATCTGTATGGAAAAAGATGTGGGGGTTCTGGTAGAATACAGAGTAAGAGGGGAATAGATTCAAGGGAGAAAAATATTATTCTCCCTCTTAACAAGGAACTGGTAAAGGCCTCATTTGATAATCGGTGCAGTTTTGGAATCCCATATACAAAGGGACATCTTGGAAATGAAGCTTTCAGAGAAGGGCACTAATTAATAATGGGAAGTGGAGGGGCTTGAATATGCAGCAGATTAAACAATTTAGTGCTGTTTTTACATTGGAGAGCGATGTTTGCGTGGGTACATGATAAACCTTATACAAATATATTAATGGGCCATACAATAACTTTCTGGTGCATTGTTCACTAATAGGACATATCAGAGGACATGTGGACATCCTTTAAGGATGAGGTGAAGAAAGAAGTTTCATCTTCAGGTTAGGAAGGTTTCTTAACAGTGAGAACGGTGAAACTGTCTTCCATCAAAATGTGGTAATGGCAAGTTCATTAAATAGCTTTAAAAAGGCCTAGATAAGTTCTAAAAACTAAAAAATATTGAGAATTACTGTATGAAATTGGTACAGGGATACTATAAAATATTGAGAATTGCTGGTATTAATACATATACTGTAGTTCTGGTTGGTACAGGGATACTATATAATATTGAGAATTATTGGTATTAATACATATTCTGGTTGGTATGGGGATACTATATAATATTGAAAATTATTGGTATTAATACATATACTGTAGTTCAGCTTGGTACAGGGATACTATATAATATTGAGAATTATTGGTATTAATACATATACTGTAGTTCTGGTTGGTATGGGAATACTATATAATATTGAGAATTACTGATATTAATAGATATAATGTAGTTCTGGTTGGTACAGGGATACTATATAATATTGAGAATTACTGGTATTAATACATATACTGTAGTTCTGGTTGGTACAGGGATACTATATAATATTGAGAATTACTGGTATTAATACATATACTGTAGTTCTGGTTAGTACAGGTATACTATATAATATTGAGAATTTCTGGTATTAATACATATACTGTAGTTCTGGTTGATCCAGAGATACTTTCCGATTGCCATTTGGAATCAGGAAGGAATTTTCCTCCCCTTTTTAGCTGTTTTTTTTTGGCTTCCTCTGTTAGGTAGGGTTTAAAAAAAGTGAATAAGTTGGACTTGATTCAACCTCAATTACTATGTTACAATGTTACTTCTATCAAATTGTAGTATCAGAAAATATAAAGTTGTCTGAGTGAGTATTTTGTCCCTTTAAAATGTTAGAAAACGTGAAGGTCTTTTAGGTTTCATCATCACACCCAATCATATCTTTTGTTTAAAAAACATGGCAGTTTTATACAAGAAGTGAGCTTTGTAAGTGTGTGTGTGTGTGTGTGTGTGGGGGGGGGGGTATGTGTACATATGGAGAGTGTGTATTATTATAATTGTGTATGTGCTACATTTATTATAGAAGCACTTGGTTATCTGTGCTGCTGATTGAAACCCCGGGGCTAGTTATTTAAACTTGTGTTTGTATTACTGTATCTTGTTATAGTTAAAGAACACCAACCATTTTATTTTCCCTTCTATAATATATGAGATTACTACATATGGGCAGAGATGTTCACATTTGTGAGAGTGTGTGTGTTTATGTGTTGCGTGTGTGTGGGGGGGGTATTTATGTTGGTATATGTACAGACTTCATTACCAGAAGTAGTTATATATGTTTAGTAAACTTTAGATCTATGTACAGTATGTATGTGAAGGGATGTTATGTGGATATATGTCATTCACCATTCCAGACAAAACAAGCCTATCACCTAAATGTTGTATTATACATGCAGTAGATTTGTAAAGGGCATGTCCACCTGTTTAAAAAACTTTTAGTATGTGGTAGGGCTAGTTCCCCCAGCCCCAACCGCTATAATGTTATATCCAGAAAGTTCCCTGATAGTTACTTACCTTCCCTCTATCTTTCACCGCACAATCCCAGCCCTCTGCTTGCATAGTACTGCAAGCAGGGGGCGGGGCCGGCAGCTGCATCTGTGATTGGCGTAGAGGCAGCCAATCACGGACACAGCTGCCGGCAGTTCACATCGCCGGAGGATAGAGGGAAGGTAAGTAATGTTTGGGGCACTTTCTCATATTAAAACTATAGCGGTTGGGGCTGGGGGAGCAGGGAGACTATTATATGAAGGTAAGTAACTATCGGGGGAGTTTCTGGATATAACATTATAGCAGTTGGGGCTGGGGAAACTAGACATACTAAAAGGATTTTACACTAGGGGTAGGGAGACCAAATTGGTTAGGAGAGGGAGGGAGAGGGAGAGGGAGAGGGAGGGGGAGGCCTGCAGTGCGCAGAAATCGGTGTGTATGCGTTCGGTCGGGGGTCATTCGTTGATCCGTCTGGCGAGATCTGTGAGTACCATGCAAGATCTGGCCTCATAACTGGCATTACTTACTGTATCTGCCTAGCATACAGTACCTTTTATGATTGGCTAAAACTGACTTGTTTTAAACAATAAGGTATAATGATTAAACCAAACAGACCTTAAAGTTTCTTAATATCTTAATTGGTTAAAGCACGTAAAAGAGGGTGGGGCTAAGATTTTGACTTTTCTATTTAAACTAGGGGTAGAAGCTCAGTAAGTACTTTTACAAATGTGTATATTTTTTGTTGTAGCTAATAGAACTCACTATTATACTTTATATACATTTATTTATGCTCATATAATGGCAATACTGACAAATGGCACAAATAAATATACACCTATCCTATAACTAATAATATAAAAACCCCATGTTATTGTAAGCTCCCGAAAACTTAATGCAATCGTCTATAAACGTATAAATTATTATACAGATATTGCTAAATATATCCACTCCTGAAAATGATATGCCCATTACTAATTAATAAATAATAACACAACCAAAGTTTATCAAATATTATTAAAATGTGCAAGTGAAAGTGACAATTTGTACTTTGTATAATTCAGAAACATTAAAACACCAGTGATAGGATCTGGGTCTGACTCGAAATCCGAATGTTCCATACGAAACTAGATGGGTCTTTTGAGACTCCGGAGTTCATTTTCAATGATTATTGAAGGTTAGGGATGGCCGGTTCGCGGATCCGAACCCGGATCCGCCGCGGATTTATCCCGTTCACGAACGGCGGATTTTTCCGGATTTTCCCCCTTCCAAACTTCCGATTCGCGGATTTTTCGTATTTTCGAAAATTTTCGAAATTACGAGTTTTCACGTAAAAACATGGGGAAACATGTATTTTCGAAAATTTCTGAAAATACAAGGATTTCTCTTAATTCCCTACATACGTATTTTCGAAAATATTCGAAATTACGAGGATTACTTGTATTTTCGAAAATACATGAACTCGTAATTTCGAAAATTTTCGAAAATACGAAAAATCTCGTTATTTCAAGGGTATTTTTAATTTTAACGGGTCCGCTCACGGATTTTCGAATTTTTCCGAAAATTCGCGGATCCTCAAGCGGACCGGATTTTGCGAAGTTCGGACATCTCTATTGAAGGTTCAAGTCTATTTTTGATAATCCTTGAAAATACGACCGGAAACTCTAAAATAGTTTATGATAGTTTTTTTCGAGGATTTCGAACCTCTACAAAATACAGGATTTCCTTAAATATCCCAGGAAGCATAGCTCACAGAAACATGAGAGACGACTCAATTTAATTACTATTTTATGATCTATTTTATGATCTGCTCCATTTCTTCTCTTTTAGATTAATTCATTTGTTAAAAAAGTCAAATTTCTAACTCCTTCTGGTGACACCCAATACTTCAACCAATACGGAGATGCACCAGCTCGTTTTGATATCATTAAGTGGTTTTTCTTGCCGAACCTTCTTGTTGTCAGTGAAAAGATTGGACATTTTAATGTATCGAACAACGTGGAATATTTTTATATCAATGCCAGTGCTAATTTGTGGGGTCCCTACTTCAAATCGGTAAGACTGAAAGTGACTCCGTATGTAAAGGTCCATAGGTGATATAAGTCAATTGCATCCTCAAAACCTCATTATCACGGATATATTCAGAGTTCTGCATTTCAGATATATAGTCTCAGGACTGGGCATTCATCTCTATAGCCAGTCAAATAATATACCCCAATATCACCAGGAACTCTACATGGCCTACATGGTACGAGGACATTTCTATATTTGAATAGCCTCTGCAATGTGCAAGGTGGAGATATAAAATTATAGAAATAAATATAGTAGCTCTTTAAGGAAATTCAAAATTTCCAAACAGCTTTTCCAAGCAACATGCATTCAATTAAAGGAATTGTCCCCCCCAAACAAAAAATTCACATTTAATAAAACACCCTCCAAAACCTACACCTCACCAAGTTAAAATCTTCCTCCTCAGCTTCTAAATATACTTACCAAGACCCATTCTCTGGGCTCTCTGCTGCTGCTCTTCCATGCCTTTTCTATGCATGGAACAGCAGCAAGCAGAGGGAACGTGTCTTGGTACATTAAGTATATATAGTAGCTAAGGAGGAAGATTTTAACGATGTCTGGGTTTAGGGGGGTGCTGCAAAAACAGGGAGGGGAGGTTCAAGAAAAAACAGGAGCAGAAAGGCTCTGCGCTGACAGACGCTTTAGCCGCTGCTGTCAGGTGATTGGGCATGACGTCATGTCGTGTCTTAACTGACAGCCGTGACCAGGAAATAGAGCGCAGAGGAAAGGGCATTGAGGGACCAGGCTAGATAAGTTGCTTCAGGGGCATCTTTGGACTTTTTTGGGGTTTGGGGGGGTGCCTCTGCCTTTATATGAAAAGTTTTTTTTTTTGCCTGGACATGCCCTTTAAATGGGTGTGGGGGGTGGGCATGCCCTTTAAAGACAGTAAAATTGTCCTGCATTAATATTTTGATTTTATGGTCTGAAGGTCTAGAGTTATAATTTAGAAATATTTCCAATATCCCTCTTCTTAACTGAATGCTAATGTCCCAAATTTCACAGGCTTTTAATGAAACAAACCTGCATTATGCTTAGAAGAGTTTTACTACAAGCTAACTGTCCTGCTTTATCATGCGAATATTTGTTGGGTTACATTCCTATTTGATGCTGCTGGTAGATGGACAGTGAGAAAATATAGTACACAGACAGAAAATCAAGAGACTAATTGCAGGCTAATGACTACAACTTGTACAAATGCTACAAGCTGCTGAAAACAGGAAGTGTTCAAGCATGAAGTGTTCAAGTTATATTGCTGGATCTTTTTCTTTTTTTCCCCTAGTAATAGGCTCTTACAAATTTTGTGAATGACAGGAGGGATATTGCTAATTTGTCTCATCTTTCTTTTATTGTGTTTTTTCCCTTTATTGCACAGTATTTTAAGATCTCAGCATCAAAAAACTATCCCAGTGCTATTATTTTGTGATTACATAGTATGGCCCAACTTCACTCGAGATTTCTACAGATTATTTTACTGAATTGAGAAAGTTAGTCGGATGACTAGCAAAACGTCTTCAAGAACTTCACTTCAAGTCTAGTTGATTGAACTGAATACAATATATATACCATGACCTGAATGAACAATATTTTTTTAATAAAGGCCACTTGTATGGAGACATGTTTTAAACACATTATAAGCAATACATAGGCACTACCCAGTTTCACACGGTTAATGTGTTGTAGGGTAAGAGATCCGACCTGACCTGAAATAATAATAGGTATCGTGTGGTACATGATCGATGTAGGTAATAAATACCCTGGAAGGTCCCAATCAGCATATAGCAGCAAGGTGTTAGGAACCTCCTGAATGCAAGGTGTTGATTGCATTGGGAAGTGTTATCGAAACTGCCCAGTGTAAGGAGTCAAAACTGCATTGAACATAGCAAACAAATGGGTTTGACCCTCACCTTCACACCCACCACCTCTAATCAGGCTTGTTTTTTTATTTTGCTATAAATGGCCTCCTTGACACCTCTCTTGAACCAGTCACGTTCCTTTGCCAAGATGTTGACTTTACAATCTTCAAAGGTATGTCCGTTTTCCTTAAGATGCGGGTACATGGCTGAGTCCTGACCCGAGGAATCTCTTCTAAGCTGGGCCATACGTTGGTGCAGTTGCTGTTTTGTCTTCCCCACATACAAATCAGAACACTCTTCACTGCACTGCGTATGTGATGTTACTGTTCTTATGTTTTTGTATTGGGCCTTTCAGATGCACCAGTTGCTGCCTCAGTGTGTTCTTAGGTGAAAGGCAGACAGGGATACATTGTTTATTGAAAATTCTTCTAAATTTCTCGGAGAGCTCTGATACATATGGGATGACCATGTTCTTTCTCCTGTGTTGTTTTTCCCCTTCACTGTTGGAATTAATGTTCTTTTCTTTCCTTCTACTTCTTTTGACAAAGGCCCAGTCTGGATATCCACAAATTTAAAGGGCTCCTCTGAGATGTTTCATTTCTTTAGCTTTCCCGTCTGGGCTAGTGGGTATAAAGAATTCAGCTGGAAAGCTGGGGTACACACAGGTACGCTTTCAGGAGGAGACCAAGGACTGTAGGTTTGGATAATGGAGCAGACAAGGCTGATGGGAATTGTATGCTGGTTACCAAGATGCTGCTGGGAACTGTATGCTGGATGTGCTACTGGGAACTGGATACCAAGATGCTGCTGGGAACTGTTTGCTGGATGTGCTACTGGGAACTGGATACCAAGAAGCTGCTGTGAACTGTATGCTGGATGTGCTGCTGGGAACTGGATACCAAGATGCTGCTAAGAACTGTTTGCTGGATGTGCTGCTGGGAACTGGATACCAAGATGCTGGAACAGGCAAGGTAAGTAACTTCACTGGAACTGGTAAGGTAAGTAACTTCACTGGAACTGGTAAGGTAAGTAACTTCACTGGAACTGGTAAGGTAAGTAACTTCACTGGAACTGGTAAGGTAAGTGACTTCACTGGAACTGACAAGGTAAGTAAGTTTACTGGAACAGGCAAGGTAAAAGAAAATGGAACAGGTAAAGAAAATGCTGGATACAGGAGAGGTCAGTAGCAGAGTAACGGAGCCAGGGGTAGCTAACACTTCAATCAGGCACTGGGTCCAGGAGGACGCTGGCATTTGAATCCTCACGCTGACATCATGACATCTCCGACGACGCCCACCCGGAAGTGCAGAGCGGCGCAGGACCAGAGCGGCAGGTAAATTTGTGACAGTGGGGATATTCTCTGCTCTGTGTTGTAGGGTTCTGATGACACCCAGCTTGTGAGCATTGGTTTTCTGAAAATCTCTAATTCCAATATAACATTCTCCCTGACCTCTACCAAGCAATCCAAGAAAGCCAGTGTGTTGTTTTGAACCTCTTCCCTTGTAAATTTGATGTTTTGTTCTGTGAAAGTATGTACTTCCTTCTGGTGGATGTTAACCTAGGTGTCACCCCCTTATCTGAACCAGTGGCTGGGTGTAACATCCATAAAGGTATTTAAGAGCTTGTGTTTCCACTTCCTCCATGTAAAGGTTTGCCACAACGGGTGAAGATCCCATAGAACATCCATGTTAAAATCCACTAGAAGGAAGTAAAGGATATTTTTCCTGATAGTACTGTGATTTTTGACATCACCAGCATTTGTGGTCTGGCTCCTAGTTTAAGGTTGGAGCATGCCCACTGGTGGGACTGAACATCTTCATCTGCATAATAGGCACTGCCCCAGAGCTTCTAAATCATTTTTAAAGCTATCCACGAGCTTTAATATATATCCCTAAGGTGCCCAGAGGAAAGGACAGATATTTACTTTAGCCCCCTCATACACAGGATTGATATTTTGAGCTAATCAACAAAATATTGTTAATGTTTTGCTGTTTTCCTGGTTGAACGCTCAACAATATTAAGTGGTTTATTGATAAAACAAAGACCGGGTCAGATAGAAACTTTTCCCTGTCTTTAAGTCCCCATCTCCTGTGGATTTCAAGGTGAAATCTGTGGAAGATCGGACAACATAGCATCTAGAACTTTGATTGTTTTTTCCAACTAGATTTCTGATAATATTGACCAATCAGAAATGTGATCCCAAAAACATATGACTGTGTATGTGTACCTTAACTAGCTTCAGAAAAGATCGATTTTTTTGTTGTGGGGCTCATTTAAATAGAGGACACTTGTATGGAACCCACAGTTACCCTAATATACTAACAGGGAGATTCAATAAAAGTTCTTATCGTTTAAAACGGTGCTAATTTTGCCCCAACCAATCAGATGTTAGCTTTCAAATGTTAAATAAGATCTGATTGGTTGGGGCACAATTAGCTCCATTTTAAACGATAAGAACTTTTATTGAATAACCCTGTAAATATTTTACCTCACTTTCATTATAGATGTAATTACTTAATATTTGATTCAAACATGCTTCCAAATACCTGTTTGTTTGTTTTTTTGTCTGCCTCCTTTACCGACACTCTGATATCTTCATTTATTTAGCTTCCTCGTTCCATATGCAATGAGCCATGTTCCCCAGGATACAGGAAGTCTAAAATAGAAGGGAAGCCATCTTGCTGTTATGACTGTGTGCAGTGTGCAGAAGGGGAAATGTCCAATGTAACAGGTATGACATTTTGACTTGCAGCATAAACACCATTTAATATTTCTATATTTTTTAATATTATTAATTTCTTCTTATTTTTTGTACATTTGTAATAACAAGTTTTTAAATCCTAAAATCGAAAATTCTAAAAAATCCAAGTAAAATGGGGTCCCTCTTGTTCTGGTCCAGTAGTAGGTTAAATTTTAACTTGGGGGTGGACATGTCCTTTAACAGCCATAATCATTATTTTACTTTACGGACTTGTAATAATGATTATCATTAATTTGCAACGTGGATGAAAAATAAGGACTGCTATACTTACATAGAGTAAAATTATACAGTCATACATATAGGGCATGTGTGCCCCATCACTAAAATCCCCCCCACCCTCCCAAATCCCAAAATTGTTATACTTAACTCTCTGTGGAACTCTCTGTGGTCCTTGAAATTTCTTATAGATTTTATTGGTTTGAATGGATATCCACTTAAAAAATTTGTATAGTAGAAAAACAGAAAATACTATCATAAAATAATGAGCACTAACATAACATTGTGTTCAATAAAGACATACGTCCATCCAGTCCAACCCATACAGCAATATCCTCATTTCCTGCCTAACTGTTGATCCAGAGGAAGGCAAAAAAAAAACCCACCAAATTTATGAAGGGGGAACAAGTGGCAATCGGAAATTTCCCTGGATCAACTCTACTTTATGTATCAATACCAGTAACTTGTAACATTCCTTGTTTGCAGAAACTCATCCAGCTTTTTATTAAACTGACCAATGAACCTGCCATAACAACATCCACTGGAAGACAGTTCCATAGCTTTACCGTTCTCACAGTGACAAACCCTTTCCCAACTCTACTTTATGTATCAATACCAGTAACTTGTAACATTCCTTGTTTGTAGAAACTCATCCAGCTTTTTATTAAACTGACCAATGAACCTGCCATAACAACGTCCACTGGAAGACAGTTCCATAGCTTTACCGTTCTCACAGTGAAAAACCCTCTCCTAACTTGAAGCCTAAATCGTTTTTCTTCAAGTCTTAAGGGATGTCCACATGTCCTCTGATATGCTCTATTGGTGAACAATGCCCCAGATAGTTTGTTGTATTGCCTGTTAATGTATTTATACTCAGTAATCATATTCCCATGCAAGCGCCTTTTCTCTAGCGTACATTATTGTAACTTTTCCAGTCTCTCTTCATATTCAAGCTCCCCCAATCCCCTTATTAATTTAAATGCCCTTCTTTGAATCCTTTCCATTTCAAAGATGTCCTTTTTGTACACAGTATTTTAATAGCACTGCATATTCCAAATGAGGCCTTACCAATGCTCTGTAAAGAGGGAGAATAACATTTTCCTCCCTTGAATTCATACCTCTCTTTATACAAGACAATATCATGCTGGCTCTGGCTGTTGCCGCCTGGCACTGCTTGCTTCCTTTAAGTTTGTTATCCACCAAAACTCCAAGATGCGTTTCCAACAGGGATTCACTTAACATAGAGCTATTTATAGTATAAGTAGCACAAGGATTTTTTTCTCAACATTGAATCTCACCTGCCATTTAGAAGCCCATTGTGGCAATCTATCTAGATCCCCCTGCAACGATTGCTCATCCTCTGAAGCTTTTAATGGTCGACAAAGTTTTATGTGGTCAGCAAACATAGAAACCTTGATGACAATACCCACTTCCAAATCATTAATAAACAGATTAAATAGAAGCGGCCCCAACACAGAACCCTGTGGCACCCCACTTAGCACTTTAGTAAATAATGATGAAGCCCCATTAACAACTACTCTCTGCATCCTATTCATTAACCAATTTTCAATCAATATACAAATATGCCTCCCCAGACCAACAGACCTTAGCTTATACATTAGTCACCTATGGGGGACTGTATCAAAAGCCTTTGCAAAATCCAAGTATACTACAGTACATCTACTGCTATGCCAGAGTCTAAATTTCTACTCTATTTTTATAGGACTGTTGATACTGCACCAGTTATTACTTTAGCACTTCCACCCTTTCCTATGTATATGTATGTTACCCACCTAAGTAGATTGTAAGCTCTAAGGGGCAGAAACCTCTTTCCTCATGTTACATGTTTTAAGCACTTGTATAGTTAGTGATGCACATACTTATTTATATATTTATGTATTTATTTACTTTATTTTACTCTAGAATATGTTCCCTTATTAAACTTTCCAGTATCTTCGTCACCACTGAAGTTAAACTTACAGGCCTGTAATTACCTGGCTGTGAATGACTACCCTTTTTGAATATTGGAATAACATCAGCTTTTTACCAATCTAGAGGCACACATTTGGACATGAGGGAATATTCAAAAATAAGAAACAATGGCCTAGATAAAACTGAACTTAGCTCCCTAAGGCCCCAAGGATATATTTTATCCGGTCCAGGAGATTTATTAATATTAATCTTACTTAGTTGTTTTTGTACCATATCCTTGCTTAACCAAAGTGCACTTGCATCTTTTATACCATTATTGCAACTATATTCTATATCTTTACTTGGATCTTCTATAGTGTATACAGAGGGAAAAAAGGCATTTTTTTTATCGCCATCCTCCGTAACTAACTTATCCCCATTAATTAATGGTGCCACGTTGTCAGTCCTCATCTTCTTACTATTAATATACTTTTTAAAAAAAATTGGCTTAGCGATGCTTTGTTCAGCTATCCTAACTTTATTATTAATTTTAGCTAGTTTGATTGCTTTCTTACACTCCTATTTCTAATATTTTAACTTTAATAAGCTACAATAATGATAACTAATATAAATAATGCTTGTTTTATAGAATAATGCTTATTGATGTAAATTATGTGGTCAGCAAATACAGTGTGTTATTGCAAACAATGAATGATATTATTCATACTACATGTTTAAATATTTAAATATATCTAGATATAAGGGATAATATGCTACCTAGAGTGTAATATAAGGATATTACGCCACCGAGGAGTTCTCTGACCATATAGAAGCAAGAGGCCTTTAGGCTGAGTGTTTTTATAGAGGCCAGGGAACTCCAAAGTGAAGTAATATCCGTATATTATTCTGTAGGTAGCGTATTATTCCATATAATACATAAGGTCAAAAAAAAAAAAAATCCAGCACAGACACTCAGTCTCCCCCCCTCCCTCTCTGTATTAGTATTGTAGATAACAAGCCCGTTTTTGTAAATGTAAGGAGGAGCGAGCGCATTCCTGTGATTCATAATCCTCCTCGCTCCTCCTTATCAGCACAGTAATTAAGTCAGTCAGTTAGTGTACAGAAACGGTTGTTATTTACATTACTAATACAGGCAGGGAGAGAGAAATGGGGAGGGGCAGTGGAATACAGGAAGTCACTCAGTGACATCACTGAGTGACTGTAATATAGATTCTCACCACTGCACCTCCCCATTGAAATTTCAGAGCCTTATGTATTATAAACTTTCAATGTAACAGATGAGTTGCAATTGTTAAAAGTTAAGTAGACGTATTTGTAATTTAACGGACCTTTATAGCTATTGTAAAAATTAGTCAGTCCTCCTGTTCAATTAGTGTAACACAGCAAAAGAGTTTATGATGATAATGCATTTGATTGTCAGCTGAAATGTAAATTTAAAAGAATAGGGGAGATATTTTGGAAGAATTAGTTTCCAGCAATGGGCAATTCAAAAACATATTTTCCCAGTATAGATACCCTTTAACAGTCTGTTTTCTCTAGGGTAATCATTAAAAGGGGGAGTGGCTTGGGTACGCTACTAGCTCCACCCCCTGTCCGTGAAAAATCTTGGGTGTCCAGGAATTTATGCCCTCTTGTCCGTTAAAATTTTTTAATTAGTTTGGCAACGCTGATCAGGCACCTGTTCTGGTAAATCTCTTCCGGGATATTTGCTGTGTTGGAGTTTCGGTGGGTTTAGATAAGATAGCATTTACAGTATCTGTAGCATTAGTACCGGTTTGGATTTACCTTTGTTCTATAGTGATAACTCTCCCTATTCACAACCTGGATGTTACATAGAGAAAGTTTACCTTGATATTTATCATAAAGTAAATCATTGGTGTGTGACTTTAGATGACAAAATATTTCACACATTTCATTGTTATTTTCCATTTTAGATTCTCCCCTCTGTTGGAAATGTCCTGATGATGAAATGTCCAATAGGCTGAGAACTGTCTGTGTTCCTAAAGTTATAAATTACCTTTCATTTAAGGACACAATGGGCATTACTTTGTCTTCCATTGCCATATTACTCTCCATCTCAACTTCTGGAGTTTTGGGAATCTTTATTAAATATTGGGACACTCCCATTGTAAAGGCCAATAACAAAAATATCAGTTGTGTCCTTCTCCTCTCCCTTATGTTGTGTTTTCTCTGCACTTTCTTGTTCATTGGACTTCCAACAAACATACAATGTCTCCTCCGACAGACCATGTTTGGAGCTGTTTTTACTCTTTCTGTGTCTTCTGTGTTGGCTAAAACTATCACTGTTATCATTGCCTTCAATGCTACAAAGCCTGGGAGTAAATTAAAGAACTACCTAGGTCCTCGACTGTCCTTATAACATTATCACTGGTGCATCATGGGTGAAATATTGATCATTGTTGTGTGGATGGTAACCTGCCCTCCGTTTGTGGAAATTGACCTGTTTTCTGAAACGGACACCATTATTTTATATTTAATGAAGTTCTGTCATTTTCTTATTCTCTCTTATTGGTTATATGGGAACTTTGGCTTTACTAAGTTTCATTGTTGCATTTCTAGCCAAGGATTTCCCTGACCGATTTAATAGAAGCTAAAAACATCACATTCAGTATGTTGGTGTTCTGTAGTGTGTGGGTATCATTTGTCCCCCTACCTGAGCAGTAGGGGAGTAAAATGGTGGCTGCTGAGATATTCTCCATCTCCTCCAGTGCTGGAATATTTATTTGTATTTTTGCTCCTAAATGTTACATTATTTTTTTTAGGCCCAACTTGAATTTAAAGGATAATGTTAGAGCCAATAATCAGAGCCACTGAAATATATTTAAAAAATGTTGAAATAATAACAAACATCAAAATTGATTTTTCCCCCAGAGTGGCACATAAAACTTTGTGGCCACTGTTTGACATTCCAGGGGGGATTTTAGACCTTTGCATCTGAGCCAACTGCCTGTGGAGGTGGGCGTGGTCTGTGGAGTAAGCTTGGTGGATTGTGTCTGGTGAACTGGAGGGCTGGCCTAACAGTAGCTGCTGAACCTCCAAGTCCTACAGTTCAGCAGACACTGTTAGTTCATTCCTCCAGTTCAGCAGCCACTGTTATGTCAGCCCTCCAGTTCAGCAGCCACTGTTAGGTCAGCCCTCCAGTTCAGCAGCCCTGTTAGGTCGCCCTCCAGTTCACAGCCACTGTTAGGTCAGCCCTCCGTTCAGCAGCCACTGTTAGGTCTAGTGTCCAAAAGCATAAAAGTCCCAAATGCACACTAAACCTGGATGGGTGCTGACGTCTCAGGGTCACCCTAAAATCACAACTTCACAGCACACCCCAACCTAATAATCCCATTCAATTTCCCTCTCACCCACTTAAGGAATAAAAATAATAATTAAAAAAAAAAAACCAGCAGACAGCACCAATAACCTACCAGTGACCACTGACACTCTTACACAGGCCTTAAATTGAGAGAGGCCACCAGTAGACCAAATGTTTAAAAACTACAACTCCCAGCATTCCTCTACAAGCACTCAGGGAAGCTGGAAGCTGTAGTTTTCAAACACTTTCACACTCTTGTTCCAGGCAATGCCCTAGTGGGCAGCACCAACAACCCTACCCAGTGACCCCACAGTACCCACACAATTCTTAAAACAACACGTCCCTCAGAACCATGGCTTAAAAAAACAGGCAGCAGCACCAAAATAACACCATCAGTACTCCACACACACTAAGCCCATATAGGGTATTGCATTGCAGCAAACCAGCTTGCGTACCTCACAAACAGGCTGGCTCCGCACAGACCACAGTAAAGGTTTTGTCCTCAGCCCCTCCTCCCTCATTGAGCATCCGCACGGGAAGGTCTGATGCAGCAACAGCAGGCATCAGGATCGGGTGATGACCCTTTGTCCAATGGGAGACTGTTGAATCCAGTATAAAGGGTTAATCAGTATTGTAAAGAGTTAACCAAAGCTTGTTATGTATGCACAACTGTCTTGCTTACTCACAAAGTGTAGAAGTTTTTTGGAAAATTATGTTCATCAGTAACATAAGTTGTGACCATTCATGGAACTTTATAGAGTGTAACTTAAGCCACCAGAGATGTATATAACTGTCAGGATTCACACACTGTGGTGGAGTAGGAGGTAGGAGTTGGAGGTTGACTTTAGTAGAGAGGTAAGCAGACATACACACACACTCTTTACACACCACACACATATACCCACCACACACACACACACTTTAATAGACTAATTATGTTTAAATTATATAGTTAAAATTTGTTGGCTGTCTCTAATATACTTCACTGGCTTTTTACTTTGCATAATTTGTAACTACTCCATACAATAAATCCTTATTTGATATATCACCTTGGTGAGTGTTATTATTAACCATAAGATAACTTACACAGAACTAAAGAAGTATTATTATAAATACACATATGTTTACATAAGAGGTCTGTATTTATACATCAGATCAGTCCATCAATGTATGAGTTTTACAGAGACAATTTCAGAAATTCATATTCTCCTGGGTCCTAAAGCTGCAGGGACAACTTGTATCATTGACACATTAGAAGGCACAGGGACATCCAGGGCAGGACACTGGTAGGCAGATAATTAAGGGGACAGACCAGTCAAATCCACAAGCCCCCCCCCCCCCCCAAAAAAAAAAAAAACACCCTCCCAAAAAACGAGATGCCCATGACTGGCACATACAAGTTTGCCCACTGGGACTGGCACTTACAAGTTAGCCCACTATGACTGGCACGTATAAGTTTGCCCACTTATTTTGGTAAAAGGCAGACAGAGAAGCTGCTGTCAGCTGCCACTCCTTTGTGTGGCAGGAGTGCTGCCTGAGTCAAAAGGCTTACTCTGCTTCATGGGAGAGGCAACCCTGCATTTATATATATAGATGTTGATAAAACTAGAGTTGAACCGGATCCTAGAAAATTAATTATCTGGGCAAAGCAAGTTGCCGTGTAGTTCCAACTACCCAATTATAGGTGGTGCTCAGGACCAAGATATATTATTTATAATAGCAAAAGTAAACAGACCAAACCAGTGTCCTTTATAAGCACTCGTGGAATTCTACACACATAATAAAAATATAACTTAAATAGTAATTATACCAACAATAAAATGTCTTTTTAAAACACGTGTGTCTTTTATTGCACCTTGTTATTCTTAAATATGTGACTAAAAACTACTGAGCCCTGCACCTCCAGACATTGCTGTCTGTGTATCTATTCCACATCTATTGCAACAAGTTAGTTAAAAGAAAATACAAAATGGCCCATGTACAATGGATACCATGTCATATTGTGAATTTCCTATTATGTCTCTGTGTTGCAAGCAGTATCCGTATTCTCAATTCAACATTTTTATCCCAGCTGGTGGATCCATGCACTGTCCTGGGTTAGTATTTTATAGAAACCAATTTACTGTTGATTGAAATCATTTCACAAACACAGTTCTTCCGTAAATCCACACTTTGTAAGTATAAAGGTAAGTACAACTACTGACCGGCAGGACCTTCGGCAGTGTGAACACACCACTCCTTACTCTAGATGGTGGGACTTCTCTGGACTGATGTTTTGCTGTCTCCCCGTTGTTTACTGGGGCTACTCCCAACTGACCGATTACCTCCACTACTCCATGCTGTTCGGACATGGTTGATGTTCCGAGTCCAGCCTCTAAGACAATGCCGTGTCCACTTCACCCACCTATAGATACAGAGTGGTGGTCTCTTACCTCCGTGTCTTCTGCCGGGGTTCATCATACATACCTTCAAATTGTAATCCACATGCTGCCTGTACTGTTTATCCAACGTGCGTTTCACCCCAAAGGTATGGGCGGGGCTTCTTCAGGGATACCAAATTACCTTTTAGTTTTTAGTCACATGTTTAAGAATAACAAGGTGCAATAAAAGACACACGTGTTTTAAAAAGACATTTTATTGTTGGTATAATTACTATTTAAGTAATATTTTTATTATATGTGTAGAATTCCACGAGTGCTTATAAAGGACACTGGTTTGGTCTTTAACCTGTTTCTGCTTTATATATATAGATGTATTGGCTATATGTACTTATTGTCATTTCTTTGTAAAGTTTCTCTATTTACCACAGGGTGTGGTTTTAGAGGGAATCTGTTATTAAAGGAATGTTCCTTATTTGATCTGTTGAGTTCCAAGCTTATTGCTACCCAGTGTTTTCTAGAATTAGGAACCCATTCTAGGGAGTTAGTTGGAATGATTACTGGTTAATCCACAGTTGTTTCTTTGATGGATATAGGTTGCAGGTTTGTAACTAGATTCACTGTAGGGGTGGGGCTTATAACACAGCTTATACAAATCTCTCACAGAGACACGGCACAGACACAGGGCAACCTGGAAAGTTTAATTTTACATTACTTAAGATCCAGATAAGCTAGAACATCACCCTAGGTTTTTTTGAATGGTCACTTGTATGGGGACCACATACATTGTTTACTAATGCTGGGCCCTTTTTTGTAACATTATAGGACTGCTCCACTGTCATATTGCATGCACTGGATAAATTTATACAGATAAAGATTTGTATAATAGTCACTATGTGCACTTGAATGGAGTTTTAATCCCAATCTAAGGGGTGTGTTTTCCAATTGGGTTGGTGTTTACGGTCCACATTCACTGCAAAAAAAAAACATTTTGCACATGTGTAATCACCCTTGATTTAAGTGGTTAAACTGAAAAAAATGTATCTTTAAATATCCTACCATTCAACATTCCCCTTTAATAAGGTACTTTATTGAGAAAGCTGTGTTAAGATCAGGTTCACTTCATGCTTCCCTCTGCCGCAATGTCTCATGTTGCTTTAAGGAATGTCTACCCCTCTGCAAAATGAGTATGTTTTGCAGCACCCTGTGTAAAACTAGAGATCATTTAGCTTACACTGTTTAAATCTGCTTCCAGCAATGTGCTCTCCTACTTATGGGCTCTGAGCAATAGGTTTTCACGGGTGTTCAGAGACCACCCAAAATCAGGGAGATTCCCGCAGGGTGGGATACCTGATGTACCTGCATTTTTAAAACAAATAGGTACATGAATATTAGTATTAGTTATTACCGGTTTGCATGAAACTGTTTAAAGTGAACTTCAGATGAACCTTATAACATACATTACTATTGTCAGTATATGAGTCTGGGGTGGTCTCGTGGGAGCACAGAATGTAGGAGACTACTCACGAGATGGAGGAGGGGTGGGATACCTGGTCGCTAATACAGATACATATGACATCTTTATATTAGAATTTAAAAAAAATAATGCTGGTAATATGACCAAGGTCTAAAAACACAATTACAACACCAAAGTTTTATTGTGAAAACCCAAAAGTAATATCTCTCGTATGTATGAAAATTTGGATATTAAAAATAGACTCAATTTGCTTGAGCTTTCTGTCCTCTGTCCTTCTTTTCTCTTAATCTTTCAGGTTTGCTCTATATTATGTATGATGCATGTCCTTGCTGCTAATGGTGCCATAAAGGCCTGGTACATAAGGGTCAACCATCAGGGTCAACTGATTGCCAAACCAACCAGTAGTTTGGTGGATTTAACCGGTACATTCAATTCATTTGTTCTGGAATTACGCAGGTTACTCAGCCAATAGTGGTCAATGGGACTAATTCTCAGCCTAGCATCAATGTAGCACATAATACGAATGTATCTACAATATAAACAAGAATAATGGACTGGGAAGGTTAAAGGGTAACATACACTAATAAATAGAGGTTTATACATGTGCTGTAAAAAAATAAAAATACTGTAATCATTCAGCAGTTAATAAAACTTGTTTAATATTTTCTTACAGCAGCAGCTTTAGCATTTAGATCAGGTCTGAACAATATAATGTAACATTTGGTAACAAATATACAACCCAGTAACCCAGAGCTGGATGATAAGATGGAGAAATCTCACAGCGCCACCATTTTACTCCCCTTACTGCTCAGGTAGGCTGGTACAAATGATACCCACACACTACAGAACACCAACATACTGAATGTGATGTTTTTACTTCATTAAATCGGTCAGGGAAATCCTTGGCTAGAAATGCAACAATGAAACTTAACACAGATAAGTTCCCATGTAACCATAATACAGAAAAAGAAAGTGATAGATCCTTCATACACAGTAAAAATAATGGTGTCCCTTTCTGAAAATGATCAGTATCCAGAAATGGTGGACATGAGACCATCCACACTGCAGAGATCACCATCTCACCTAAAGAACATGCAGTCACTAGTATGATGGACATTTGGGTTCCTACATACTTTGTCAGTTTGCTCCCAGGCTTTGTAGCATTGAAGGCATAAATAACTGTGACAGTTTTAGCCAACACAGAAGAAACAGAAATATTGAAAATCACCCCAATGCTGCTTGTCGGAGGACAACATGATCTGTTGGTGTTCCAATGAATAAAAATGCAGAGGAACACAACATGAGAGAGATGGAGGAGACACTGTGATTCTGGTTATGGCTTTCACCATTGGAGTGTCCCATATTTCACAAAGATACCCAGAATACAGTTGTTGTAATGAGAGAATCAAGGCAATGGGGGGGAGGGGGGGGAGGGGCGCTTATAAAGGACACTGGTTTGGTCTTTAACCTGTTTCTGCTTTATATATATAGATGTATTGGCTATATGTACTTATTGTCATTTCTTTGTAAAGTTTCTCTATTTACCACAGGGTGTGGTTTTAGAGGGAATCTGTTATTAAAGGAATGTTCCTTATTTGATCTGTTGAGTTCCAAGCTTATTGCTACCCAGTGTTTTCTAGAATTAGGAACCCATTCTAGGGAGTTAGTTGGAATGATTACTGGTTAATCCACAGTTGTTTCTATGGATAGAGAATGGTTGCAGGTTTGTAACTAGATTCACTGTAGGGGTGGGGCTTATAACACAGCTTATAACACATCTCTCACAGAGACACGGACACAGACACAGGGCAACCTGGAAAGTTTAATTTTACAATTACTTAAGATCCAGATAAGCTAGAAACATCACCCTAGGTTTTTTTGAATGGTCACTTGTATGGGGACCACATACATTGTTTACTAATGCTGGGCCCTTTTTTGTAACATTATAGGACTGCTCACATGTCATATTGCATGCACTGGATAAATTTATACAGATAAAGATTTGTATTAATAGTCACTATGTGCACTTGAATGGAGTTTTAATCCCAATCCTAAGGGGTGTGTTTTCCAATTGGTTGGTGTTTACGGTCCACATTCACTGCAAAAAAAAAACATTTTGCACATGTGTAATCACACTTTGATTTAAGTGGTTAAACTGAAAAAAATGTATCTTTAAATATCCTACCATTCAACATTCCCCTTTAATAAGGTACATTATTGAGAAAGCTGTGTTAAGATCAGGTTCACTTCATTATGCTCCCTCTGCCGCAATGTCTCATGTTGCTTTAAAGGGAATGTCTACCCCTCTGCAAAATGAGTATGTTTTGCAGCACCCTTGTAAAACTAGAGATCATTTAGCTTACACTGTTTAAATCTGCTTCCAGCAAGTGCTCTCCTACTTATGGGCTCTGAGCAATAGGTTTTCACGGGTGTGCTAGAGACCACCCCAAAATCAGGGAGATTCCCGCGAAGGGTGGGATACCTGATGTACCTGCATTTTTAAAACAAATAGGTACATGAAATATTAGTATTAGTTATTACCGGTTATGCATGAAACTGTTTAAAGGTGAACTTCAGATGAACCTTAATAACATACATTACTATTGTCAGTATATGAGTCTGGGGTGGTCTCGTGGGAGCACAGAATGTAGGAGACTACTCACGAGATGGAGGAGGGGTGGGATACCTGGTCGCTAATACAGATACATATGACATCTTTTATATTTAGAATTTAAAAAAAAATAATGCTGTGAATATGACACAAGGTCTAAAAACACAATTACACAACCAAAAGTTTTATTGTGAAAACCCAAAAGTAATATCTCTCGTATGTATAGAAAATATTGGATATTAAAAATAGACTCAATTTGCTTGAGCATATTCTGTCCTCTGTCCTTCTTTTCTCTTAATCTTTCAGGTTTGCTCTATAATTATGTATGATGCATGTCCTTGCTGCTAATGGTGCCATTAAGGCCTGGTACATAAGGGTCAACCATCAGGGTCAACTGATTGCCAAACCAACCAGTAGTTTGGTGGAATTAAACCGGTACATTCAATATCATTTGTATCTGGAATTACAGCAGGTTACTCAGCCAATAGTGGTCAATGGGACTAAATTCTCAGCCATAGCATTCATATGTAGCAGCCATACGAATGTATCTACAATATAAATCAAGAATAATGGACTGGGAAGGTTAAAGGGTAACATACACTAATAAATAGAGGTTTATACACATGCTGTGAAAAAATAAAAATACTGTAATCATTCAGCAGTTAATAAAACTTGTTTAATATTTTCTTACAGCAGCAGCTTTAGCATTTAGATCAGGTCTGAACAATATAATATAACATTTGGTAACAAATATACAACCCAGTAACCCAGAGCTGGATGATAAGATGGAGAATATCTCAGCAGCCACCATTTTACTCCCCTTACTGCTCATAGGCTGGTACAAATGATACCACACACTACAGAACACCAACATACTGATGTGATGTTTTTAGCTTCATTAAATCGGTCAGGGAATCCTTGGCTAGAAATGCACAATGAAACTTAACACAATAATGTTCCCATGTAACCAATAATACAGAAAAAGAAAGTGATAGATCCTTCATTACACAGTAAAATAATGGTGTCCCTTTCTGAAAATGGATCAGTATCCAGAATGGTGGACATGAGACCATCCACACTGCAGAGATCACCATCTCACCTAAAGAACATACAGTCACTAGTATGATGGACAGTTGGGTTCCTACATACTTTGTCAGTTTGCTCCCAGGCTTTGTAGCATTGAAGGCAATAATAACTGTGACAGTTTTAGCCAACACAGAAGAAACAGAAATAGTGAAAATCACCCCAAATGCTGCTTGTCGGAGGAGACAACATGTATCTGTTGGGTGTCCAATGAATAAGAAAGTGCAGAGGAAACACAACATGAGAGAGATGAGGAGGAGACAGCTGAGATTCTGGTTATTGGCTTTCACCATTGGAGTGTCCCAATATTTCACAAAGATACCCAGAACTACAGTTGTTGTAATGAAGAGAATCAAGGCAATGGAAGCTAAACTAGCTCCCAGAGTGTCTGTATATGAAAGGTAAGTTTTAACTTTTGGCATACAAGTAGTTTTATTCTGATTTGTTGACTCTTGTTCAGTACATTTCCAACAGTCTGTAGCATCTAAAAGTAGAGCAATTATAATCTAGTTAGATTCCTTTAAAATTAAAAGCTGTAATTGAGAAAACAAAGATTCATAGTTATTTTTCTTATTCTCAATGTCAATGTTCCTTTTTAAAATTTGCCTATTATAGTATGTATATTAGGGTTAGACAGTCATTTAGGGCAGGGTCTCTCGAAGGGTGTGCCGGGACACACTAATATAACTTAAAAGAGCTAGAGGTGTGCCTCAGAATTTTGTTAATTTGTAAAAAATTTTTTTATTAAAAATCAAATTTCAACAGTCAATGTATTGTAACTTTACACTACATTGATTTGAATACAACTGTTACAGTAAATCAATAAAGTAATTCGAACTTTAAGAACACAGGTGTGCCTCAAGAAAAAGTTGCATAGCCAAGTGTGCCACAGTCTGAAAAAGTTTGAGGACCTGATTTAGGGACTTGCTTTGTGTAGGAAATTCCTGCAGTAGAATCTTTCATTCTGCTTTTTTTTATGTCATTGTTAGCAATTTAAAATAATAGCCTCATATGAGGCTTGAGAAAGGGACCTAGAAAGGTACTGAAACGTTGCCTGCACAGTGATGTATTAAATAAAATATTTTGATGAAGAAATCCTGAGAGTGCGTTGAACCTACATACTTATCTATATGAATATTTGATCTACACAACAGCACCCAGGTGTGAATCAGAGGGTGGTGGAGAGAGTGCCTGTGACTATACACTATAAATAGAAGTGTAAATTGGTTGGACTTGATGGACATATGTCTTTATTCAACTTCAATTACTATGTTACTATGACTGAGAAATCAGAACTTATTTTGCACATTATTTAAACAATGTTGTTTTTATAGTATCAAGGTGTGTAGTACCTTAAAATATTGGACACATTTTTCTCTGTCCCTGTGTCTCTCTAGAGCTTCCTGTGCTGCCTTGCTTATATTTACACCCTGAATGGCAAGAAATATATGATGCTGAAATCTAATTAAATATGACGTCACTTGAGGTTATGCAACCTCTCAATATTTGGGTCTATGCAGGGCTATTAAAATGGAACATATCAATATATACTCAACAGCGCAACATGTTAGGTTTTACTAGAAGTGTCAGTATGCTTTAAGTTACCTATTATACAAAGCATTGATATATTAGTGCTTAAGTATTTAAAGTGCTTTAGAAATACATGTGCTAAAAATACATAAAGTGCAACCCAACATGTAGATTGATATAGGATGAGGCAGACATTATCCATCTTATATTTGTTGTATAACACTGTCACGATATTCTATTTTATTTATCCATTTATTCTGAAGAATTTATGCAGGGAGATATTTAAATCCAGGGTTTTGAGTTTTCTTGATAAATTTATTGTAACATTGTATAAAGTGTAGATCAGTCTTCACACCACACTAAAATACAACTGCTGTGCAGAGTGCACACACCAGGGAGTCCAATAGAAAGGGTTCACTATTGAAAATATGAGCTCCTATAAAAAAAAAACAGACTGTCTCACCATAATTCAATATTTTCCAGTTTCAACCAGTTCAACACATGTTCATGGCATCTTTGGGATACTGGTCAGCTAGATAGCTTAAGGTGAGATGGGCTTAAAGGAGGAAAAAGCCACCCACAGAGCATAAAATAAATATAGAGCCTTTTTTATACCAAATGATATTTCACAGCCTCATGGAATTAATATAGCATTGCTTAAAAAATTTAAGAAAGGATTACAGCATTCTCATACAAATGGGCAGAGACCTACAAAGATTTTCCTTAATGTCATCTATCATGCACTATGACTTCCTGTCTAGCAAACAGCAGCTGGACTCTTCTCCCTACAGGAAGTTTTCTTTTGCCTATAGCGATAGAAGGGGCTGCGAGTGAATCTGCAGTTTGTTTTATACATACAATTAAAAATATTTTGATTTGCTGAGACTATCACATGTTTTACAAATAGCACATATGTGGGTGTAATACAGGAACTTTCAGGAATTTCTTGTCTAAACAGATGTAGAGGTTTTAGAAGTGACAGAGCTAAACCTTCCATTTTGACTATTCCATATTAAAATAGGGGTACCAGCAATGTAAATACATGTATAAGCTTTATATATTTTGTCATGTACCTAATAACTGAGTAGTATACTTTATATTCACATATTTATTCTCATTTTAATGTTATAACACCTAACATTACTTCTTTTACAGTTGAACTGCAGGTAGAGTATAACCTACTTACCCTGATCTTAGCACAGCTCTGTGCAATGCATTACCTATTTAAAGGTGAATGTACATATGTACAAACCAAGACCACCCAACAACCCCCTTTTTAAATGTTACGTTTTGAATATTTTTGATTTAACATCAAATGGGTTACAAGGTAGGGGTTTATATCACACATGCAGAAAATGCAATGAAGTCTAATTGATTTATTGGCACAGAGCAATGGCAGCTTCAGCTTTGGGGAACAAACAGAACTTAAAGCTTACAGAGGTAAAGAGATGTCACCTGAGTTGAGTCTTCAATGCTGAGAATGTTGCTAGGCAAGTACTTTCTCACTCAAACTTTGTTTTTGGGGGGGTTTCATTCCCCTTAAAGTAACCGTTTCTGTCCTACTGTGTAAAGTAGGGCACTGTGATTTTATTTTAAACTTGCTCAGGAAGAGCTGAGACTCTTAATTTAAAATATTAGAGATTACTCGATTTTACATCCAAAGCTTTGTATACTAAACTAGTTCAAGGACTATTTATCATAACAATAACATACTGATGCCTATGTACTATTTGATTATGTTGGTAGAGGCAACTGTTTACCTGTTATGTTGGATATTTCCCCTTCTGCACACTGGACACAGTCATAACAACAAGATGGCTTCCCTTCTATTTTAGACTTCCTGTATCCTGGGGCACACGGCTCATTACACAGGGATGTAGGCATCAATATTTAAAAGAGACAAACAACAAAATTTATGTGATTGAAAATTAATCCAGAAGTAAATGAGATAAAACACAAATAAGGTTAATCTGAAAAGTTACAGTTTTACTGTGTATACATTTCAATGCACATTCTACTATATTGCACTGAGGGTGAAATACTTCTCCAGTCAATTCTTAGCCATGGGTATAGCCATATCCACATAGCATACAAGTATGCACAAACTTTATTGTACACCACACCTCAACACAACATATTAGGTGATCCTCCTGAAACATTGTATTGATGCACGGTGTTCAATAAAGTTATTTGCACTGATCCGTATGCTTTGCTCCTATATCATTGGATATAATTCTCAGTTGCATAATTATAAAATCCCTCCTCCCAACCCCTGCACATAGCTCACCAATTAGAGACATCATCTCACACACAAAACTTACATTCAAAATATCAACTCTACCCAAAGGCCAAGGGTAAAAACAAAATATAGAGCAGAATCAATCTAGACCAGATATGGTAATCAAAGATCCATTAATCCATTACCATATGTCTAAATAATTTGTTTTCTTTGAAAAGTGACAATATTATAAATGTATCAGTAGTGGTAACACTGCATATAAATTAGTAATACATGAGTTGTTTTAATAATACACCTCCCATCATTTAAACATGTGGGTTTATAAAATTTCAATGTTCAATGTATCTTGCTTCAAATTGTGTTTGTATCTTGTTTCAAATTGTAATTCAGCCATGAATTACTTTCTAAATCTTCTGTTTGTTTCACTGTAGCATGTCCTGTTGGATATATACTAATACTAATATTTACTACACAGCATTAAATATATGAAGAAAAACCTTTAATATCAGTTTAAAACCAATTCAAAACACACCATACAATAAAAATGTAAAGGTGATGAGTTCCATCATGGATAGATCACTCCTAAGAAGATCTCTCCAAGGGGGGGCTGCTTTTTCAAATGCTTTAATAATGATGCACACAGGATGAGACCAATAAAAACAAAATAAAAGGCAAATAACTCATCCACAATCGATTCTGGATGATTGGAGCTTTGAATATTGAAAAGATACACTAATGGTTTATCATTTAGTATCATTGATGATTAAGGGGCATGTCCACCCTTATTTATAATTATTGCCTCCATTCTGGCAGAGTAAGTTGGCTCGTCCTTCCATGCAGTCAATCAAAAAATGTGATATCAGCCAATTAGTGACTGATGTTTCCCCTGTTTCATCCTCTGCACATGCTCAAGCTTATAAAAAGAAGAAAAGAAGTTATCATTACTTAGCTGGTTGCAAATACATGTAATTAACTGGTAAAAATAGCATTTAGATTGCAGGCAGATAAGTGGCAGGTCACCAGTTTTTTGTTTTAAGGGTGACAAGGCCTAGAAAAATTCAAATTTCCAGGTTATCAACCACGGGGAAGCTAGGGATTCTAGTGAAACATGTTAGTTGGTATATTTTTCTCTTTTCCCCTACTCATAATCAAGAGCGCAAATCTGAACATTTCTCCTCCCACCATATTTCAATAAAATTACTTAATAATAACATTTTTAGCATAAGCCGAGCACATGTTACCCCATATAGTCCCATTAGTACAGAATGAACCTAAAACCAACAATTTTTTAGCAATCACCAATTTCTGTCCTAAATCCACAAGTTTGCATGAGTTTATTGAGCTATTGTTATTGTGATATAGTCTGAGCTCTTAAAAGAGAATAAAGTGTAATTACAGTATATGTTAATGTCAGCTCAGTCTTTATGTAAGGACCTAAAGAGGGTTGTTCCTAGGGTTTTTGACACCTGAAACAACTTTTAAATGCCGCCTATCGGTAGACAAGTGGAGGCACATGAAGCAGGCATGGCTTCATCAGGGAACATAGGCGTGGCTTGTGGAGGTGGGTGTGGTAGGCTGACTGACACTGACTGATGGACTGGAGAGCTGACGTAACACTGGTGGACTGGAGGACTGACTTAACACTGATTGGTGGACTGGTGCTGAAATGCAGTATTGCAGGAAGGAAGATTTTTTTTAACTGCCGCCTTTTAAGTGGTCTAGAGATGCGCCCTGAGCAAATGTTTCAGTTTGCTTCATGGTAGGGGCACCCCCGGACTTAAATCTTTGAAATGATATCAATTGCCTATAAAATGATATGATTTTTGGTGCTGCACTTTTTACTCCTGTGAGACAAATCTTTATTTGGCACCAGCCCTATAGACTTAAATGGGCTTTATATCACATCAGCAAATGACAATGGGAAAATGGAATGTTTAAAATAGTTTAAAGATAAGGTAGTTAAATAAAAGCCTGCAGTCTTACCTTTAAAAAGAGCCCTGGGTCACCTCTCTGACTGGAGTGTGAGAAATAATATTCAGGGGCCATGAAGCAAAGTGAAACATTTGCTTGTGTCGTGCCCATGTGGTTTCCCCCTTCACTGCACTTACTGCCACCTTTCTAGTAAGTGGAGTGCGTTTCTCACCCAGTTGATGGATTCTGCCTCTGCTGCCACAGTGGGCAAACACACATACCAATCACTGTGGGCGAATGTATGTATAAATCACTGAGGGCAGCCTTATGTACAGTACCTGTACATCTCTGTGTGGGATAAAATGTGCCAGTTACTGTGGACAGACTTACAAGTATGTCCCAAACACTGTGGGAAACTTATGTACCAATCTCTGTGGGTAATTTATGAACCAGTCACTTTGGGAAAATGATATGCCTATTACTGTGGGTAACATATATACCAATAACTGAGGGCAAACATCTTTACCAATCACTGTGACAAACTTATGTAACAATGACTGTGGGAAACTTACATACCAATAACTGTACACTTACGTACCAATTACTGTTGGTAACTAATTTACCAATCACTGAGGGCAAACTTATTAACCAATCACTGTGAAAAACTCATGTAACAATAACTGTGGGAAACCTACGTACCAATCACTGTGGGTAACTTATGTACCAATCACTGAGGGCAAACTTATTTACAAATCACTGTGGAAAACCATCTCATTGTGGTAATGGGGGGAGCATGAGTCTAAAGTGGCGTGCCACTGATTGTTCCCCAAACTTATCCATAGCCTCTTGTGTGGCCTCTGTGGCTGATTTACTAGCCTGAAGACCGGCCCTAATAGCAAGTCTGGGGTTAGCTAAACGCTCACGGAGGGTGATTGTAGTCTTACCCACCCACACAGGCAAGTTATGATATAAATAACTAATTGGCTCAAGCAATTCAATCTGCTCCTAATATTAATCCTCCACCCATGATGAGGATGGGGGAAGTCAGGCCCGGTAAGGGCGCTTCTGCATGCCACACATCCCTGGCATTTGTAGCAACCGTTCCTACATAAAGGGAGCCATGTATCTTTTATGGTGGGTACTGTGTCTCGAAAATCAGTGCGCATTAAGATGTTTCATAGATTTTTTCCTCTTTTGTAGGAAAAAAGTGGGGCACTATTTTTGAATGGCAAGTTCTGATCATTAGTGAGTATGTCCCACCTTGAATTAATACATTGTTTTAAAGCTCCACTAATAGGGGTATACATGCTGATAAAGGGTATCTGTTGGTTAGTGATACTATTATCCTTTTTGTTAGCCCCTTTAGTCTGTGACCAATTGGAAACAGCCTGTTCTACTTGTTGAGTGACCACTTCGATACTATAGCCCCTATCAGTGAATTTTTGTTGTAATTCACTGAGTTGTGCCAAAGCCTTGTCATAGTCCATGTTGTTTCTAAGGACCCTTAAACTTTGGGAGTAAATAATGCCCCTTTTATGGACTTCAGGGTAAAACTCCCGGCATGCATTAATGTGTTGCGATCAGTCGGTTTTGTAAACAACGTGGATTTCAGTCTGCCTCCTTCTTTTGTATAAGCGGAGATCAAGGAAGTCTATAGACTCAGTGTTGGCAGTCATTGTGAGTCTCACCGGGGAATCAAGGTCATTAAATGTGTTGACAAATTCACTACACTCATCCATGGTCCCCTGCCATAGGAAAAATAAATCATCAATGTACCTCTTGTACAATAATATCCTGTCACCACCCATAGGGATAATGTGGTTAGACTCATAGTCCTCCATAAAAATGTTGGCAAAGGGGGGTCCGATATTTGAACCCATGGCCGCCCCGGCCTTTTGTTGGAAAAAGGAATCACCAAATCTAAAATAATTATTTTCCAAAGAAAATAATAAAAGATCCATAAGAAATTTGGGGGGGGGATCTATGGCCCGACTTCACCAAGGCTTTTCTGCATATGTCAACCCCTAATACTTGTGGAATGATGGTGTTGCTGACATCGCATGTCATGAGAATAGTCTCCGATGGCAGATCCTGGTATAATTTAAGTATTTCAAGGAGGTGTTGGCTGTCACGTGTGTTCAATTCAGTACTTGTTTTGCTTAGGCTTGGTATCCCCCTACCTAATGACCCCTTCCAACTGACATGACTTTTATTTAAAGATAAGCATGCTCAATAATCACTATGATCCAGTACTGCGAGAGGGATTTTCACAACATGCAATTCACACATTTCAATTGTCACCATTCCAGTTATAGAAAAACTGCACACTACATAACATTTTATGATAATAATATAAGGAATAATAAGCTACCTACAGTGTAATGTAAGGAGATTACACCACAAGGAGTTCCCTGGTCAGTACATTTAAACACAAAACGGAATCTTAACCCTTTATATCCCGGAAATCAAATTCTCTTGTATGGAGTATGGAGGGGGGGGGGGAGGGGGGGAGGTGCAGTGACTAGGATTCTTATTACAGTCACTCAGTGACACACTTGAGTGACTGTAATAATGCGCGGGGGAGAAATGAAGAGGATATGGTATGGAAACAATTAGACAAGTGAATCAATAAAGCCCCCGGACCAGATGGATTGCATCCTCGGATTTCAGTTCTATCTAGACCGCTGTTTCTCATCTTTTCAGATTCACTTTGGTCTGGGGATGTGCAACTGGATTGGAAAAAAGCCAATGCAATACCAATATTCAAAAAAGGTAGTTGTTCACAGCCTGGTAACTATAGACCTGTAAGCCTAACATCAGTGGTAGGGAAGGTGCTGGAAACTTTGTTACGGGATAATATCTTTGACTTTGTCTCCAGAGCTCATCAAATTAGTAGTAGTCAACATGGATTTGTGAGAAATAGATCATGCCAGACAAATTTAATTGTTTTTTATGAAGAAGCGAGTAAGAAGTTAGAATCAGACACAGCAGTGGATGTGATATATTTGGATTTTGCGAAAACTTTTGATACTGTGCCACATAGGCGACTAATGTATAAACTGAGGACTGTTGGCCTTGAAGAAAACATTTGATCATGGATAGAGAAATGGTTATTGGATTGCAAACAGAGAGAGTTAATGGACCTACATCTATGTGGGCTAAAGTTCTAAGCGGAGTGCCTCAGGGTTCTGTACTGGGGCCGCTTCTGTTTAATCTGTTTATAAATGACTTAGAAGGGGGCATTGAGAGCAAAGTCTCTGTGCTTGCTGATGACACTAAACTATGCAGAGCTTTGGAAACTTCAAATGATGTGCAAGTGATAGATTATCAAAATGGGCAGCAGAATGGCAGATGAGATTTAATGTTGATAAATGTAAGGTGATGCATTTAGGATTTAATAATCCCTGTGCCACCTACACCATAAATAACTCTGTGTTAAGTGCATCTGTAATGGAAAAAGATGTGGGGGTTCTGGTAGATAACAGAGTAAGAGGGGAATAGATTCAAGGGAGAAAAATATTATTCTCCCTCTTAACAAGGAACTGGTAAGGCCTCATTTGGAATATGCGGTGCAGTTTTGGAATCCCATATACAAAAGGGACATCTTGGAAATTGAAGCATTTCAGAGAAGGGCAACTAAATTAATAATGGGAATGGAGGGGCTTGAATATGCAGGCAGATTAGACAAGTTAGTGCTGTTTACATTGGAGAAGCGATGTTTGCGTGGGTACATGATAACCTTATACAAATATATTAATGGGCCATACAATAAACTTTCTGGTGCATTGTTCACTAATAGGACATATCAGAGGACATGTGGACATCCTTTAAGGTTGGAAGAAAAGAAGTTTCATCTTCAGGTTAGGAAAGGTTTCTTAACAGTGAGAACGGTGAAACTGTCTTCCAGCAAATGTGGTAATGGCAAGTTCATTAAATAGCTTTAAAAAAGGCCTAGATAAGTTTCTAAAACTAAAAAATATTGAGAATTACTGGTATTAAAACATATACTGTAGTTCTGGTTGGTACGGGGATACTATATAATATTGAGAATTACTGGTATTAATACATATGTAGATCTGGTTGATCCAGGGATACTTTCCAATTGTCGTTTGGAGTCAGGAAGGAATTCCCCCTCCCCCTTTTTTTTTAGCTGTTTTTTTTTTTAATAGGTTGGACTTGATGGACGTTTGTCTTTATTCGACTTTAATTAATAATTACTATGTATTAACGATTCTCACCACTGCACCTCCCCATTGAAAGTATAGGATCCTTATGTATTATAAAGCACTTGATCAACAGATGAAAGGTGATACAGTGATAGTTATAGTAATAGTATAGTAATTGGCAATAAATAATAGACTTAGTAGATGACAGACAAGATAACAGATTTAGCTGTAGCAAACAGTGCCAGACAGCCTCTGACTGGTCCTTCATCTGAGCCTGTGAGGTTTCCATGGGATCCATCCTCCGGAACGCTTTAGCATTCCGGATCGTCTGGATTTCAGGACTTTCAGGACTTCAGAACATATTTTCGAATATTTTTAAACGTTTGCAAATTATCAAAAATAGCTCCGTACATTCGAAAATCTTTGAAAACATGTTCCATTTTCATATCTTAGGGATCCGGGAATCCGAAAACGAATTGAGTTTCAGCCATCTCTATCTGCCACGAGTACACAAGCCTTACCAGTGACCTTTTCTTCAGCTATTGTACAAGCTACAGCATTGTCATCATTACAACCTGTGTCTGTTTCATTTCAACCTTTATTGCAAATGCCAGTTTCTGCTGTTTCACAAGTGTCTGGACAGGTGAACTCTAAGGCATATCTTTTAGCAGCTCTATTACAGGTGAATCCTGTCACTCAGCTTTCAGCAGCTCCTGCTCAATGTGAGTATGACTTCACAAGTGATTGGGACATACTGATGTTAATTTGTCTGATGGTTCTAGTGACTTAGCTAGAGTTCAAATTAGGTTTAGAATGCCTGGGTCATGGTCCTTCTATTCCTATTACAATCCATCCAACAGTACTGACTACTACTATAGTCAGCCCTTAAATATGGCTTAATACCACTATTACACCTGTATATCTACATTACTAACATCCTCAGTCCTCCCCATTATGATTACTGCCCCCTCTACATCCCATGCTGTGACTATGCCCACCGACTCTTATCAGGAATCCTCCATCTTTCAAACAGCCCCAGGCCTGTTAATACCAGGGGGCCCTTTGGAATTGGGACAGCTTTGAGAATCTGCCCCACTAGGCTTACACCTTGATCAACTTGTGAAAGTAAATATTTGGTTTGGTCAATTGATAGATCTTTATACATTACTGAACACCGACAGAAAGTATGTTGATAAACCATTTCACTGAGCAGGAGATTCTGCTGATAAGCCTAAGATTAACGATTAACACCTGATTACATGCTTTTACAACTTATGCTAGTGTTCTATGTGAACGGTATCCTGAAAAGGTCACATCCCTGTTTTGTTACCTCAAGCTGGTTTAGGGTGCTTATCGTACATATGGAGGCCAATGTTGGCTTCGTTATGATGAGCAATTTAGGCACCGTATCGCCCTTTAACATCTAGCAATCAGACATTTCTGCTGCCTTCTCCTCACCCAGGGGGTCAGCTGCAGGAAACTGCAAGAGCGTTTGTTGGCTCTTCATTGAAAGCCATTGTCGATGGTATACCAGCTGCAGATTCAGACATAAGTGATCCTACTCTAGTGGTACTTCTGCAGGGCAAAACTGGGATTTGGTAGAACACCAGCCAATCAGGGAAAGGGCGATGACCCCAGTGATTGGAGCAAGGGTGGACCCATGGACAGACAGACATTTATCTGCCTGTCCAAAGGTATTAGGGAGGATCTGCATACGTGGCAGACATTTCTGGCATCCTATAATGGAGAATCCTGCTGGCAACAGGCCAATGTTGTAGGTGAAGATTCAGCTGGGAGTTAAGGTTTAGGAGCATTTTTCAATGGTCACTCGGATTTCATGCGTAATCAAACACTTAGAAATTTCCCCAATCCTAGTGGCAGTTGTTTTGTGGGGTGACTTCTTTAGGAACCAACGTATCATTTTTCACTGTGACAATTTGAGTGTAGTGCGTGAAATCAATCGGCAATCATCCACCTCTTTCCCCGTCTCATGGGTCCTTCGCCAGTTGGTATTGCATTGCCTACAAATATTACTTTCGGACTAGCCATGTACCAGGTACTTTAAATTAGATCACTGACTGTCTCGCTCATTTACAACTCTAGGAGTTCCAGTGTTTGGTTCCCTGGGCAGAAGTGGAAGGCTAGTACCAACCCTTCTAAGGAATGTCCGTTTTGGAGATTAATTGATCTAATCTTACTTTCCCTGGTTCCAGCTACATAACGTTCTTATTAATCAATATGGTTGCAATGGCTGTCATTTGTTGATAGCATAGGAGGCCTTAGTAACCATCAATGTAGACTTTCTGCAACATTTTCCTACCTCTCTCCCCTTCACAGCTCTGGCTGCTGTGGGGCTACTGTTGAGAAACATGTATGTATGTATGTCTGTATTTATAGTTTATTTATAAAGTGCCACTTGGGGACGCAGCACTGTACAGTAATGAAATACAATAAAGTCATACAAGGGGGATAAATACATAGATAGTTCAGTACATAAATATATAAATTATATAAATGGAAGTGAGAGAGCTTTGCCACAAGAGGAAATGAGGTCCCTGCCCCTTAGAGCTTCCAATCTAATAAGGTGGGTAACATACAGATACATAGTAACATAGTAACATAGTAATTAAGGTTGAATAAAGACATTCGTCCATCAAGTCCAACCTATTCCCTTTTTTTTTTTTTTTAACCCTACCTAACAGTTGATCCAGAGGAAGGCAAAAAACCCCAGCTAAAAAAGGGGGGAAAAAATTCCTTCCTGACTCGGCAATCGGAAAGTATCCCTGGATCAACCAGATCTATATGCATTAATACAATGGAGTGGGTATAATATCTAGAAGCCTTGTCCTTTCTCTTTCAAATTTTAAACTGGCCCAACATTAGTCACTACTTTCTAGTTAAAAAGATAGTTAAGGGATAGAAGAGCAGCAGGGTCTACGTTGACACTAGGCACCCTATCTCCTTTATGTTAGTAGAATTGCTGGCTGTTCTCCCATTATGAGGTCTTATTATTTCATACTTTTTTTTCACTGGCATTCTTCAGGGCATATAGATTAGGGAAATTAGCCTCCCCTTCAACACTTGTCCTGGGTGGGATCCAAAAAACGAAATGCCACGGAGGAGGTTGGCGCTATATAAATTCATAATAATAATAACTAATCTCCAGGTTTGGAATTTTCCATAATAATCTTTGTCCCGTTCTCAAAGCTTGTAAAGGAAAATCAATTCCGCTATTCAAGGTTGGGGGCCCTAGCTGCCCTGTGGGAGCCTTTCAGTCCTTTCTCAAAGTTAAGACTTCCTCACACACTCCTTTACTTGTTCACAGGAATAATTCTATTATTTATTGGGCAGCAAAGCAAGCTTCATTGAGACCTTATGGCCGTAACCTTGGACTCCCTGATTCGATGGTTAGAATTCGCTTAATTGGTTTGGTCCTACCTGAAGTTTGTCAGTTGAAGGGTCTGGTCCTAAGATCTTACTAATTCATGCTGGGGGAATTGACTTAGGCTCCATGAAGAATGTCAATGCTGGGCCCGTATTAAGAACTTAGTGCTCTTTTGGTCTGAGGTGGTTGCAATGTCCTTTTGGAGAGGTGCCAGGAATCTGAAAGCGATGGAACAGTGTCGCAGAAAGCTAAATATGACCGTATCTCACTTTGTATATAACTTTGGGGGTATTTGGATCCGCCATAGAGAGCTATGAGGGGGTAATCGCCCGTGTTATGAAAAGATGCGGTCCATCTTAATTCAATTGAACAATCATTTCCAGACAGGGATTGAACAGGCATTGGCAGTGCTGGGGCGTTGGAGGTTTTTGGATTGGTCAGCACTGCTGGTATAAGGGCATTTGGTGAGTTAAGTGAAGGGGCGTTGTGTGTTGATTCCTGACGGTGCAGATGTGCACCTGCTGGCATAATCTGTATTACAGTTATGTTTGATTTATATAACTATGGCCCTCCTTATTTTTCTATAGCATTTTTCTTTACAAAACCATCATTGTTTTAAAGCACAGATGTAAAATCACAGATGTAAAAAACAGCACTATTGTAAAATACAGATCAATATTTACAACAGGGTCATAAAACAATACAGAATACAATAATAAAAATACAAAGACATTTTCATGGCATGGTACAAATAAAACAAGGGTTGTACAATATCAATACCATGCAGTATGTTGTGAAATGCTATAAAGAAAAAGACATGGCATTGCTAATTTACAAACCCGCACCATTATAAATAGGCCAGTTTGTGTGTGGAAAGGAAATGATTCTACAATAAATTCTCTAAGTTTATTTATAAAATGACATTTATTTGGTTAATTCTATTTGGAGACACATGAACTCTTACTGTGGTGAAGTACGGAGCCCACAAATCATCACTGCTGTCAATATATAAATGACTCTCATTGCTCGATACACTAATATTTCCAATCTTCCTTTTCAAGACCTGGGGATATGGCAGGAAAATCCACTTTATAACGTCATAGTTGGGTGGTGGTTCTCTATATTCACTGTTTATCACATTGTGACCATAAGATGTAAAATTCACATTGGAAATATATGAATTCAACTAAAAGAAATTGGAAAATGTTAAATTTTTGAACATTATAACATAATTGAGATTCTCTGTAATGCTCCATACTTCTTTGTTGCACTGCAGTTTGCATCATTATAACTTGGATAAGAAAGATAATGCAGCAGCTGGGAGCGTAATCCCCTTACCCCACACAAACAGCTGAAACAGAGCGCCAATGGTCTGGGTAGTTTCCAGCCTGCTACCAACCTGACACAGCGGTCGATTTGAAGAATAAAGATAGAGGGACGGGCATCTCGTAGCTGTAAAGTTTCACTTTATTGTAACATTATAAAAGCAAATAACTTAATAATAGGTAGCCTGACGCATTTCGTGACATCACTTCCTCACAGAGGAAGTGATGTCACAAAACACATTAGGCTACCTTCCCCTCCACCTCTCTTTCGTTTGTGTATCGGACTTTCTATTATTATTTGCTTTTATGATGTTACAATAAAGTGAAATTTTACAGCTACGAGATGCCCGTCCCTCTATCTTTATTTATCTTTGCCATTATAACTTGATATGAGTAACTTATCTGTAATATTAGCGCTATGTACATTATGTTTATTAAAGATTCAAGTCAACAGAATCACTAAAAAACCTTCAGGGGCATATTTATTAATGGTCGCTATTTTCACCAGGACATCGCAATGACAAAGAGCGATGTATTTATAAAAACGCTCTTTTTCGCTTTCGTGGAAAAGTATCACTGTGGTGATGTGTGAAAGTAGAGAAATTTCTCTCTAGTGTCGGCCTTAAAAATATGTGGAGTGAATGACCATCGATGTTCTCTCTCAACTACCAACTCTGCACATTTAATGCACATTTAAATATTAAAGGGAAACTAAACAGATTTTATGAGAATGATTATTCACAGGGAGGTTGGGAATAAGCAAACGCCCAGGGAACACTGCCGAACTTACCTTACTAGCACTCCACTAGGCTCCTTCTCAGCAGTCATGAGCGCTGCCCGACCAAGCGCCTATCTTCTGCGCATGTGTGCCAATACAAGAGATAGGCGCACAATCGGGCAGCGCAGTTGACAGCTAAGCAGCGGCCGCGAGTGGAGGGCAGCTAAGGTAAGTTTGTCAGTGTCCCCCTGGCATTCTATTATTTACAGGTAAGTGGGAATAAGTGTTCTCATATCCCTGTGAATAATAGAAATGCATTTTAATCCGGATCGTCCGGATTTCAGGACTTCGGAGAACGCATTTTCAATCAATTTTCAAGAGTAGCCTCGAACGTTCGAAAACCCTCGAAAATATGATCCGAAACTTGAAAGTGGTCTCTGATCGTATTTTCAAGGATTTCTGAACATTCGGTCTATTTTTTGAAAATGATTGAAAAGAATTCCGTACATTCGAAAATTATCGAAAATTTCGGATCTTCTGGGATTTTTCCGAAATCCGGGGAATCCGAAAACAGAACGGTGAGTTTCAGCTATTTACTACAGTGCTAAAGCAAGATAGCATTGACTGCCTACTTGTGATATTATTTATGAATGAATCAAAGAGATTCATTCATAAATTAAATTTTTTCTAAAGCATTGCTAGTAAGAAAAGACTTAAAAAAAAACAAAAGGCACAGAACAATTCTAGGTGATCAGTTTTGAAACACACACTTTCCCACCTTTTAACCTAAAACTATAATCACTGACAAAACTGGCACTATCCATGCTGCGTTAAAGTTCCTGGAACATGGATAACATAAATGCAGATTTGTAGTCCACTGATTTCAAGAGAAACTAAGCCTCAATTGCACAGAATCTAAATTTTGGGGTCAGTAATTTTGTCAGTATGTCGGTTCCCCCGAATAGCACTAAAAAGAGAGGCTCATGCAGTTTATTTATCAGATTACAAGAAATAGGCAGTGAAAAAAAAAAACCCACTCCTTTTATTCTCAATGCAAACGTTTTTTTTATTAAGAAATACATATCTACCCAATATATTGTAGTATTGGCTTTAAAAAAAAAACTGGACGATGCTCTGATATTACGTCACTGATAGGTGATTTGGTAAGCAATACACCAAACACTCTTTCATGGTGAATGTTAAACTTCTTAGTAATGTTTCATGTAGAAGGGTCATTAGAAGCCACATATGTTGGCAAAACAACAGAATATCTACTGAAAGCTAGTATGCTTACAATAATGGCACCATTTGGCAGCGGAAGGTATGTAGGCTTCAAAAAACAAGGTTTTTAGTGGGTATATTGAGATGGGGCTAGTTTGAAAAACTGAAAGCTGTTCAACGTTATTGCAGTCACGTATTTGTCAAGGCTAGTTGGGGGCCATGTCTTGGTGACCACAAGTATCATCATTTTTGATTAAGGACATTTGGGAGTTTGTTTTCCATCTTGGCTTTGATGTGATTTTCTAACTTTTTCTCCAGAAATCTGCTAAAAGCATGACATTCTATAAAGAAATGTGTTGCATGTATGTATTAAAAAATGGCACCAATTGATAGCTAAAGGTGTGTAGGTTCTAAAAATATATAGTTTTTTGAAGGGGTGTGTGGTTTGAAAAAACAAAAGCTGTTCAGAAAACAGTACAGAGCTGACTGAGTTTGTTTTTTCACTTTTCAAATGAACTATTCTAACTATGTATTGATTGAAGCCCGGGAGTTTAAGGAGCAATGCCTTACCTCCTGTTCTTTAATTAATATCTCAGAAACCCTTTGCGCAGTCCACCGCAGCAGAACTGACAGGTCCTGACCGCTTCCCGGTTCTAATCAACTGTAACTCGAATGCACAATTATGTTCTAATTAATTAGAACCAGGAAGCGGTCTAGAATTTTCATTGCTTCTGTGGTGGATGGCTCAAAAGGTAAGTTTCTGCAGTCTATGTCCCTAGCTCCTGAGATATTAATTGAATAACAGATGGTAAAGTACAGCTCCATATCCTCCCGGTCTTCAGTCTATGCATTAAAGGAATAGTTCACTTGAAATGTGAACTATTCCTTTAAGTAATTGTCTTTATGCATTGGTTTCATTTGGGATTAGTCGGTGGCCACATTTCTGTGTCTATGCATGTATATGGCATATCATTTTATTCAGGAGGGGATAGGCTTTCATATTTCTGTTGGATCTGAACTTTCCGCTACTGTTCCTCTGTTAAAATTCTGACTTGTTGATGATTTTGTATTATAAAGAAAAAAAAAAAAACCTTCCCATTTGTGGAACACCTGTGTCCAGGTATCTGCATTTTGATCAAAAATTACGCCACCAGGTTTGTAGCTTCTTAAATATTGTTCATTTGGTAGTTATTCTACATTTACTGTTAGAAGGGCTTATACATCTTAATTTGATGTACAATTCTAGTGCTGTATTAGTCTCATGGGGTTTCCTGGACAGAAGGTGGGGGTACCTATACATATCTGGTATTGTTGTACTCTGGAGAATCAGAGCTTTTAAAAACACACAAGATTTCTGTGTGTAAACTTAACTTTTCTACAAATAAAATTTCCAAAAGGATTTGAAAATTGTAAACCCAAAAATTCAATCTCCAGAAAAATTACTAAAGTCTGTTATCTTTTTAAAGTACAATTTGAGCTGGAAAAAAAGGATACATAATGTTCTCTTCTTTTTGTGGTTTGATACTTCACTAACGCTACGTTCACACTAGAAAGGGAACAAAGCAGACCACAATGGACAGTCTGTGTTTTTTGTCTGTTTATAGTGTCTGTTTTTGCTTTATTGTTCTGTTTCTGGACAGAAATGCATGCAGCAGTACTTTTTGAAATGTATCTGGTAAATATGATCCATTAAAAAAAATGGACCGAAACGCGTGTTTCTATCTGGAAACAGACAAACTGATCTAGTGTCAATGAACCCTAAACCATACATTTAGTATTCCTTATGTGAATACTAACAATGTAGTTTTTCCATTACGGAAGTGCCAGCCATTTCTATCCCTGTGACCTATTGTTGTCTATCAATAAAAATGAAATATTAAACATAATAGTTATGAACACTTGACAAAATGGTACCTGATACCTGCACAAGGAATTCAAATAATGTCTTCACAGCACAGCCTGTATTAATGGGCACCTTCAACCTTTTTTTGTTTTCATATATTGGATTCTGGGTTGCATGTGGAGACCCATGGTCGAATCCTGAAAGTTAAAGTTTGTACACACAACGGCTGTACGTTCCGGCTGATAATCGGTCCGTGTATGGGCCCTTTATCGGGCCTTTATCCGCTGGGCAGATCTCCAAATGAGCGGTTGTTTTGGCCAATAAAGTGCCCATGCATGGGCCGATTATCGTCCGAAACGGCCGTTCCTACACATTGTGCATTGCAGGTCGTTATCCGCAATCACACATGTGCGAACCTTAAGCTTGGAGCTACATGGCATTGATGTATCAAGTTTGTATCAAAACTGGGATTTATCACTATCTATAGCAGGCAACATTACATCCCTTTTGCTTTTATTTTCGAACCAATGGTAATATGAATAGGACTCTGTGCTGATTATTTAGAACACTGACATACATTCTGTCAAAAACCCACCTGCCATGGCTGCAGATTATTTTTCAAACTTTCCAGTTTTGCTGAAGTTTGCTCAGTGTACAGATTGTGTAGAGCATAAGCCAGTGTATAGACGGCAGTGTAAATGCGATAGGTGATCCTGTCATTGTAATTGTACAATTGGAAATCTTTTAGTTCACTCAGAGATTCATTTCCTGTACAGTTTCTTCTTAATAGGCCATCAGGATATTTCTCATAAGTTTCTGGAAAAAAGCAATTAAATAAATATTCCCATAACAGTTTACTTAATCCATCTTTGGGGTAGACAGAAGGAGAAGAAATATATTGATCAAAACCTGGAATTTCTTCTTCCCGGTTTAACAGGGATAGAGAACCATTTAGTGTTGGGATTACACGGTCTCTGATATATAAAATGCCCATGAAAGCAGAAGATATGATCCAGACTTTACCTGGCAGGTCATCAATAGAAAGTAAAACTAAAAAGTGTATCACTTCACTTTTGCCAATAAACAGAACAATCACATTGGCAGCGGAGTTTCTAATCTTTTCAACAATGGGATCCCTGACATGTTTCATATTAGTTACAACCAGAGGAAGAACTACAGTGAAGGCCAAACAGGCTCCATTTTTGGAAAGTTTTTCACCAATTATTCTCTGTGCTTTATGTCCAATGTCATTATTAGATATCATGATCCCGACCCATTTCCACCCAAAGTGATTCAGTATCTGAACAACCGCATTGATTTCTGATTCTTGGTTGTCGTGAGATCCATAGATTGTAGGAAACTGTGTTCTGTCTCTTAAGACTGGATCCATGGAGCCATAACTGATCTTCAGAAATGAAATATCTAATTTTAATACATTTTATGGTTCCAAACTAGCCACTTTTAATATGCAATACTACCTGGGAATAGAGATTATCTGGAGCAAGACTTGCTTTGTGCTAAAGAAGCATTGGCGACACAGATATAATTACATAACACTGTAAAGCCTTGTGACTTTGTCCGATCTCTTCAAGACAAAGTCTGCAGTGATGTTACATTATTCTTACTAGTATCTTGCTTTAAATCTCATTGTGAGTTATTATTTATAGGAGAATTAAACTTATTTTTTAATCCTAATGTAAAAGCTTTTCTCCCCAAAAAACATATACATTGTAAGATTCTTCTCTAGTAAGTTGCATGTAAGTTTACATACATGTAATTCATAGATACTGTAACTAAGAAGGTTTTTATATATTGCCATCCAGACATATATAAAGACATAAGTCCATCTAGTTCAACCTTCTCTGCAATAACCCGATTTCCTGCCTAATAGGAAGGCAAAAAAAAAACAGTATGAAATTCCATCCATGTGGCAATCAGAAATATCCCTGTAACAACTCCATCTTTATGTATCAGTACCAGTAGCATGCAACATTCTTTCAGGGTTATTCAATAAAAATTCTTATCATTAAAACGGTGCTAATTTTGCCCCAACCAATCAGATGTTAGCTTTCAAATGTTAAATAAGATCTGATTGGTTGGGGCTAAATTAGCACCATTTTAAACGATAAGAACTTTTATTGAATCTCCCTGTTTGCTTTTAGAAACTCAGCCAGCTTTTTTTTCAACTAGCGTAGGCATCTTCAACTACGGTTTTCCAAATGTTTGAAAACTATAATTCCCAGCATTCCTCAACTAAAGTCTAGGAATGCTGAGAGTTGTAGTTTTCAAATATCTGGAGAGCCGTAGTTGAGGATCTTTGAACTAGCCAATGAACCATCACCACATCACAGTGAAAAAACCCTTTTTAACTTTAAAGGGACTGTCCCCACTCTATGCAAAAATCATTATCTTGTGCAAAAAGTTCCAAAACCTCGACTTTGTTTTGTTACTACCCTTTAATTCTGCTCCCAGCAGGAGATTTTATACTTAAAATCTCCGTGATCCACCACTGCGGCTCTGCAATTTCCTCTTCACTTCCGGGTAAGGCAGTCACTGTCGGCCGTGACTGTGATGTCACGACCAATCCCTGACAGCAATTCCCAGAGCAGTCTGCATTGCGGTTGCTCGGGAACTGAAAAAGAACACAGCAGCCGTAGTGGAGAGGGAGTGAAGAGACTGGATGCGGTGGTGGATTGCGGAGCTTGTAAGTATAAAAATCTCTTGCTGGGAGCAGAATTAAAGGTTAGCACAAAACGAAGTATAGGTTTTGGCACTTTTTGAACAAAATGCATTTTTTTGCATAGAGGTGTGAACTGTCCCTTTAAGACTAAATTTTTCCCACTTTTTTTCACCCCATTGATGTCTGTGTGTCCTCTGACATGTTCAATGCCCCAGAGTTTATTATATGACCTGTTAATGTATTAACATATCTCCAAGCAAGCGCCGTTTTAGTGTGCATAATTGCAACTTGTCCAATTAGTCTTCATATTCAAGCTCCCCATTCCCTTTATTATTTTAGTTGCCCTTCTCTGAACACTTCCCAATTCCATAATGTCCTATTTATACACAGGATTTATACATTGCACTGTATATTCCAAATGAGTGTTTTGTAAATATGAGAAATAATATTTTTTTTATATATATCCCTCTATACAAGACAATACCATGCTGGCTTTAGTTGTTGCTGCCTGGCACTGCTTGCTACATTTAAGTTTGTTATCCATTAAAACTCCAAGATCCTTTACCAACAGGGATTCACTTACCACAGAGCCATTTATAGTATAAGTAGCACAAGAATTTTTAAGTCCAAAATGCATCACCTTACATTTATCAACATTGAACCTCATCTGCCACTTAGCAGCCCAATGTGACAATCTATCTAGATCCCCCTACAACGATTGCACATCCACTGAAGTTTTTAATGGTCGACAAAGTTTTGTGTCGTCAGCAAACACAGACAATACCCACTTCCAAATTATTAATAAACAGATTACATAGAAGCGGCCCCAACCCAGAAACCTGTGGCACCTCACTTAGAATCTTAGTCCATATTCATGAAGCCCCACTCACAAATATTTTCTGTATCCGATCCAACCACCAATTTTCTATCCATGCACAAATTTGTGATTCAAGCCCAGCAGACCTTAGCTTATAAATAAGTTGCCTATGGGGAATTGTATCAAAAGCCTTAGCAAAATCCAAGTAAACTACATCTACTACTATGCCAGAGTCTAAATTCCTACTTACTTCCTCATAAAAGCCAAGCAAGTTAGTTTGACAAGATCTATTACCCCTAAATCCATGTTTATTGTTTCTTATAATGTCAGTTCTTGAAACATACTCTAGATTATGTTCCCATATCAAACTTTCTAGTTTCTTCCCCACCACTGAAGTTACACTCACAGGTCTGTAATTACCAAGTGTGATTGACTACCTTCTTTGAATATTACATCAGCTTTTTTCCAGAAGCACATTTCAGGACACAAGGGAATCTGAGAAAATAAGGAACAATAGCTTGGATAAAACTGAACATTTTCCCCTAGGGTCCTGAGGATGTATTTTATCCGGTCCAGAAGCTATATTGATATTAACCTTGATTAGTTGTTTCTGAACCATATACACTGTTAAAAGGCATGTCCACCCCTATTGTAAACTTTTTCTGTAGTCTAGGGCTCCCTTACCCCCCCCCAACCACCATAGTTATTTGCTGCAAAACTCTCCCGATCTATACTTACTTTGCCTCTACAAGCAGGGGGGCAGAGTGGCAGCCAAGTCCGTGATTGGCTGAGAGGCAGTACAGAACGTCGGGGGAAACAGGCAATGTAAGTAATAATTTTTAGAGTTTTGCTGCAAATAACTGTGGCAGTTGGGGGTGGGAGAGGGAGCCCTACACTACAGCAAATGGGATTGGAGTGAGGGGGGGGGAGAGAGAAACTGGAAGGAGAGGAAGGGGGGGAGGACTATACTGAGCATGCCCAAATTCTCCCGGAGAGACAGGTGTCAGAGACCTATATGGACACAGGCAGGCTCCTGCTGTTCACTTTTTTGGACTTTGGGGGGGGATTACAGGAGAACCATTTGGAGCTGGGATGTAAGGTAAAGATTTTACTACACTACACAGTGGGGCCAGTAGTGGGTTAAAAATGTAGTTTTGGGGGTGGAAATGCCTTTTAACCAAAGTGCAATAGCATCTCTTATACCATTATTGCTGCTATATTCTATGATATCTGTACATGGATCTTCTATAATTTATTAAGAGGACATTTGCTTCATCAGCATCCTCTGTAACTCCCCATTATTTAATGGCCCCATTCAATTACTAATACTCTAATTATCTAGACCCACACCCAACCCACCCCGCAAAACCAGTACTTGCCCTGCAACCCACTTTTCTACCTGCTTCATACTCGCAAGTTTTGGACCTGAAACCCAACCCAGCCCACTTTTATTCTTCCAAAAATTTGTACAGAGAAGTTAAAAAAATTCTAAAAGTTAAAATAAATATTGTATTCATTACCAAAAAGTTCATAGAAACAAACCTATTATACCACTAAAATATATAGCAGGGATCTTCAACTTATAGGCATCCAAATGTCTGAAAACTACAACTCCCAACATTCCCTGGATGCCTTCTGATATTGTGAGTGCTGAAGTGGAATGCTGGGAATTATATTTTACTACAAATGTAGGAACACAGGTAAGAGGTATAGAATACAATGTACAGTACAGAGAAGGCAGGGTTAAGAAAACTTTATACCTATATAATATCCCTACTGTCCACAAGTACCTAACCCATGGGCCTCTACTGTCCCCAACTTTTACCTACCTGTAGGCCTTTACTGTCCCCAACTTTTTCCTACCCATGGGACTCTACTGTGCCCAACTTCTACCTATCCATGGGCTTCTACTGTCCCCAACTTCTACCTACCTATGGGTCTCTACTGTCCCCAACTTCTACCTGCCCATGGGCCTCTACTGCCCCCAACTTCTACCTATCCATGGGCTTCTACTGTCCCCAACTTCTACCTTCCTATAGTCCTCTACTGTCCCCAACTTCTTCCTACCCATGGGCCTCTACTGTCCCCAACTTCTACCTACCTATGGGTCTCTACTGTCCCCAACTACCACCTACCCATGGGCCTCTACTGCCCCCAACTTCTACCTAGCTATGGGTCTCTACTGTCCCCAACTTTTACCTACCCATGGGCCTCTACTGTCCCCAACTTCTACCTATGGGTCTCTACTGTCCCCAACTATGACAAGCACAGGTAACAACTAGTTATTCAGATGGTTTAAAACATCTGGAGACCTACTGGTTACCTATCCTGACTTTATAACTATGTCCTGCAGTATATAAATTTCAGTCACCACCAACTGTGTAAAATTATGGGAGACAGTAAAAGTTACAATGAGCAGGTACCATTACAGAGGATTATAGGTAGGGAGCAGGTGGAGCTGCAGTGAAATATCTACACCTCTATATTGGTGTATATTTCAGGTATCCCACCCCTCCTGGGAGTTGCAGGAGTCTCCCAAATATTGGGATAGTCTCCCGCACTTACCTGCAGACTCCACCTCCGGTAAAGTCTATTTTCACCCACTACACCCCTAATCACACCTCTTCTGTGATGTAATTTACATCACGTGCCACGTCCCACTCCTGACACCCCCATCACCCCTTTGGTGACATCATTTACATCACATCCTCCCTCCCTCTTTCTATTAGAATGACAAGTTTTATCTGCCTGCTTCCTAACCTCGCTATACCAGGCTATGCAATACCTGCATGTTATTTGGCCTGCTGTATGCTAAAGACTGTTTATAACATGGTATAGGTATACCCTCATGACATCTGTGACTTACTGACATTGTAATTATGTCTACATATCATGTAGTACTTAGGGTTAGGTAGGAAAGGATGATTTTACTTGTTTTTATTGGGACAATGTTGTCTGGAGACTTTAGCTATCCTTTAAAAGCACATTCTATCTGTATAAAGGTTAAAGGGCATGTCCACCCCAAAACTAAAATTTACCCCACGACTGGCCCCTTAAGCTGCCTTAGTGGTTGTGCTTTGCCTCCAATCACCAAACTTTTGGTAGAAAACAAATTTGAGAATGAGCTCTTTTCTTCCTCCCTCCTTCCGGGTCTTAGGTACCAAATAAGGGCTTCATGCATAAGTGAAATTGCTATTTATTGGATTCACAACATGTTTTGGACATTTGTGGTCCTTTATCAAGTGTAAAACAACCAGTGCTTTCCCACAGTTTTATAGGGGTAGGAAATTACATCACAAAATCCCGCAACCCTTGCTAACCTTGGGGAGGGGTGCATTAATTAACAGTCATACATTCAAACATACTCAATTATAAATATATTAACCCTACACCAACCCCATCCAGTGATCAGTGCAGGACAAACATTAGTCCAAAGATAAGTTATAATAAAGTCCATAAATGAGTCCAATTAACCCCTAAGGGTATACCGTCTATCCTTCTTAGAAGGAGGGTCGTTAAAGTCATTCCATATGGTGTTTCCTATTAGATCACCTAGGGGGTAAAAAACTTGACACGGGAACACAGTTGCCATAGCTAACTCTATTCGTGTTGTTACCTTTGACGTATTCACATTCTATAAATATATAGTAAGGCAGACTGATATCTGTGGAGAGAACAAAAAGATATTTTGAAAACAAAGTTACATAACTTTATAAAAAACATTTCAGTGTCCAGGACTCGTTTAACCCTTTAGGTACTAGTGTATCTAGAAACCTAATCCATTAGATTCTCTGTAGGAGCAACCTAGTAATATCACCCCCTCTTATAGGTGTTGGTACATGTTCCAGTACTGACTGACCTATTAGTATGGGCTATTTCCAGCCCAAAACGCACCAGGTGTTATGTGGCGCCAGTGTTTGTAAAATGTTTCAATAAACTAACCTGCTTTATCGATCTTAGGGGACTGCTTCTTGTGGTGTGTGTTGGAGTAAACGAGTGTTTGTCCTATTACAGTTCTAGGTCTGCTAGTCTGTCCTACATACCCAAAACCACACCGGCATTTCAGTAGGTAAATCACCTGTGGTGTAACGCATGTGGCACGACCTCTCAGTTTAATTGGTGTGCCCCTTGACGGATGCATCACTGTTGACTTTTATTATAGATGTACAGCATATACAACTGTGACATGGATATTTACCAGTTTTCGTTGACTTAGAACAATTTTAGCGGACATTAATATCTGCTGGGCATAATCGGTCTTTAATGGTTTGGCCACTTGGAAACAGTACTAACAGACGCCCCCCTGCAAAGTACCTGGGAGGTTCGCCAGTAGAGGATCCGTATTCATCTTAGAGGACTCTTCCTGCACACAACAGCCCCAACAGACAAGGGAGACAACCCTCCTACCGCACAACCGTATGTGATATGTTAAATTTAGGCTTCGTCCCATCATATCATATCAATTTCTAGACTGGGACATTGCGTTCCAGAAATTCCTACGTAATGTGAAGCTTAAAAACTTTTTAATTCTACTAAAACTGTAGAGAAGAATGTGAATGCATAGTTTAGTATAGTACAGAATAGTTAGTTTAGTATAGTATAGTTTAGTATAGTACAGAATAGTATAGTTTAGTATAGTACAGAATAGTATAGTTTAGTATAGTATAGTTTAGTATAGTACAGAATAGTAATTTAGTTTAGTATAGAAGAATAGTATAGTTTAGTATAGTATAGTTTAGTATAGTACAGAATAGTATAGTTTAGTATAGTATAGTTTAGTATAGTACAGAATAGTATAGTTTAGTATAGTACAGAATAGTATAGTATAGTTTAGTATAGTACAGAATAGTATAGTTTAGTATAGTACAGAATAGTATAGTATAGTTTAGTATAGTACAGAATAGTATAGTATAGTTTAGTATAGTACAGAATAGTATAGTATAGTTTAGTATAGTACAGAATAGTATAGTTTAGTATAGTACAGAATAGTTTTATAGTATAGTTTGATATAGTACAAATAGCTATAGTATAGTTCGTATAGTATAGTTTAGTTTAGTAAGACAGACATAGTTAGTTATTAGTTTAGTATAGTATAGTTTAGTTTAGTACAGAATTAATAGTATTAGTTTAGTATAGTACAGAATAGTATAGTTTAGTATAGTACAGAATAGTATAGTTTAGTATAGTATAGTTAGATAGTACAGAATGAAGTTTTAGTATAGTACAGAATAGTATAGTTTAGTTCTTAGTACAGAATAGTTAGTTTAGTATAGTAGAGATAAGAACACAAAGTCCATATGCACAACTAACCCAGGTGGGTTGGCAAACACATGTCCGAATCCCCACTTCAAAAGGGAACGAATAGCTTTAAACAAATACTACTCAAGGTAGACTTGCACTCCAAATGGTGAATAGTTATAGTAGCCAAACATCAGCAAATCAAACAAACGTTTGGGGTAACACCCCTTCATCAGGTGATGTGAACAGCAAACACAGTGGTTGGCTTAAATAGCCTAGGTGCTAAAAAGGTCTTGGCCCCTGTGGTGGTGGTGCAAGAGCAACTACCAATGAAATCATAGATAAAACAAATACCGATAATATATAATACAATAAATATTACTACATCAAAGTGTTTGAATATAACAGTAATGTGTAGGGAAACAATTAAAAGTCACAGGGACTAATAAATATAAAGTGTTAGTGCTAATACGTAACGTGACGATAGTTAGACAGATGTGTATATGGAGCATGGTATGCCCCACTGGAAGGAGTATCCCTAGTCGTTGTAAATAGGAAAACACAGTGAACACAGTAAAAACGTTGCATCAAGTAAAAGTATTAAACTAATTTAACAAATTACACAATAGTACGGTGCTAAGGGTATTCTCGCACCAAAATCTCAAATTTATGACATGCACTATTCACTCTGCCCCCATCCCATTACCCCCCCCCACCACCACCCTCCCCCCCGCACTCAGAAATCTCTATTTAATTGCCCCTAGAAACACGATGTTCAGGTCTGGAAGATTCCAAACATTGAAAAAAGGATATCCAGGAAGTCTCAGTCTCATATTTTGATAGTGCCAAGAAGGTCCACAATCGTGTCGATGGTGTTAGACTATAGGGAAACAATGAAAAAGGACACTGTGTCGCTGGACACACACTAAAGGTAAAGCATTTACCAAATATAGAACAAGATAACCAATACGAATAGGGCAATGGCCATAATTATCATAATTACCTTCAATGTGGCAATCTTACAAAGCAAGGCAGACCATTTCATATCTCATTCAGACCAAGATGATGGGTAGCCAGTGTGTATTTAAATCCCGTCCTAGAAGCATTCCCTTTGTAGTAATACGATCTAACATAATGATTACCCATGAGTTCTTTACTAACTACTTCTAGTAAAGCAATCTCAATTGTGAGGCCTGTGTCTATTAATGTGGAAGTGTTTACTCACTGATGTTTCATCCTTTTTTTTCTTCTGAGGCATAATATTTGTGATGTCCGTTTGTGTCCCCAATCCTCAGTCGTATTTCACGTTTGTTACCCACATATGCTTTCGCCCACATGGGCCACTAAGGAGAATAAACAACCTACTGGTTCTACCTGTGGCATAGTCCCTAAGTTTGATTTATTTCATTCCCTTTGAGGGGATGTGAGATCTATTGCCGGTTTATAATGGCATTACATGCCATGACAATTACGACAGGGATACTGTGCCTATTGGGGACTACATATAAATGTTGAGTGTCGTTTTAGGGAAGAATATAATCGGTGCGTGTGAAGTACATTCCCAATAGTTCAGCTCTCTTATAAGGAGAACAGGGGTGGATTTTTGAATAGGGATCCATATTCGGGACGATTGCATGTCCGCCAAATTATCCCTAATGATCCTTTGAATGCTATCAGATAAATGTGATAGTAAGAGACAAAGGGAATTCTGTTCTGTAATCCAAGAATGCTTCTTTTTGTTGTAATAGGGATCCTATAGGATGCTAGAGAGCCACCTAGCAATCACTGGGATAATTGTATTCATCATAAACCTGTGTAAAAAATTTCTGTTTAATCTCTGACCATTCTTAGTTTACAGCGTTCAATTCCTCCGTCTTACCTAGTCTGCCGAAGGTCTTCAAAATTGGATAAATGGTAGTCCCCTTCTTAATCCCCTATTTTTTGGCCATTGGGTGGCTGGTACGCTAAGTAGCCATGTTATTTCTATCAGGTCTTGCCGGTGTATAGGGTCTGTAACAATTTGTAGCCCTTTTTAGTGAACTAGTCCAGTATCTAGAAGTCTTTAAACACTGTGAAATTGAAAGTCAGTTGTACGGTAATTTCACGTTAGACCCGTTGCACATTGTTAAGATTTCACAACACTCTAAAGCATTAGCCTCGGTTCACCATCCCAAATCTTAAGATACATCATCTAGGTATTTTGACATATGCTGTATACCAATGATGTAAATGTATTATATTGAGAAAATGACAACGTTTTTTCAAAGTTCAGTAACAAAAATGTTGCATATGCCCCGGCGCATAATATTGGCCCGCCCATGGCTGGTACCTTGGACCTGCACCTATACCATCCAAATCATTGGAATCTGAAAGAAATTACTATTGTAGAGACAAAAGTTAATAAATCAAGGACTGAGTCTACACCAATTTCTGTTTCTCTGGTCCATAATCCACAAGTACAGAATTAATTGTTCCCAGAATACTCACGACAGTCCTCATTGTGTGGCGCCTGGAAAGCTTGTTTATTCTTATTCTACTTGCGATTCTATTGTCCATGGTAACAGTTAATGTTCTCAGTAAAACTCTGTAATGTTTTTTCAAACACGATTAAGGGACAGCTGGGTATCCTTAATGTACATCTTTATTCCTGTGTTCACATAGGCCTTTGCAGAAATGAATCAATGTAGATCCTAGTGGTTTGCAGAGAAGGGAATCTACACCAGACACAATGGGGCGGCTCCCTAGGGGCGCCCTTGGAGGGGAGACGTTAGAGTAACTTTTATGAATTTTGGCGAGGCACCGATACAGTCCAGGAACCAGTGGGTTATCGCATATAGGAAATCTTGTCACTGTGTTTATCAATCTGAACTCCAAACTTAAAAGCTTCCAGGATAGCCCACTGTCAAAACTTCCTTCTTAATCTTAAACGGGGCCTGGTCCCCCTTGTACACGTGTGTATGTGGCAAGTTTTGGTAAGTGCCTTTCCGCTTCTAATAGTAATCATGAAGATCCATGACAAACGTCGGCAACTCCTGTCAGCCTCTTGATAATAATCACCACTTTACGTTTTTTTGATTGTTTTGTCTGTCCCTCATCGTGTTTACTTCTAAATTTCCTTTTTGGTTAGGTTAGAGCTTTGTGGTTCTTACTTTCCGACTGATCAGGGAAGAGTCTAACCTTTCAGTTAGTACCAAGTTATTAAAGGTATCCAGCGTAGAGTTAATGCTATAGGTAGAAACGTGTAGATTTTTTCTAAACGGCGCGGGAGGGTTGGCTTTATCCTTATTCAAACAATTTTAAGTGAAGGTTTCTAGTTTGAACCAAACCACTCTTTTGAACATATTCAAACAGTGGACCCCCTGTATGGGTAGGAACAAACCCCTAGACCTTATTAAAAAAGTATCTCTTCCTCTTGGAAATGTGGTTTTGAAAGATTCACCAGTAGTGATTCCTGCCTAGAGGGACTCTTAACGAGTTGGCAGTGGGAAAACAAAAGGCACAGTCAGTAAACTGGAGCTACTTTTGGGACCGGTTCCAACAGAGTTGGACCTATGCCTTCCTCTGTGACCTCTTGCTTTAGTGGGCCTTCCGGATAGTTCTTTGCCCCCTTTGTGCCTGGTTCGGTGTGTGTTGGCGAGCCTCTCTGGTGGGTAAAAAAAACACTCTCGTCAGCAATGTTCCCCTGTGGAGCCAGAGCTACAGGGACCTATACAGACCTATACACACAAAAAGACACTGAGAGAAACTTAACATTCTCTAACTTATGAGTCCAGCACCATGCACTACATAAAAAGTCGATTAAGGGACTCTATCCATAGCCAATTTTTGAGAATTCGCAGAATTCTTAGTACAGGAGGGGGATTTGAAACGCGTGTAAACAGAATGGAAGAGGATTTTAAACGAACTGTTTGTAGCACGCGGTTATGATGATGAAAATACAATTATCCAGTGATTAGCTGGGCTCTCTAGAATCCGAAGGGATTCCCTATCTTAGAACATTGGAAAAATGACGCCTTATGATACAGGACAGAAATTCCCTTTGTATCTACTCCTATTCACCACTTTATTTGATCGCATTCAAAGGATCATTAGGGATAATTGGCGGACTCATGCAATACGATCCAGAATATGGATCCCCTATTAAAAATCCACCCCTGTTCTCCTATGAAGAGAGCTAGAAACTATTGGTGAAGTGTACTCACACGCAACGATTTATTGCTCCCTAAAACAGCACTCAACTCATTTATGGTCAGTCCCCAAATACGGCACATATCCCGGTCCGATTGTTCCACTGCATGTAATGCCATTATAACGGCATAAGCATGCTCCACATCCCCTCAAAGGGAATGAAATCAAATTAGGACCTATGCCACATGTTAGAACACCAAGTACGTTTGTTTTCTCTCCTTAAGTGCCCTGTGGCAAAGCATAGTTGGGTAAAACAAACGTGAAATACGACTGAGGATTGGGAAACAAACGGGACATCACAAATTATGATGCCTCAGAAGAAAAAGAGGTATGAAACATCAGTGAGTAAACACTTCCACATTAATAGACACAGAGCCTCACAATTGAGATGGCTTGTACTAGAAGTAGTTAGTAAGAACTCAGGGGGGGTAATCATGATGTTAGATTACTACAAAGGGAAGCTTCTGGACGGATAAATTACACACTCTATCCCCCTTTTGGTCTGAATGAAGATTGAATTGGTCTGCCTTCTTGTAAAGATTGCCATGTAATTATGTATGATGCCTTGCCCTATTCGTATTGTGGTTATCTTGTTTCTAATTTGTAAATGCTTTTTATTTATGTGGTTCAAGCGACACAGTGTCTTTTTCATTGTTTCCCTTATAGTCTACACACTCACGCCTCATCATTATGTGAGCCTCTTCCTTGGCACTATCAACAATTGAGACTGAGCCTCTTCCTGGAATATCCTTTTTTCAATGTTTGGATCTTCCAGACCTGAAACAATGTGTTCTAAGAGATTTCTGATGCTGGATTGAATGTTCAGAGAATAGATTCATTCAATGTTTAGAGAATAGACTTACCCTATGTCGACTGTTACATTTTGTAGATTTTATTACTTTTATTGATTGCACTTTTTACTGTTTCACTGGTTTTCCTATTTACACCTAGGGATCTCCTTCCATGTGGGGCATACCATGCCTCCATATAACATATGTCTAACTTCGTCACTTTTACGTATTAGCCTAGACACTTATATTTATTTAGTCCCATGTGACTTTTATATTGTTCCCTACACATTGACTGTTTTTATTCAACACTTTTAGATAGAATGTTAATATGATTTATATGTTTATATTATTATCGCGGAAATTGTTTTATCTATGATTTCATTGGTAGTGCTCTTGCACACACCCACCAGAGGGCAGTCCTTTTTAGCACTAGGCTATTTAAGCCAACACTGTGTGCTGTTCACATCACCTGATGAAGGGGTTTGTTTACCCCGAAACGTTGTTTGATTTGCTGATGTTTGGCTACTAATAAACTATTCACCATTGAGTCAAGTCTACCTGTGATCTTTTATAGTTTAGTATAGTACCTTGAACTAGATAGTTTAGTATAGTACAGAATAGTATAGTATAGTTTAGTATAGTACAGAATAGTATAGTATAGAGTTCGTTTAGTTAGTACAGAATAGTTATAGTATCGTTTTGAATAGTACAGAATAGATAGTATAGTTTAGATTAGTACCAGAATAAGTTCTAGTATAGTTTAGTATAGTACAGACAGTATCAGTATAGTTTAGTATAGTACAGAATAGTATAGTATCGTTTCGTCTCGTACAGACTCGTCTAGTTAGCTATAGTACAGAATAGTATCGTATAGTTTAGTATAGTAAGACATTCTAGTTTCGTCTTCGCCAGAATCGTATCGTTCTAGTTCTCGTCCAGAATAGTATAGTATCGTTAGTATCGTACAGCCATCGTCCTTTTTCACGGAGTACTCATAGAACGATGTAGTTCGATGCCTAGTCCCCCCCCCCCGCATCGTCTCAGCTTTCGACTTATCTTCTATTCGTCCTTTGATTAGTCTCTCTGTGATCCCTTCTACCCGCCTCCCTCGGCGCTCCCTCGTTCGCTAGCCCCTTTTGGTGTCTGATCTGGTGGACTTGCTGAGGCTGTGTTTGCTGATTTTGTGTTTCAGTCCCGACTCGTCTCGTATGTTTCGGTTTTGCGTTGCGTTTGTTCTAGGTTTATGTATTGGTTTTTTTATTTTCCTCGTATCTTATAGTTGTGTGTGGTTTAGTATTTTACAGAATAGTCTCGCTCGTCGTATAGTCCAGCCCTCGTGATAGTATCGTTTAGGTATAGTACAGATAGTATAGTATAGGTTAGTATAGTACGGAATTAGGATAGTGTAGTATAGTACAGAATAGTATAGTTATAGTTTTAGTATAGTACAGATAGTATAGTTTAGGTATAGTACAGAATAGTATAGTTTAGTATGTACAGGAAATAGTATAGTATAGTTTAGATAGTACAGAATAGTATAGTATGTTAGTATCGTACAGATAGTATAGTTTAGTATAGTATAGTGTTAGTTATTAGTAAGAATAGTATAGTTTAGTATAGTACAGAATAGTATAGTTTAGTATAGTACAGAATAGTATAGTATAGTTTAGTATAGTACAGAATAGTATAGTAGTATAGTACAGAATAGTATTGGTATCGTTTAGTTATATATAGTACAGAATAGTATAGTATAGTTTAGTAATAGTACAGAATAGGATAGTATAGTTTAGTATAGTACAGAATAGTATATTAGTATAGTATAGTTTAGTATGTACAGAATAGTATAGTTTAGTATAGTACAGAATAGGATTTAAGTTTATCTATAGTACAGAATGTTCTAGTATAGGAGTACTAGTACAGAATAGTATATTAGATAGATAGTTTAGTATAGTACAGAATAGTACAGAATAGTATAAGTTTAGTATAGTAAGAATGTTAGATGTTAGAGTATAGTACAGATAGGTCATAGTTTTATTAGTATAGTACGAAATAATAGTCTAGTTTAGTATAGTATGTCTAGAACGAATAGTAATAGTTTAGTAGTAGTCAACAGAAATAGTATAGTAGTTGTTAAGCTATGATTATACAGATTTATAGTCTTTTGGCAAAGATAGTATAGTTTAGTTAGTACAACAGAATAGTATAGTAAATAGGTTAATAGTACGAGATAGGTAATAGTATAGTTTTTAGTATAGTCGAATAGACAAAGTACGTTAGTATAGTATGTAGTAATAGGTAACTAAGTAAAATAGTATAGTTTAGTACAGTATCGAGTTTAGTGATAGTTATATCGTTAAGTTAGTATAGTTCAGTATAGTACAGATCACTTAGGTATAGAGTTTTTTAAGAATAGTCAGATAATCATAGTATAGTTTATATAGTAAACGAATAGTTTAGTATATAGTATTAACAGAATAGTATAGTTAATATTCGTGATCAACTAGTAATTATAGTTTCAGTATAGTAAAACAGACTAGAAATAGTTTTATAGTTAGTTTATAGTACAGAATTAGTCTATAGTTTAAGTATAAGCCATAGGTTTATAGTTAAACAATAGTAATAGTTATAGTTTAGTATCAGTACAGAATAGTTATAGTATAGTTTAGTATAGTACAGAAATAGTATAGTAACATAGATTTTGATAGTACAATAGTTATAGTAGTTAGTATAGTACAGAATGTCAATAGTCATAGTTTATATAATAGTCATAGTTAATAGTTTATAGTAATGTACAGTAATAGAATAGTATACGTTTAGCTAATAGTAACGAATAGATAGTATCTTTAGTATAGTATAGTTTAGTATAGTACAGACATCGAGTAGTATAGTACCGTTTAGTTTTAGTATGTTAGTTTAGTTATTACAGAATAGTATATAGTATAGTTAGATAGACCAGAATATATAGTATAGCCCCTTAGCCCCAAGTGCTCCATTGTCACGATGGGCAAAATCCCATCCAGCAGACAACAGACCCCAACAGCACCTAAACTACGTGCTCTAACAGAACTTTACCCACCCAACACCTCACCATTCCGCTACCAAACAGAAGGTATTGATGGGACCACCTCCATGCCACTGTAGTATTAGTTTCAGTATTAGAACAGAATAGTAGTGCTTCGTATCGTTTATGCTATAGTATAGCTTGAGTTATGTACCAGCCTCCACCCTTTCTAAACTCGCAAGCTCCTATAGTATAGTATTTTAAGAATAATTTAGTATAGTTTAGTATATAAAGAATAGTATAGTATTAGTATAGTATAGTTAGTTAGACAGAAATAGTTACTACGATAGTATTAGTTTAGTTATACGTCAGGAACATGTAGTCTATAGTATAGTTTAGCATAGTACAGAATAGATATATTAGTTTAGTATAGTACAGAATAGTATATTAGTATAGTATAGTATCTAGGTACGAATAGTATAGTATGTTTATGTAGTATAGTACCAGAATAGTTTAAGTATACGTTATAGTTAGTTTTATAGTTTAGTATAGTACAGAATATGTATAGTAGTAGTACTTAGAACTATTGTATAGTGACAGAGTATAGTATTAGTATAGTTAGTTAGTATAGTACAGAATAGTATAGTATAGTTTAGTATAGTACAGAATAGTATAGTATAGTTTAGTTATACTTTACTTTATGTTTAGTTTTATAGTACAGGAAAGATAGTTGTATGTTAGTTAGTATAGTACAGAATAGCTTATAGTAATAGTTTAGTATAGACAGAATAGTATAGTATAGTTTTAGTATAGTTACAGAATAGTATAGTATAGTTGTATAGTATAGTTTAGTTATAGTACAGAATAGACTAGTCTATAGTTTGTATAGTACAGCAATAGTATAGTATAGTTTAGTATATGTACCGAATAGTATAGTATAGTTTATATAGTACAGATAGTATAGTAAGTTAGTTATAGTTATAGATAGCTTAGTAGTAAGTATAGTTTAGTATAGTATAGTTTAGTATAGTACAGAATAGTATAGTATAGTTATAGATCGTATAGTATATTAGTATATAAGTACTAGTATATAGTTTAGTATAGTACCGTATATAGTACTATATAGTATAGTTTAGTTATAGTACAGAATAGTATAGTATAGTTTAGTTATAGTACCGAATAGTATAGTATAGTTTGTATAGAAGATAGTAAGGATAGTTTAGAGTATTAGTATAGTTAGTATAGTACGATAGTATTAGTATAGTTTAGTTAGTATAGTTTTTAGTATAGTACAGATATATAGTTATAGTATAGTTTAGTATAGTACAGAATTTAGTTATAGTATAGTTTAGTATAGTACAGAGACGTATAGTATAGTTTAGTACACTAGTACAGAATAGTATAGTATTAGTTAGTATTAGTAAAGTAGAGTATAGTTTAGGATAGTACAGATATGTTTATAGTTATAGTTTGTATAGACTATACAGAATAGTATAGTATAGTTTAGTATTAGTAAGAATATGTTTAGTATGTATGTTTAGTTAGTACAGAATAGTATAGGTTATGTTTAGTATAGTACAGATAGTATCGTAATAGAATAGTATGTTGTTGTATAGTACAGAATAGTATAGTATAGTTTGTATAGTTATTAGTTAGTATAGTACGAATAGTATAGTATAGTTTATGTATAGTACAGTATAGTCATGTAGATAGGTTAGGATAGTACAGTAATAGTATAGTATAGAAGTAAGTAATTATATAGTTTAGTATTAGTACAGAATATTGTATATATAGTCGGTATAGTACAGAATAGTTTATAGTATAGTTAGTGCGATAGTACAGAAAAGTATAGTATAGTTTAGTATAGTAAAGTTAATAGTTAGTAAGTATTTAGTATAGTATGTTTAGTATAGTACAGAATAGTATAGTATAGTTTAGTATAGTACAGAATAGTATAGTATAGTTTAGTATAGTACAGAATAGTATAGTATAGTTTAGTATAGTACAGAATAGTATAGTAGTTTAGTATAGTACAGAATAGTATAGTATAGTTAGTATAGTATAGTTTTTTTTAGTACAGTTACCAGAATAGTATAGTATAGTTGTAGTATAGTTACAGAATAGTATAGTATAGTTAGTATAGTACAGAATAGGTAATTTAGTAATTAGTTTAAGTATAGTATAGTTTAGTATAGTACAGAATAGTTATAGTATAGTTTAGTTATAGTAGTACTAGTATAGATAGATAGTAGCAAGTATAGTTTTAGTATAGCTACAGAATAGTATAGTATATGGTTAGTATAGTACAGAATAGTTTATATAGTATATTGTTAGCTATTAGTACAGAATAGTATAGTATAGTTTATCGTATATGTACAGTATAGAAGTAGTTTATAGTATAGTTCAGTTTATAGTATAGTTTAGATAGTACAGAATAGTATAGTATAGTTAAGTTAAGTCAAATAGTATAGTATTAGTTTAGTAAGAAGAGTATGTATAGTTTTAGTATAGTTACAGAATAGTTATAGTATAGGCTGTTGTATGTACAGATAGATGTATAGTTTAGTTAGTACAGATAGAGTTATAGCATAGTAGTTTAGTATAGTACAGAATAGTATAGTATAGTTTAGTATGGCGCAAGATATAGTATAGTATAGTTTTCGTATAGTACAATAGTATAATAGTTTAGTATAGTTCTATAGTTTATATACAAGAACTAGTTAGGTTAGTTTAGCTATAGATGGGAATAGATAGTACGAGTAAGTTAGTATAGTTATAGGTTAGTATAGTACAGAATAGTATTAGTAAGTCTTAGTATAGTACAGAATAGTGTTAGTATAGTTTTAGATATTAGTATGTCAGAATAGTATAGTTATAGTTTAGATGTAGAATGTATATAGTATAGTTGATAGTTTAGTATAGTCTAGTTCTATAGTACAGATATAGTATAGTATTAGTTTAGTATAGTACAGAATATGTATAGTATAGTTTAAGTATAGTACGTACATAGTATTTAGTATAGTTTAGTATTAGTACAGAATTAGTATAGTATAGTTAGTATAGTACAGAATAGTATAGTATAGTTTGGTTATGTTACAGAATAGTATAGTTTAGATAGTACAGTAAGTATAGTTATAGTGACAGAATAGTATAGTATAGTTTTGTTAGTATAGTATAGTTTCAATTAGTACAGAATAGTATTTCATAGATATTAGTTAGTATAGTATAGTTTAGTATAGTACAGAATAGTATAGTATAGTTTAGTATAGTCAGTATATTAGATGATTAGTATAGTTTAGTATAGTACAGAATAGTATAGTATAGTTTAGTATATACAGAAATAGTATTTAGTATAGTTTAGTATAGTACAGAATCAGTTATAGTATAGTTTAGTATAGTACAAGAATAGTATAGTAAGATAGTATAGTATATAGTTTAGTTAAGTACAGAATAGTTATAGTATAGTTTAGTATACAGTATAGTTGAGTATAGTACAGAATTAGTATAGTTTTAGTATAGTACAGAATAGTATAGTTTAGTATGTTATAGTTGCGTATAGTAGTTATCAGAATAGTATAGTAAGTTTTAGTATCGTACAGAATAGTATAGTACTAGTTTAGTTTAGTATAGTATAGTTTAGGTTATAGTACAGAATAGTATAGTATTAGTTTAGTATAGTTGCAGAATTAGTATAGTATAGTTTAGTATAGTACAGAAGTACAGATAGTATAGGTTGAGGTATAGTACAGAATAGTTATCAGTAGGCAGTATGCTGTAGTATAGTACAGTATATAGTATAGATTATAGTTTTAGTATAGTATAGTTTGAGTATAGTACAGAATAGTTTAGTATAGTTTAGTATATAGTTAGTATAGTTAGTATAGTCATTATAGTATAGTTTAGTATAGTATAGTTTAGTATAGTACAAGAAAGAATAGTATAGTTTGTATTTAGTATAGTTCAAGTTATAGTACAAGATATAGCTATGTATAGTATGTTAGTATAAGTACAGAAATAGTTATAGTATAGTTTAGTATAGTACAGAGTCGTATAGGTATTTAGTTATAGTACAGAATAGTATAGTAGAGTTTAGTATAGTACAGAAAGTGTTAGTTATAGTTATAGTTTAGTAGTTAGTTAGGTAGTATGTACAGATAGTATAGTATAGTTAGTATAGTTACATAGTTAGTTTAGTATAGAAATAGTATAGTATAGCTTTAGTATAGTACCAGAATAGTATAGTTATAGTGTTCGAGAGTACAGATTAGTATAGTATAGTTCGTTAGTAAGTACAGTAATAGTATAGTATAGTTTAGTATAGTACAGAATAGTATAGTATAGTATATAGTAGTTTAGTATAGTATAGTTAGTATTAGTACAGAATAGTATAGTATAGTTTAGTATAGTACAGAATAGTATAGTATATAGTATATAGAATATTAGTATAGTTTAGTATAGTACAGAATAGTATAGTATAGTATAGTACAGAATAGTTGTATAGTTTAGTATAGTATAGTTTAGTATAGTACAGAATAGTATAGTATAGTTTAGTATAGTACAGAATAGTATAGTATAGTTTAGTATAGTATAGTTTAGTATAGTACAGAATAGTATAGTATAGTTTAGTATATAGTACAGAATATATAGTAGGTTAGTATAGTTTAGTATAGTACAGAATAGTATAGTATAGTTTAGTATAGTACAGAATAGTATAGTTTAGTATAGTACAGAATAGTATAGTATATTATAGTAGTGTATAGTATAGTTTAGTATAGTACAGAATAGTATAGTATAGTTTAGTTTATAGTACACAGATAGTATATATAGTATAGTTTAGTATAGTATAGTTTATATTGTACAGAATGTATAGAATATGTATAGTTGTAGTATAGTCCTAGTTTGTATAGTCAGAATAGTATAGTTTAGTATAGTACAGAATTAGTATCGTTTAGTATAGTACAGAAAGTCCATAGAAGTTTACTGTTATAGGAAGAAACTGATAGTTAGTATAGTACAGAATAGTATAGTGTTAGTATTAGTGATAGTTCTAGTTATAGTACAGAATAGGTATAGTTTAGTATAGTACAGAATAGTTATAGTTTAGTAGTAGTACTAGTTTAGTAATAGTTACAGAATAGTATAGTTTTAGTTATAGTACAGAATAGTAGTTTTTATAGTACAGAAGTAGTATTTAGATTTGTATAGTCAGAATAGTTATTTAGTATATAGTACAGAATAGTATAGTTTAGTTATACGAAATAGTATAGTTTTTAGTTATAGTATAGTTAGCTATAGGACAATAGTATCGTTTAGTACTTTAGTACAGAATAGTATAGTTTAGTATAGTACAGAATAGTGATAGTTTAGTATAGTATAGTTTAGATAGTTAGTACAGTTAAGGTATAGTTTAGTTATAGATATAGTTTTAGTATATAGTACACGAATAGTATCGTTTAGTATTAGTGAATAGTGTTAGTAAGTACAGAATAGAAATTCGTTTGTTATAGTATCAGAATGTATAGTTAGTATTAGTATAGTTTAGTATAGTACAGAATAGTATAGTTTAGTATAGTACAGAGTATAGTATAGTTTAGTATAGTATCCGTATAGTTTAGTATAGTACAGAATAGTTCATAGTTTAGCTTGATAGATGAAATAGTATCGTTTAGTATAGTACAGAATAGTATAGTTTAGTATAGTACAGAATAGTATAGTTTAGTATAGTACAGAATAGTATAGTTTAGTATAGTACAGAATAGTATAGTTTAGTATAGTACAGAATAGTATAGTTTAGTATAGTATAGTGTAGATATAGTACAGAATAGTATGAAGTTTAGTATAGTATAGTATAGTATAGTTTACGAGTATTAATGTATAGTGTAGTTATAGTAATAGAATTTTAGTTATAGTATTAGTATAGTATAGTTTAGTATAGTACAAAAGTATAGTTAGTATTCAGTTAGTATATCTATAGTACAGAATATCTAGTATTTAGTTAGTTACGTAAGTACAAAAGTATATAGAGTTGTTATAGTACAGATGTCTAGTTGTTCCAGAGTATAGTATTAGTACAGAACTAGCTATAGTATAGTTTAGTATAGTATACATCCATCCAGTCCAAACAATCCATCCAGGGCAAAAAAAATCCCTTCCTGACTCCAAGTGGCAATCGGAAATTTCCCTGGATTAACTCTACTTTATGAAACCTTGCTGACAATACCCACTTCCAAATCACTAATAAATAGATTTAATAGAAGCAGCCCCAACACAGAACCCTGTGGCACTCATAATATTGAAGCCCCATTAATAACTACTCTCTGCATCCTATTTATTAACCAGTTTTCTATCCATGTATAAATGTGACTCCCCAGACCAACAGACCTTAGCTTATACATTAGTCGCCTATTGGGGACTGTATCAAAAGCCTTTGCAAAATCCAAGTATACTACAGTATAGCTACTGCTATGCCAGAGTATACAATTTCTACATACTTCCTCATAAAAGCCAAGCAAGTTAGTTTGACAAGATCTATTCCTCCTAAATCCAGGCTGGTTACTACTTATAATGTCAGTCCTTGAAATATACTCTAGAATATGTTCCCTTATTAAACTTTCCAGTATCTTCTGCACCAATGAAGTTAAACTTACAGGCCTGTAATTACCCGGCTGTGAACGACTAATCTTCTTGAATATTGGAATAACATCAGCCTTTTTCCAATGCAGAGGCACACATCCGGACATGAGGGAATCTGCAAAAAAAAAACAAAAAAAACAATGGCCTAGATAAAACTGAACTTAGCTCCCTAAGTACCCGAGGATGTATTTTATCCGGTCAAGGAGATTTTTTAATATTAACCTTATTTAGTTCTTTCTGTACCATATCCTTGGTTATCCAAAGTGCACTTGAACCTTTTATACAATTATTGCTGCTATACTCTATGATATCTGTACTTGGATCTTCTATAGTGTATACAGAGGGGAAAAAAATATTCAAGACGTTTGCTTTATCGCCATCCTCCGTAACTAACTTATCCCCATTAATTAATGGTGCCGCATTTTCAGTCCTCATCTTCTTACTATTAATATAGTTAAAAAAATGTAGGCTTAGTGATGCTTTGTTCAGCTATCCTAACTTCATTATTAAATTGCTTTTTTACACTCCTTGTTACAGTTTTTATAATCCCTAAAGGCCATTTCTGTTCCCTCTGCCTTAAAGGTTTTAAATGCCTTTTTCTTCCTTTCCATTTGCCTCTTTACATCAGAATTCAGCCACATGGGCGCGGATTTATTTATTTTACATTTATTTCCCAAGGGTATAAATTTAGATGTGAACTGGCTTAAAATCCCCTTAAACACAGTCCACTTCTGTTCAGTACCTTTACCTGATAATACATTTTCCCAGTTGACATTCTGAAGAGCTACTTTTAAGCTGGGAAAACTTGCTTTCCCGAAATTAAAAGTCTTTGTTAACCCAGCGACCTTTTCCTTTCGATAACAAAGTCCAAACACCACTATTTCATGGTCACTATTCCCTAAGCCTCCAGTTACCTTTATATCTATAATACGCTCCACAATGTTAGATATTACCAGATCCAACAGAGCTCCTTTTCTAGTAGGAACTTCAAGCACCTGTGAGAGAAAATTATCCTGCAGCAAATTCAGGAACTTATTGCCTTTTTCTGTGATGTCAGTTCCACTACACCAATCAATGTCAGGGTAATTAAAGTCCCCCATAATGAGCACACTCCCCAAACTTGCAGCCCTTGCAAGTTCATATGAAGCTGACTCACTTCCTCCCTGCTAGTATTTGGCTTATAGCAGACACCAACAATGACATTACCCCATTTCCTGTTGCCTAATTCTACCCATATTGCCTCCGCTTTAACATCAATATCGCCAGTTATCTCTTCTTTTAAATTTGGCTTCAATTCTTTTTTTTAACATAAACACATACTCCTCCCCCTTTCCTTTTTTTCTCTGTCCTGCCTAAACAAGGTGTATCCTTCTAAATTTACAGCCCAGTCGTGAGAAATGTTCAACCATGTTTCTGCTATACCTTTTACATCATACTTTTCATTCAACACCATTAACTTCAATTCACCCATTTTGTCAGCCAGGGTTCTCGCATTTGCAAACATACATTTTAGATTATGATTATGTAATGTATTCGTACACTTTAATACACATGCCTCCCTACCCCCTATGCTAGCCCCACCCCCTTTCCACCCACCACTGGCTTATCTACACCCTGCTTTCCTCCTGGGCTATCTATCACAGTCAGACTGCTAATACCTCCCCCCCAACCTAGTATAAAATCTCCTCCAACCCTCTAGCCATCTTCTCCCCTAAAACAGTTGCACCGCCATCAGTGAGGTGCAACCCATCCCTAATAAAGTGCCTGTAGCCAACAGCAAAGTCTGCCCAGTTCTCTATAAACCCAAACCCTTCTTGCTTACACCACCCTCTTAGCCACGCATTAAATCTCCTAAGCTCCCGCTGTCTCCTTTGCATAGCACGTGGCTGCGGTAGTATTTCTGAAAACACTACCCTGGAGGTCTTTGCTTTTGACTTGGCCCCTTGCTCTCGGAAATCATATTTAAGGACCTCCTCTCCTCCTCTAACTTTGTCATTGGCAATGTGAACCAAGACCGCCGGGTCACACACTACCCCACCCAATAATCTATCTACACGATCCACCACATGCCGAACCCTAGAACCAGGCAGGCAACACACAGTTCGGCATGTAGGGTCTTGGCTGCAGATTACCCTATCTACCTTCCTTATAATGGAGTCCCCTACCACTACCACCTGCCTAGCATTCCTGATCCTAAGTTCATCCTCCTTTGTATTAGAGATGGCAGTTCCCTGGGTGCTCAAGGGATTAGCCCACTCCATACATGCTAATTCTGAGCTGTCCTCCTCCACTTTATCACCTAAGGCGGAAAACCTGTTGGGATTGGCAATCTAGGAAGAAACAACCCTACCCTTCCATCCCCCACTTCCCCAAGTAACCCTAACAAAAAAGAACTATATATAGTTCGGCCATCTCTAGTGGTATCCACTAAAGTATATAAACTGTTTAATCAGACTGATTCTAAACAAGAATATAATCTGACCAAGGACGAACACGAAGCCCTTAAGTCCCTGTTGGCTAATAATGAGATTATCATTTGAGCAGCAGACAAGGGAGGGGCCATGGTGGTCATGGGTAGTTCTCAATATACCTCAGAAGCTCTAAGACAGTTGAACATACCAGAATACTACACACCAGTGGGATATGATCCAACACATGAATTACAAAAAGAAGTCAGACTACTTATAACAGAGGCAGAACAGAATGGGGTAATTACAGCAGAGGTTAGAGATTACCTAGATGTAATGCACCCATGATGTCTGGTTTTGTATTTATTACCTACAATACATAAATAACTAACTGACCCCCCAGGATGCCCAATAGTATCGGGGATTGGGTCAATATTGGAGCCTCTTTCTAAATATGTTGACTCATTTTTACGACCACAGATCAAACTGAAACCGACCTGTTTAAAGGACACAACAGAATTACTACAGAAATTGAATGAAGTAACCCTACCCACAAATAAGTTGCTGTTAGCAAGCATAGGTGTACAAAGCCTGTATACATCTATCCCATAAGACGAAGGGATCGGATACGTGGAGTTACTTCTTTCAACTAACCATCAATATCGGTTAGACTGCCTAACTTTGGTTCATAAAAATAACTATTTCAGGTTCAACCAAATATTCTACTGGCAGAAACAGGGAACCAGTATGGGGTCTTTGGTAGCCCCGTCCTTCACTAATATTTTCATGTCTATCATAGAAAATAAGCTATTCCTGGATACAAAGTACAAACCTAGGTTTATCAAAAACTTTTGATATGTAGATGACATCCTAGTACTGTGGATTGGTTCATCAGAAGGTTTTTTTGCACCCTACCATCAAACATCCCTTTTCTGGATGTTTTAATTGAAATTAAAAATCAGAAATTGCAGACATCTTTATTTTCAAAACCTACAGATAGGAACAAACTATTGAGATCAAACAGCTTCCATAACCCTAAACTATTCAAAGCTATCCCTAGAGGACAGTTTATAAGGCGAATTTCGTCAAATGACAAACAATACATGGAGGCAGGCACTAAATTGATAAACAAGTTCCTAGAAAAAGGCTATAACCAATGCAAACTCACTAAGGTTTTTCACGAAGTAAGACAAATCCTACAGGCAGACCTACTCATATATAAAGAACGCCAAACAAAAGGTAGATTACCATTTGTGAGCCAATACAGCACTCAAAGTAAAGAAAGAGAAAAAGTGGTCTGCAAATATTGGCCAATTATTCAACAAGATGAAAAAATGGGTCATCTCTTTAAAGACATCCCCTCTTTAGTTACCGAAGGGGCAAAACCATTAAAGACCAATTATGCCCAGCAGATATTTATGTTCCCCTGAAAATGTTCTTAAGTCACCTGAAAATTGGTACATACCCATGTCACAGTTGTATATGCCACATGCGTTACACCACAGGTGATTTACCTACTGAAATGCCCGTGTGGTTTTGGGTATGTAGGACAGACTGGCAGACCAATCAAAGAACGCAGAAAACATAAAAGGGATGTTAAAAATGTTAAGATAGGAACTGGGTACGACACCTCTGTATCTAGACACTGTAATGAGAAGAGATTGGTTGGTACTGGAACTCTGGCACACACCACAAGAAGCAGTCCCCATAAGATGGATAAAAGCAGGTTACTTTATTGAAACATTCTTACACATAACGCCTGATGCATTTTGGGATAGAAATAGCCCTTACTAATAGGTCAGTCAGTACTGGGACATGTACCAACACCTATAAGAGGGGGTGATATTACTAGGTTGCTCCTACAAAGAGAATGCTAATGGATTAGGTTTCTAGATACACTAGTACCTAAAGGGTTAAACGAGTCCTAGACACTGAAATGTTTTTTATAAAGTTATGTAACTTTGTTTTCAAAATATCTTTTTTTTCTCTCCACAGATATCAGTCTGCCTTACTATATATCTATAGAATGTGAATACGTCAAAGATAACAACACTTTAGCAACCCTCCTTCTAAGAAGGATAGACTGTATACCCTTAGGGGTTAATTGGACTCATTTATGGACTTTATTATAGACTTATCTTTGGACTATGTTTGTCCTGCACTGTAGGGTTAATATATTTATAATTGAGTATGTTTGAATGCATGACTGTTAATTAATGCACCCCTCCCCAAGGTTAGCAAGGGGTGCGGGACTTTGTGATGTAATTTCCTACCCCTATAAAACTGTGGGACAGCACTGGTTGTTTTACACTTGATAAAGGACCACGAATATCTGAAACATGTTGTGAATCCAATAAATAGCAATTTCCCTTATGCATGAAGCCCTTATTTGGTACCTCACTCTCGTTTGTTTCCACTTCTGTAGTTTAAAAAAAATCCTTACCTTACATCTCTGCTCCTTATGGTTCTCCTGTAATGTCTGTCTAAAGTTCCAAAAAGTGAAGAGTATGAGGTGCCTGTGAGTCAACCGGTCCCTGCTGCTTCCTTTACCTTAATAAGGATAGTGACATGCGCAGAGGAGTTCTTCTCCCCCTCTTCCCCTCCCACCCTCTTGATCCATCCTTTGCTACCATTGCACCTAGTGTGAAACCCTTTGGGCATTTTGTAGATTCCCCCTTTCCACCCTTAACTGAGGAGTTATGTCTTTAAAAAAAAGATCAGAACGTTACTTACAGACAAAACTGTGATTGGCTGCCTCTCAGCTAATCACAGATGCGGCTGCTGGTCTGTCCCGACTCTTAGGGCCGAGATCAGAGTGCAGAGGGAATGAATGCATTTAAGTACTGTGGTGATCCTTTTTTTAAAGAATAAACCAGGTGGTTGGAGGGGAGATCCCTACAATATATTAAAAGATTTATTTAGGGTGGAGAAACCCTTTAATATAAAGGGTGAATACCTGATTACGTAGACACAGCCTTTGAGATACCTTTTTGCACTCTTTCTCTATAATGTTATATATTTTTTTGGTTTAAAAAAATCTTGTGCTTGAAAAAAACTACTTATAAAACGAAATACTTACCTGCGGATACTTAAACATCCCCATAAGTTGTGCTATTATATATGTTATGTGAGCAGACAAGTCTCCCACAACTCCCAACAATGGACTATTCTTCCGGCAGTTAAAATTTGGAATTCTGGGAATTGTTCCAGACATTAAATCCAGTGATCCAATGACAGCCATAAATTCAGACCCACAGGAGTCAAATATGTGATACCCCAGGGTAACATTGGGTAAAATCCTCTCATTATTATTAATCTCATCAACTGCAAATCTGAAGACTAAGAAATTGTGGAAATCTTGAAAAGTTACCCTGTAGCAAGAAACATATTGACATCTAGAATTATACTTGCTGTATAGTTGTAACAACCATTACATTCCCTTATTCTAATTTAACCATTTAAAATACATATTCAAAGATAGTTAGTCAGTAGAGAAAACACAAGTGCTTTCTGCTATGGCTTGTAATTAACTTACCGTATATACTCAAGTATAAACCGCCCCGAATATAAACGGAGGTACTTTTAACTGATAAACTAGGAAAACTAATTCACTCTAGTATAAACCAAGGGTTGACATTCTCCCATACACAGCCCAATACACAGCCCCATACACAGCCCCATACACAGCCCCATACACAGCCCCATACACAGCCCCATAGAAAGTCCCATAGACAGCCCCATACACTGCCCTATAGAGAGTCCCATACACAGCCCCATAGAGAGTCCCATACACAGCCCCATAGAGAGTCCCATACACAGCACATAGAAAGTCCCATACACAGCCCCATAGAAAGTCCCATACACAGCCCCATATACAGCTCCATACACAGCCCCAGAGAGAGTCCCATAGACAGCCCCATAGAGAGTCCCATACACAGCCCCATAGAGAGTCCCATACACAGCCCATAGAGAGTCATACACAGCCCCATAGAGAGTCCCATTACACAGCCCCATAGAGAGTCCAACACAGCCCCATAGACAGTCCCATACACAGCCCCATAGAGAGTCCCATACACAGCCCCATAGACAGTCCCATACACAGCCCATAGAAGTCCATACACAGCCCCTAGAAAGCCCATACACAGCACCATAGAAAGTCCAATACACAGCACCATAGAAAGTCCCATACACAGCCCCATAGAAAGTCCCATAAACAGCCACATAGAAAGTCCCATACACAGCCCCATAGAAAGTCCCATAACACAAGCAAAGTGCCCATAGCAAGTCCCTACACAAGTCCAGCCCCATAACAAGTCCCATACAGTGTAAGCAGGCCCCATAGTAAAGTCCCCATAGACACCCCATACACACTGCCATAGAAGTTCCCATACACACGCCCCTAGAGAGTCCCATACACAACGGCCCCATAAGAGTCCCATACACAGATCCCCATAGAGAGCCCCAAGAGGTCCCATACACAGCCCCATAGAGAGTCCCATACACAGCCCCATAGAGAGTCCCATACACACGCCCATAGAGAGTCCCATACAGCCCCATAGAGAGTCCCATACACAGCCCATAGACGTAGTCCCAATACCAGCCCCAGAGAGTCCCTACCCATACAGCCCCATAAGAGTCCCAATACACCCCCATAAGAGTCCCATACACATCCCCATAGAGTCCCATACACGGCCCCATAGAAGATCCCATACACACCCCCATAGAAAGTCATACCAGCCCCATAGAGAGTCCCATACAACAGCCCCATAGAAAGTCCAATACACAGCCCATAGAGAGTCCCATATACACAGCCCCCATAGAAAGTCCCATACACAGCCCCATAAAAAGTCCCATACACAGCCTACACAGCCCCATAGAAAGTCCCATACACAAGCCCCATAGAAAGTCCCATACTCACGCAGCCCCATAGAAATCTCCATACGCAGCCCCATAGAAAGTCCCATACGCAGCCCCATAGAAGTCTCCATATCGCCATACCATACGCAGGCAGCCCCATAGGACATTCCCATACGCTCCGACGCAGGCCATCCATAGAACGTCCAATACAACAAGGTCACCATAGAGAAGTGTCCTCATATCAGCAGGCCCCATAGAGAGTCCTCCATACACAGCCCGCATATGCAAGTCCCTACATCAGGACCCCCATACAGAGTCCCTACACAGGCCCCATAGAATGGCGCCATATAGGCACAGCCCCATAGAAAGTCCCATACACAGCCCCATAGAAAGTCCCATACACAGCCCCATAGAAAGTCCCATACACAACCCTATAGAAAGTCCAATACATAGATGTACACTAAATACCTTTCTGTGCAGCCTGAACAAATATCGTTTTTTCCATTTCCCTTACAGTCTGGGCTGATCTGATTGAGCAGGACAACAATTGCCTAATCCACTGAACTCAAGAGATTCTCTGTGTTCCAGGGTACAGGTTTTTCTTTCCCAGGGCTTTTTTTGTTTTTGTCCAGCAGCATCAAGATCAGCACAGACCTGAGTATAAACTGAGGGGAGACTTTGATTTTAAAGGTAAAATACCTTGGTTTATACTCGAGTATATACGGTATTATTTAATTCTGTAAAAATTCTTACATGCGACAGAAAAATGTTGGAATAAATGTAAAATCATATAAATTCGGATTAAATACTTCATGTATCTGTAGAATAGCTGCAATAATAAAGTCCCCATCTTTGGTTTCATAATAATTGTCCAATAAAATGTTGAACTCGTAGCTATTATCGGTAATGAGACATCCAGTAGGACGATACGGAATATTATCAGATACCAATGGAGTGATATACAGAAGGATGAACAGGAGTACCATGTCTTCTTTAGTAAAATGTTACAGTGAACTAGAATGATTCATCTGTCAGATGTTAAATACCCTCAGCTCCTATTGTAATCACCACACAAGGCTTTAATTAACCTACTAGAAGAACATAGCTCTAAAAATTCCTTCCATAAGGGAGATAATTATTATTCTATTCTGATCAAAAAATACAACTGCTTCTAAAATAAATTATAGTTCAAAACAAGTTATATTAGAAGGAAGACTGGAAAAGGCAAATCAGGGTGGCTTAAACATGTGCCTTAAACTGCACCATTCTAATCAGAAAAGATTTCTCAATCTCCCTAAATAAAATACATTGGCTAAATTATTCAGATTGAGAAACCTTAAGCTTTTATATTGTACTTTAAAACATTACAATCATCCAGTAAATATTTTTTTTTTTAACTTTAAAGGGCACATCTGCCCTTAAAACAAAAATCTGGTGACTTGTCAGTTATCTGCCCACAACCAAAATGGCTATTTTTACCAGTTTATTACATGGCTTTGTAACCAGATATTTAATTACTATATAAGTTATTTTCTGTTCTGGAAAAGGTATCTGCCTTCTCTCTCTGCTCAGTGAGCTTTTTATAAGCTTGAGCATGTGCAGAGGAGGCAGCAGATGAGTCAGTAACCAATCATGTGTTGTGATGTCAGCAGCCACAGCATTGATTGGCTGCATGGAGGGAGGAATCATTTAACTCTGCCAGATTGGATGCAATAATTATGCGTAAATATCTTAATAATACATCTAATAATATGCTGAATATAATAGTTGGGGCAGTTAGTGGACATGTGAACAGTTTTTTTGTTTAAGGGTGAACATGCCCTTTAACCTTACTACCCCTACTAAATAGTTTAATCATTTGTCTAAATAAATAACTAAATCCTGCATGATTGTTTCCTTTTAGTTATAAAGTCTGAGTCCTGTCTTCACTCCTTTTCTGTTATCCTTCAGGTGGGCTCTTTAATTATGTATGCCTTATTATACTTAGTAAAAACTAGAGTACTATGATACTTTTAATGGACTAACAGTTTATTTTAGTAGACAAGATGGATTATTTTTACCAAGATGGAAGTTATTAAACTTAAGAAGCTACTGCCTGCTTTCTGCTACCACTCATTCATAAGTCTATGCTCTCCAATGTAGGGATAGGAGAATTATCAGTAACAATGACTGCAAATGAGACAGAAAGTAGTCGGTATCCCCATGAGTAGAATTCTCCTTAAAAAATGTCTAGTACATACGGGAACAAACCTGATATTCTTGACTGACAAACTATAAATCGCCAAAAAACCTTGATTTGATGGTTAGGAAGTAAAGCTGTACTGCCAATAAAAAGTGCAACTGATCCTACAGTCCATTGAGTACAGAATCAGCCATAATTATAGATCTGTCTAGTCAGTCAGACCATCTTATTTGCCTAAGCATTTAGTCGGATCAGGAATAACAGCTGATTACTTACTTACCCGATAGACCAAAATATTGACATTGTGGTCAATTACAATATGTATCAGCCATAGGAATGTATCTAAAAAATAAATCATTGTTAATGAACCAGGCCAGTGAATGTGTAAGCTCCAATCCCAAACACATTTATTAATTAATAGAGAGATGCAAATTTGAGAGCAAAGCATTAAAGAAGTATTCCTTCAGAGTTGTGCACAATGTGACAACTTGTTTATTCTTCTTTTAGCAGCATCTAGTGTTTAAATCAGTGTCTGAACAATATAATGTAACATTTGGGAAAGAATATACAACCCAGTAACCCAGAGCTGGATGATAAGATGGAGAATATCTCAGCAGCCACCATTTTACTCCCCTTACTGCTCAGGTAGGCTGGGACAAATGATACCCACACACTACAGAACACCAACATACTGAATGTGATGTTTTTAGCTTCATTAAATCGGTCAGGGAAATCCTTGGCTAGAAATGCAACAATGAAACTTAACACAGATAATGTTCCCATGTAACCAATAATACAGAAAAAGAAAGTGATAGATCCTTCTTACCAGTAAAATAATGGTGTCCCTTTCTGAAAATGGATCAGTATCCAGAAATGGTGGACATAGGCCATCCACACTGCAGAGATCCCATCTCACCTAAAGAACATACAGTCACTAGTATGATGGACAGTTGGGTTCCTACATACTTTGTCAGTTTGCTCCCAGGCTTTGTAGCATTGAAGGCAATAATAACTGTGACAGTTTTAGCCCACACAGAAAAACAGAAATAGTGAAATCACTCCAATGCTGCTTGTCGGAGGAGACAACATGTACTGTTGGGTGTCCAATGAATAAGAAGTGCAGAGGAAACACAACATGAGAGAGATGAGGAGGAGACCCTGAGATTTTCTGGTTATTGGCTTTCACCATTGGAGTGTCCCAATATTTCACAAAGATTCCAAAAACAGCAGAAGTCATGATGAAGAGTATCAAGGCAATGGAAGTTAAACTTGCTCCCAGAGTGTCTGTATAGGAAAGGAAGTTAATAACTTTAAGGATACAAGCAGTTCTATTCTGATTTGATGACTCTTTGTCTGTACATTTCCAACAGTCTGTAGCATCTAAATGTAGAACAATTATTTTTTAGTTAGATTCCTTTATTATTAAAAATTGTAATTAAATAAAAAACACTTTTTTTATTTAAAAAAAGTTGTTTATTGCAAAACTTAAATGATTTATCTGTGGTTTTTAGTGTTTTTTAGGACTTGAAGTTCAGTCCTAAAGTCTTTCTCTGAATTGAGAAATCCAGTCAGATGACTAGCAAAATGTCTTTAAGAACTAAACTTCAAGTCCAGTTGATCTAATGGAATACCAAAGATAAACCATGTTCTGGATGAATAAAAACCTTCACAATCACAAAACAAAGATTTATATTAGATTTTTCTTATTTTCAATGTCAATGCTCATTTTATTTTACAATGTGTTTTGCCTAGTATTGTGTGTAGTTAAAGGTTAGACAGTCAACCGCGGTCTTATGTTGTATATGAAATTATTGCATTAGATATGTTTAGTCTATCAGAGATCAAAGGCAGAAGAAGTCACAAAGACCATAATTAAAATACATTTTTAAAAATGCCGTTGTAAATTATTATATTTTATTAAAAGTATGGGCCATGGGCAACTGATTTCTGGTCAGCAGCCAATTGATTAGAATTAGTGTTTAAAAAAAAACAGACTGATGTGTCCATCCAATTGAACACCATATTGAATAACCCAGAATCAGTCATGACTTAACACAAATGGATTTTGACTTAAAATCTACTGAATGCAGAGATAATGGTCTATTTCAAATAATTTTATATTTCTGCCCAATTGACCAAAATTTTGTCTGCAGGTGGTAATAAGGTAATTAGAATTAACCCGTGTATGCCTATACTTAGTCTGCAATTTACTGTAAGTCAGTTCAAAACTGGTCTGATGTACTGTAAACAGGGGTTTCAATTCACTAGAGAATATAATATTCATTAAATCTTCCTGCACTAATCCACCTGGCTACATTTGCAGGAGAATTCCGTTAAAGATTCATAGTTAACGGATGTCCTAAAATTTTTTGTTTTCCTCGTGAGAGCTGAGATTACGTTGTGGTAAGGAGCTTTATATTAATCTAGACTAATGGAAAACAAGAGCAACAAACAAGGGACATTTTTAGTGATGTGTATTAGCCATAAACCCATTATAGCTTTAAATGGCATGAGAAGACACCTTTCTCAAATAGTTCTTTGTATTTTAACTTCAAAATAATAGTTTACTTAATGCTGAATTAATTATTATTGGAAAGTAACGTCTTGTATGATTCGGTACTTGCCTTTCTCCCCATTAAAAGAAAACTTACCAGCCCATCCAATCTTCATTGGAATGTTTGGTTGTTTAGTGTGCTACCTCTCCTGGGTGTGCTATTCCCTTCTTTTGGATTTCCTAACTACTGAACCTTGGCATTGAGTTATAGACTCCTGGCTCTGGTTACTGGACTCGGATCTCTGGTACTTGATCCCTTGGGTTTGTTACTAGACTTCTGCTATCTCACTCCTTATCCCCTGGCTTTGTTTATTTGACTTTGATACATGCTGCCTGTCTTGACCCTGTGCCTGTTCATTAATTTTCAGATTTGCCACATGCTCTGACTTCTACCTGACGTTCAGATTTCACCTTACTTTCCCCTTTGGCCTTGATGCTTTGGATTTTAATTCCTCCTTGTCCCTGGCCTTTAAACAGGTACCAATCCTTACATCTCTACAACTGAGATTAGATTTCTTTTAATATTTTATCTAAAGGGATGTCTTAATCTGCAGTAAACCAGGTGTACAGCTAACCCTCTCCTCTTATTATACTGGTGAGTAAAGACTGCCTTCAGTCTTTTGTCTTATAATTTAAGGGGCATATTTATGAAGCGACGACATAGGCAATTACTGGTCTTAAAGATAAAACAGTGCGGTATCAGTATTTTGTGATGTGGCTGGTAATTTACATCATAGTCATAAAATACTAATGTGTTAGCAAGATACAGATACTGCACAATATTTTGTGACTGTTGTACCCTGCACATTGGGAGGTATATTTTATGTTCAAAATTAATAAAAGGCAAATTATATTTCAATATGCAGTTTCTGAACTAGTCATGAAAAACATGTTTTAGACCCTAATCCTTCTTTAAGGTATTTAATTTGAATTTTACAAACATTGGAACAGTATTTATTAATTCACCATGAAGTAGTATTAATGGGAACCAAGATTAGTTACCCTGTGAGTAAAAGTCCCACATTGTGGCATTATCATTCACTATAGAACTTAGCTGTCTGCTAATTGTTACACAGAGTACCGACCATACACCATACAAGATGCTTGTGATACAAACCTTACCAGTAACACAGTTCACTGTTACACTGCTGGCTATTATAACTATACCCCAGTCACAATACCACTGTCTCCTTCCACTAAGGAGCAATGGAACAATATGGACCAATCTGTGCAGTTTCCCGAGGCATCTCCCAAAGCCCTGAAGGCCACAGGGCTGTCTGTACACTGGGTCATGTGCAATCCCACACCATAGCACTCCCAGCATTGTTAAAGTGCTCAGTGTATGTAACTGGGACTGGTTTACTGGTTTCTGCTCCAGTCCTCATCCAATGTAAAGTAATCCACATCCCATTGTATCTATACAGCAATAGGCAGTGTTTTTACACATTGTGGATGGCTGGAAAGAAGTCCCAATGCCTCATTGAGAAGGAACTGGGCAATGATTGTCCCTTTGACACCCCCGTCCCCACACACAGAATCTGATAAGTGAAGGGACTGTTCTTACCTGAGGCCTATCTAGCAAAGTATAAGCTAATGTATACAAAGGCATATCATTTGTATAGTTAGGTGGATTCGGGGGAAAACTTACTTAGACCCACGTGTGGTCTGGGTGCCTTGCCCTGGGCCCTTCTCCCAATGCTAATTCGTAACCGTCAGGATGAGTTGAATAAAAAAATTGTGTAAAGGAAGCATGAGAAGGAGGTAAAACACGATATGCTCACCGAACAATTCCTGTGTTGCCCCAGACCTGTTGCTCCACGAAGTCGAACAATGAAGATACAAACAAGAAAGTAGAGAACTTAAACGCACTAATAATGCTGCATAACAACTCCAAACTTACATGGAAATGAACACATTTCCTTATTTTTAAACCATACCAACACAGACGGTCCCTGACATGTTTCAGGCCACTGCCCTTAGTCATAAGGATAACCCCTATTACACATTACAGACGTTTTTATACAAAGGTCACATCCCAATATATAGCCATGCATGGGTACTTTATGGGCTGAATCGGTTGCTCGTTTGAAGATCCACCATGTTGGTTGGGCAACGATCCCTGACCGAACGGCCATATGTGTGTTTGAAGCTTATGCCCTGCTGTTTGAATTAAAAAAAAAAAAAAAAGGTTATTTTTCCCTGCCAAAATTGTGTGCTGCCCTTCCACTATAACCCTTCCCTTCCATAGAAAGCTGTGGGTCTGTTGAATTTTAGAGGTCTGTTCAGGTTGGATCTTCAGAAAAACAGGGCAACCAGTATGCTAGTATTCATATAAAAATTATAGAACTACATAGTTAAGTGATTTCTGTAAGGATATATTCCACTGCTGCTCCCATTGAAAAAAAGGCCACATATATTATAAGGGGTCTATCCACAATTTTAAACCAATCACTCTATCAAAACATTTCTCCGATGAGTCATAGCCACACAAAATAAAAGTGTGTTGTATAGAGCAACCAAAAACTCAGACAACCCCACAGGTATTGCTATAAACAAACGTGCATTTATTGTGCACACCACAACATGTTTCAGACAGTCTAGGTCCTTTCTCAAGTGTCGATTTGAATTTATGCCCAGGAACAGACATCTGAGCAACCAAAGTCTATAGGAGATGTGGTGAGCTGAATTGCATTTTTCAGTCATAGCCACACACAACTTAGATGGTGTGTGCTATTCACACACTAGGGAAGGTGATCTGAGTAAAATCATATTGCAAATACAGATCATGTTGGCTAAAAAACCTTCAATTACTTGCTTTGCATGATCTGTTCCAAGTACTTACCCTGAGTTCATTTATTTTCCAGATATTGAGGTCTACTTTGGGAATACTGGCACATAGTGGGTAAGATCATCTCTGTTACTTTTTATTAATGCTGAGGCCCCACTGCAACACACAGGAATCGTGAACAAAATCGCGAGCGTTATCGATTCTTGTGCATTTTGCGTTTGTGCGTGCTTGCCATCTTCCGTTATGGGAACGCATGCGTTAACACACCAAAAATGGTGAACGCATGCGTTACCAAAACACGAACAGACGCGCATTCGCATCGGAAATCGCTGGAGTTTTCGTGTTCCCGCGATTTCCATTTTACCAAAAATCGCGGGCAAAATCACGTGAAAAACACGCTAGTGTGGCCCAGCCCTAATGCTTTTACTATACAGTATGCAAACTATGCAATTGGTTTATGTTTTGCTGTTGTTGCCAGCATTTTGGCCATATCATCCAACCATCTTATTCTGCTTTGGAGTCTTATTAAAGGGCATGTCCACCCCCACAACTAAAATTCAACCCACTACTGGCCCCACTGTGTATTGTTTAAAAATCCTTACCCTACTCCTCAGCTCCTTATGGTTCTCCTGCAGTGCCTGTTCAAAGTCCCAGAAAGTAAAGAGTAGGATCTGTCAGTGTGTCATCCAATCCCTGCTTCTTCCTTGTCTTCCTGGAGGACTCTAGTATGCATAGGGGAGCCCTCTTTTCCTCTCACTCTCCGGATCCTTTCAGGCTTCTTGGTGCCCTACCATTAAAAATCTATTTCTGTTGTGTAGAGTACCCCAGCCCACCCCAACCGCCAAGTTAGTTTTGTTAAACAAGCCTGACCTGGATGGGATGAATATTACACAGATAAACCATGACCCTGGATTGATGAAATATTAGACTATTTTCCTGGGCAGCGTTAAAGTGTTGTGGCTTTTTGCGATGGACTGGTTTTGTCAATTGGGCATGACTTTGCCTGGGGGGTAGTGTGAACTTACTATCACTGGATTTAAAAAAAAAAAACAAAAAACAACAGTTCTTCCGAACAGTCAAATACCAATAATGTAAATTACTAAAAACCGATATTACATCTCTTGTTTTCCTTTCCCAAAGGATCCACTAACGCCATATTGCTCTTTCAACTTATTTATATAGCCTTGTGCTATATATGTTGGTTTCAACCTTTACTAGTTGACCCAACAAAAAAGGCGAAGCAGCCTTTAAAAAATTGTTTCGTTAAATCTTTAAGTTAAAGAGGGCACTAAAAAAGCCTCAGAACACTCGAATCAGAAGACAGAAGCACCTTGAATAAAAGCATTAAAATCTTATCTTCCCATTTGATATGGGGATTTGAATGGTCTAATATGAAAGGGGCAAGCCAGGATTTTTAAGGGGAAGATTCCTTAATGGGTTTACCATTAACCAAGCACAGTGGGAAGTTCATGACCAAATCCATCCAGGTATTCTATTACATTTGGATCATCTAAATAATTTGTTATATATTTTCGACTTGAGTGTTATTATATATCACAGTAAGCCAATACAGATATCATCTTTATTTTGTTATAAAGTCTATTCATTAAGGCTGGGTACACACAAGCAGGATTCTTCATCAGTCACCCAACCGGACCAATATTTCCATATTGTTGCCCAAAAAACTCAGTCCTGTCGGACTGTTAATCACCTGCTGAGACAAGAGAGAGCCTCAAGACCAATAGGCACAAGTAATAAATAGTACTGTGCACTATGGAGTGTTTTGGTTCCACAAACTTTCTCCACTAACTTCCTTTTGACAAAGCTGGGCCGCACGTTTATGCTGAGCAGCAGGTGTGTTGTCCTGACTTGACTCTTAAGAAAGTAGAAGCAGAGACTGGGTTGAAGCAAAAGCAACTTCAAGGTATTGGTGGAGTCATGCATGGCACTAACACTTCACATAGCTGCACACGTGTGATGAATGACCCCGCATTTTTTTTTAACCACCACCACTGCCTGTCTGCTGCCTTTCTTCTTTAGTGAGAGAAATGTCTCACTCTGTCTCATGGTAGATGGGGCCCTGACATCCACAGACAAAAGAGAATCTAAGAAGATAACAGTGGTCTAGATCTAAATAAAATTTGACTAAGCTCTTATAAGGTCTGTGGATGTATTTAATCTGGTTCTTTATTGATATTAACTTTTTTGTTGCCTCTGTCAGGCTTATAAGAGACAAAACACTGCCACTAGAGACCTTTAAACATCGTACAAACTTAGGTTGAAACATAGTTCGACATAGGCGGTTATAGGCGATTTATCCAGGATAAAGGGTCCATCCAAATACATTTATTATTCCAAAGTGTATGGGTACCCCCCCAAACCAACCCCCAACCACCAAGTTAGTTTTGTAAAACACCCCAAAATATACTAACACTCTTTTTATTCCGTCGGCTCTCTGCTTGCCGAAAGTAGCAAACAAGGGCTGGACCAGCAGCCACATCTGTGATTGGCTGAAAGTCGCCAATCAAAGACATGGGTGTCAGCTAAGCAGACAGCCAAGAGAAGGAAGTACATTATCTGGGGCTTGTTAAACAAAACTAACTTGGCGGTTGGGGTGGGCTGGGGTACTCTACACAACAGAAATAGATTTTTAATGGTATGGGCCCAAGAAGCCTGAAAGGATCCGGAGAGTGAGAGAAAAGAGGGCTCCCCTATGCATACTAAGTCCCCAGGAAGACAGGAAGAGCAGGGATTGATGACACACTGACAGACCTCTCTTTACTTTCTGGGACTTGAACAGCACTGCAGGAGAACCATAAGGAGCTGAGGAGTAGGGTAAGATTTTTAAAAAACAATACACAGTGGGCCAGTTAGTGGGTTGAATTTTAGTTGTGGGGGTGGACATGCCCTTTAATAAACTCCAAAGCAGAATCAGATGGTTGGATGATATGGCCAAAATGCTGGAACACAGCAACATAAACAATTGCATAGTTTTGCATACTGTATGTAAAAGCACTAGGGCTGGCCACACTAGCGTGTTTTTTCACGGGATTTTTTGCCCGCGATTTTTGGTAAAATGGAATGCGCGAACACGAAAAACTCCACGATTTCCGATGCGAATGCGCGTCTGTTTCGTGTTTTGGTAACGCATGCGTTCACCCATTTTTGGGTGTGTTTAACGCCATGCGTTCCCATACGGAAGATGGCAAGCACGCACACGCAAAATGCACAAGAAATCGATAACAACGCTCGCATTTTGTTCACGATTCCTGTGTGTTGCGTGGGGCCTCAGCATTAAATAAAAGTACAGAGATGATCTTACCCACTATGTGCCATTTCCCAAAGTAGACTCAATATCTGGAAAATAAATGAACTCAGGGTAAGTACTTGGAACAGATCATGCAAAGCAGTAATTGAAGGTTTTTAAGCCACATGATCTGTATTTGCAATATGATTTTACTCAGATCACCCCACCTTTGTTCCTAGTAATCGCACCCCATCTAAGTTGTGTTGGCTATGACTGAAATAATGCAATTCAGCTCCCCCACATCCTATAGACTTTGGTTGCCGAGATGTCTGTTCCCCCTGGGCATAAATTCAAATCGACACTTGAGAAAGGACCTAGACTGTCTGAAACATGTTGTGGTGTGCACAATAACTGCACTTTGTTTATAGCAATACCTGGGGGTTGTCTGAGTTTTGTTTGGTTGCTCTATACAACACAACTTTATATTTGTGTGGCTATGACTGCATCGGAGAATGTTTGATAGAGGATGGTTAAAAATTGTGGATAGACCCCATTATAATATATGTGGCCTTTTTTTCAATGGGAGCAGCAGTGGAATATATCCTTACAGAAATCACTTAACTATGTAGTTCTATAATTTTTATATGAATACTAGCATGCTGTTGCCCTGTTTTTTCTGAAGATCCAACCTGAACAGATCTCTAAAATTCAACAGACCCACAGCTTTGTCTATGGAAGGGAAGGGTTTATAGTGGAAGGGCAAGCACACAATTTTGGCAGGGAAAAATACCCTTCTTCTTTTTTTTTTTTTTTTTTTTAATTCAAACAGGCAGGGGCATAAGCTTTTCAAACACACTATGGCCGTTCGTTCAGGGACGTTGTCCAACCAAACATGGTGGATCTTCAACCGAGGCAACCGCAATTCAGCCCACTAAAGTACCCATGCATCTGGCTATATTGTGAGTGACCCCTTGTATAAAAACGTTGTGTGATGTTAAATAGGGTTACTGCTTATGGACAGGGCAGTGGCCTGCAACTGTCAGGACCGTCTGTGTTGGGTATGGTTTAAAAATAAGGAAAGTGTTCATTTCCAATGTAATTTTGAGGTTGTGTTATGCCAGCATTTATGCGTTTAGTCTCTACTCTTTCTTGTTTGGTAGCTTCATTGTTCGACTTCGTTGGAGCAACAGGTCTGGGGCCAACACGAGAATTGGGTCGGTGAGCATATCGGTTTTAACCCCTCCTTTTATGCTCCTTTACACAATTTTTTTATTCCAACTCATCTGACGGTTTTACGAATTAGCATTGGGAGAAGGCCCCAGGGCAAGGCACCCAGACCAACCGTGGGTATCGAAGTAGTTTTTGTCCCCCCAAATCCACCTAACCTTAACAAAATATATGCCCTTGGTATACTTTAGCCTTATACTTGCAGATAGGGCCTCAGGTAAGAAACCAGTCCTTCACTATCCAATTCTGTGTGTGGGGACGGGGGTTTGTCTCAAAGGGAACCAATCATTGCTCCAGTCCTTCTCAATGAGGCATTGGGACTTCTTCCAGCCATCCACAATGTGTACAAAATAGTTGCCTCTTTGCTGTATAGATCAATGGGATGTGGATTACTTTACATTGGATGAGGACTGGGAGCAAAACCTCGTAACCATCCCGATTACATACACTGAAGCACTTTAACAATGCTGGGAGTGCTAGGTGTGGGATTGCACATTCCTCATAGTCCTTAGGAATACCCAGTGTAACAGCAGCCCTGTGGCCTTCAGGCTTTGGAGTGCCCCTCGGGAAACTGCACATATTGGTCCATATTGTTCCATTGACTCCTTAGTGGAAGGGAGACAGTGGTATTGGACTGGGTATGTTAAATGCCAGCCAGCTTGTAACAGAACTGTGTTACCTGGTAAGGTTTGATCACAAGACGTTGGTATGGTGTATGGTCGGACTCTGTGTAACAATTTAAGCGACAGCTAAGTTCTTAGTGCAATGATAATGCTCACAAATGTGGGACTTTTATCAACTCACGGGTAACTAATCTTGGTTCCCATTAACTTACTACTTCATGGTGAATTAATAATACTGTCCAAAGTTTGTAAAATATCAAATTAAATACCTTTAAAGAAGGATTAGGGTCTAAACATGGTTTTTCATGACTAGTCAGAAACTGCATATTCTGAAATATAATTTGCCTTTTATTAATTTTGAACCAATAATATAACCACTCCCAATGTACAGGGTACAACAGTCACAAACATATTGTGCAGTATCTGTATCTTGATAACACATTATATTTATGACTATGATGTAAATACCAGCTACATCACAAAATACTGATACCGCACTGTTTTCATAAAATTTACCTACTGACCAGTAATTTGCCTATTCGTCTTGCTTTATACAATATGCCCCTTAAATATAGACAAAAGACTTGAAGGCATTCTTTTACTCACCAGTATAATAAGAAGGAAGAGAGGGTTAGCCGGTTACACTGTTTTTACTAATTAAGACATCCTTTAGATAAAATATTAAAAACATCTATACTCCAATTGTAGAGACTGTTAGGATTGGTACCTTTTAAAGGACCAGGGACAAGGAGGAATTAAATCCAACAGCATCAGGCCAAAGGGGAAAGTAAGGTGAAATCTGAATGTCAGGTAGAAGTCAGGGCATGTGGCAAATCTGAAAATTAATGAAACTGAAGGGTCAGGACAGGCAGCATGTATCAAAGTCAATAGAAACAAAGCCAGGGGATAAGAGTGATAGCAGAAGGTCTATAACAAGACCCGAATGGATTCAAGTACAGAGCTCCTGAGTCCCAGTAACAGAGCCAGGAGTTTAAACTCAATGCCAAGGTTCAGTTAGCTTAGGAAATCCAAAGAAAGGGAAGCACCACCCAGGCAGGTAGCCACCTAAACAACCCAACATTTCCCAATGAAGATTTGGATGGGGCTGTGTAATTTTTTTAATGACAGAGGGAGAAGGCAAGTACCGATTCATACAAGACTTGCTTACTTTCCAATAAATTATTCAGCATTAAGTAAACTTATTATTTTTGAATTACAATACAAAGAACTATTTGAGAAGGTTGTCCTCCCTCATGCCATTTAAAGCTTATAAGGGTTATTGCTAATAACATCAACTAAAAAATGGTCACATTTTTGTTTGCTCTTGTTTTTTCCATTAGTCAGATAATATAAAGCTCCTTACCACAAACGTAATCTCAGCTCTCAGAGGAAAACAAAAAATTTTGGACATCCGTTAACTATGAACTCTTTCACGGAATTCCTCCTTCAAATGTAGCCCATGTGGTAGTAGTGCAGGGAGATTGTAGAATGATATATTCTCTAGTGAATTTGAAACCCTGTTTACAGTACATCAGGACAGTTTGTTTTGAACTGACTTACAGTAAATTGCAGACAAGTATAGGCATACACGGGTTATTTCTAATTAACCTTATTACCACCTGCAGACAAAATTTGGTCAATTGCGGCAGACAATATAAAATTAGTTGAAATGAAAGACCATTATCCGCCTGTTTCATAGATTTATAAGTCAAAATCCATTTGGTGTTTTAAGTCATGACTGGTTCTGGGTTAATTCAATATGGTGTTCATTGGATTGGACACATCAGTCTGTTTTGTTTTTAAAACACTAAGTCTAATCAATACTGCTGACCGGAAAATCATTGCCCATGGCCCATACTTTTTAATAAAATATACTAATTACAAACGCATTTTTAAAAAATGTTATTAATTATGGTCTTTGTGATTTCTCTCCTGCCTTTGATCTCTGATTAGTACTAACATATCTAATGCAATATAATTTCAATATAACATAAGACCGCGCGTTTGACTGTCTAACCTTTAACTACTACCCAATACTATCAAAACACACTTGTAACATAAAATGAGCTGACATAGTTGAAAATAGAAAGATCTATTTATAATTATCTCTTGTTTTTGTGATGTGGAAGGGGTTTTATCATCCAGAACATTTTTGGGGTTTACTCGCTTTGGTTATCCATCCCCCCCCTTTTAGCTTTAGTAACACTGGACTTGACCCCAGTTAGTAGTCTCTTAACAGACATTTTTGCTAGTTCCATCTGACTGGATTTCTTCTCAATTCAGCAAGAATAACTTTAGGATCCTGAACCTTCAAGTCCTAATAAACCCCTCAAAACACCCACACCTTATAAATCATTTCAGTTTTGCATTCCAAACTTACTTTTTTTAAATAAAACTAAAAGTTCGTTTTTATTTATTATTCAAATCTTTTATAATAAACGCGAAATCGTAACCTAAAATAAAAGTAATTGTTCACATTAGATGCGACAGCAACTGTTGTGAAACTTTTGTCCCACATCCGACAAGAGTTCATCACCCATCAGAATTAGAACTGACTTGTATCTCTTTCAAGTTAATTATAACTTCCCTTTCCTATACATTTGACCACTCTGGGAGCAAGTTTGACCTTTCTACTTGCCTTGATACTCTATCATATGAAATCTTCTGCTGGTTTTTTTGGAATCTTTGTGTAAAGTTGTGGACACTACCAATGGTGATAGCCAATTCAAAACCGAGCATCTCAGCTGTCCTCCTTCCCCCTCCATCCTCTCTATCATGTTGCCTTGTTTCTCCATCCCCTTCACTGTTCTTTATACTTTATTCAATTGGACCACCCAACAGTATACATGTTTTCGTCCTCCTCCGACAGACAGCATTTGGGATTTCAGATTTACTATCTGTTTCTTCTGCTGTTGGCCTAAACAAATTGTACACAGTCATTACTGCCTTTTCTTCAATATCGCTACACAAGCTGGGAGCACCAAACTGTGAAAGTATTAGGAACCACTGTCCTATCATACTACGTGACCTGTAGTTTCTTTGAGGTCTAGTTGGTCGATTTCTCTGCGTGTGGATGGCCTCCTTGTCCACCATTCTGGAACTGTCATCCATTTTCAGTTAAATTCCGGGACACCTTACTTTTACTCCGTGTAAGAAGGACGTCTACTCACTTGTCTTTTTCGTATTAATTGGGTTTTACATGGGAACATTATCTGTGTTAAGTTTTATCATTGTGTTGCATTTCTAAGCCAAGATTTCCCTGACCGATTTAATGAAGGCTAAAAACATCACATTCAGTATGTTGGTGTTCTTGTGTGTGGTATCATTGTTCCCAGCCTACCTGTAGCAGTAAGGGGAGTAAATGGTGGCTGCTGAGATTTTCTCCAGCTTATATCCAGCTCTGGGTTTTACTGTTGGATATTTTCTCTTTCCCAAATGTTACATTATAAACTTGTTCAACCTGATTTTAAAAAACACCTAAGGCTGCTGCTAAAAAAGAAAAGATAAACAAGTTGTCACATGTGCACAACTCTGAGGAATACTTCTTTAATTAATCTTGTAATTAATTGCTTTGCTCTCATAATATTTGCATCTCTCTATTATTAATAAATGTGTTTGGATTGGAGCTTACACATTCACTGGCCTGGTTCATTAAACAATGATTTATTTTTTATATACTTCCTATGGCATGCTACATATTGTATTGACTCACAATGGTCAATATTTTTTGTCTAATCGGGTAAGTAAGTAATCAGCTTTATTCCCTGTCCGACTAAATGCTTAGGCAAATAGATGGCTGACCTGACAGACAGATCTATATTATGGCTGATTCTGTACTCATGGACTGTAGTAATCAGTTTTGCCATTTTATTGGCAGTAAACAGCTGTTTACTTCCTAACCATCAAATTGGTTTTTTTTTTGGGGGCGATTTATTGTTTGTCAGTCAAAATAATCAGTTTGTCCCGTAATGTTACTAGACATTTTTTTAAAGGAGAATTCCTACTCATTGGGATACCGACGTACTTTCTGTCTCATCTTGCCGGTCATTTGTTACTGATAATTCCCTATCCCTAACATTGGAGAGCATAGACTTTATGAATGGAGTGTAGCCAAAGCAGTCATAGCTTCTTAAGTTTAATAAACTTCCATCTGGTAAAATAATTCCATCTTGTCTACTAAAATAAACTGTTAGTCCCTTAAAAGTATCATCGTACTCTAAGTTTTTTCCCTAAGTATAATAAGGCATACATACTTAAAGTCACACCACCTGAAGGATAACAAGAAAGTAGTGAAGACAAGGACTCAGACTTTATAACTAAAAGGAAACAATCAGGCCAGGATTTCTAGTTGGTATTTATTTAGACAAATGATTTAAACTATTTAGTAGGGGTAGTAAGGTTTAAAGTGCAGTTCACCCTTAAACAAAAAAAACTGTTCCATTGTCCACTACTCCTGCCCCAACTATTATTCCACGCAATATTAATTTAGTGTATTATAAGATATTTACTCATAATTATAATTGCATCAACTGGCAGAGTACATGATTCCTCCCTCCAATGCAGCCAATCAATGCTGGTGGGCTGCTGACTCACACCCATTATTGGTTTACGACGTCATCTGCCTGCCTCTCTGCACATGCTCAACTTATAAAAAGCTCACTGAGCAGAGAGAGAAGGCCGAATACCTTTCAGAAACAGAAAATAACTTAATATAGTAATTAACTATCTGGTTACAATCCATGGTAATTAACTGCCTGGTAAAAATAGGCCAAGTTTTGTTGGTGGGTTCATGATAACTCAAGTCACCAGATTTTTTGTTTTAGGGCAGATGTTCCCTTTTAAAAAAAGAAAAAGTTAAAAAAAAAATAATTTACTCTGGATGATTGTACTGTTTTAAAAGTACAATATAAAAGCTTAAGTTTCCTCAAATCTGAATATTAGCCAAGTATTTTTTAATATTTTTAGGGAGCTTGCGAAAATCTTTTTTCTGATTAGAATGGTGCAGTTTAATCACATGTTTTAAGCCCCACCCCTGATTATTCCTTTTCCAGTCTTCCATCTAATATCACTTTGTTTTGATCTATAATTTATTTTTAGAAAAGCAGTTTGTATTTTTTTTGATCAGAATAGAATAATATTACTTCCCTTATGGAAAGGAATTTTTAGAGAGCTATTTTTCTTCTAGTAGGTTTAATTAAGCTTTTGTGGTGATTACAATAGGAGCTGAGGTAATTTAATAACATCTACAGATGAATCATTCTAGTTCACTGTAACATTTTCTAAAGAGAATGGTACTTCCTTTCCTATCCTTTCTGTATATCACTCCAGTTGGTATCTGATAATAGTCCCGTATCGGTCCTACTGGATGTCTCATTAAAAACCCGATAATATCTACTAGTTCAACAATTTTATTGGAACACTTATTTAATTGAAACCAAAGATGGTGACTTTATTATTTCAGCTATTCTACAGATACATGAAGTATTTAATCCGAATTTATAAACATGATTTTACATTTATTTTAATTCCAACATTTTTTCTGTCCGCATGTAGAAATTTTTTTACAGAATTAAATAATACCGTATATCTCGAGTATAAACCAAGGTGAATTTCCACCTTTAAATCAAAGTCTCTCCCCTCGTTTATAACTCAGGTCTTTGCTGATCTTGATGCTGCTGACAAAAAACAAAAAAAGCCTTGGGACAGAAAAACCTGTACCCCTGGAAACCACAGAGATCTCTTGAGTTTCAGTGGGATTAGGCAATTGTTGTCCTGCTCATCAATCAGATCAGCCCAGACTGTAAGGGAATGGAACAAAACTATATTATTGTTTCCCCCCCCCAGGCTGGGCACAGAAAGGTATTTAGTGTACATCTATGTAGGGACTTTCTATAGGGGTTTGTGTATGGGACATTCTATGGGGGCTGTGTAATGGGACTCTTATGGGGCTGTGTTATGGGACTCTTCTATGGGGCTGTGTATGGGACCTTTCTATGGTGCCGTGTATTGACTTTCCTAAGGGCTGGGTATGGGCTTTCTATGGGGCTGCGTATTGGACTTTTCCTATGGGCTGCGATGGGGACTTTCTATGGGGCCTGCGTATGGACTTTCTATGGTGCTGTGTATTGGACTTTCTATGGTGCTGTGTATGGGCTTTTCGATGGGGCTTTGTATGGACTTCTATTGGGCTGTGTATGGGAACTCTCTATGGGGCTGTGTATGGGACTCCTCTATGGGTGTGTATGGGACTCTCCTGATGGGGCTGTGTCTGGACGCTCTCTATGGGGCTGTGTAATTGGGACTCTCTATGGGGCCTGGTATTGACTCTCTATGGGCTGTGGGTCTGGGACTCTCCTATGGGCTGTGTATGGGACTCTCTATGGGGCGTTCTATGGGACCTCTCTGGGGCTGTGTATGGACTGTATATGGCCTGTGTACTGGGCTTTCTATGGGGCCTGTGGATGGGACTTTCTACGGTGTGCTGTGTATATGGACTCCTATATGGGCTGTGTATGGACTCTCTAACCTATGGGGCTGTGTATGGGACTCTCTCGATGGGGGCTGTGATGACCTCTATGGGGCTGTGTCATGGGACCTCCTCTATGGGGCCTGTGTATGGGACTCTCTATGGGGGCTGTGTATGGGACTCTCTATGGGGCGTGTTATGGGGACTCTCTATAAGGGGGCAGTGTAATGGGGCTTGTCTATGGGACTTTCTTTTCTAGGGGGGCTGGTGTACTGGGGCTGTGTATGGGGCTGTGTATGGGGCTGTGTATGGGCTGTGGTATTGGGCTGGTGTATGGCGAATGTCAACCCTTGGTTTATACTAGAGTGAATTAGTTTTTCCTAGTTTTTATCAGTAAAAGTACCGTCAGTTTTTTATAAATTCGGTGCGTTTATACTTGATATTACGGTAAGTTACATTACAAGCCATAGCAGAAAGCCACGTGTTTTTCTCTACTGACCTAACTATCTTGTGAATAGGTCATTTTACATGGTAATTGAATAATGGAATGTAATGGTTGTTACAACTATACCGCAAGTATAAATTCTCGATTTCATATGTTTCTTGCTACAGGTAACTTTTCAAAAGATTTCCACAATTTCTTAGTCTTCAGATTTTGCAGTTGTGAGATTAATATACTGAGAGGATTTTTAACGCAACCCAATGTTTACCCTGGGGGTAATCACATATTGACTCCTTGTGGGGTCTGAATTTATGGCTGTCATGGGATCACTGATTTAATGTCTGGAACAATCCCAGAATTCCAAATTTAACTGCCGGAAGAATAGTCATTTTGGGAGTTTGGGGAGACTTGGTCTGTCTCACATAACATATATAATAGCACAACTTATGAGGGATGTTTAAGTAATCGCGCAGGTAGTATTTCGTTTTATCAGTAGTTTTTTTTTCAAAGCACAGAAAGATTTTTTTTAAACCCAAAAAATATATAACATATTAAGAAGAAAGAGTGGCAAAAAAAGTATCATCAAAGGGCTGGTCTACGTAATCATGTTATTCCCACACCCTTTATATTAAGGGTTTCTCCACCCTAAAAACTCTTTACTCATATTGTAGGGATCTCCCCTCCAACACCTGGTTTATTCTTTAAAAAAGGATCACCACAGTAACTTAAAGCATTCATTCATTCCCTCTGCAACTCTGATCTCCGGCCCTAAATAGTCGGGAACGGAACCAGCAGCCGCATCTGTGATTTAGCTAGAGGCATCCAATCACAGTTGGCAGAGCTGCCGTCCAATGGAGAGTGCCACAAGAATGAAGGTCTGTAATTAACGTTCTGATCGTTTTTTAAAGACTAAACTCCTCAGGTTAAGGGTGGAAAGGTGGAACTACAAATGCCCAAAGGGTTTCACACCAGTGCAATGTAGCAAAAGGAGGATCAAAGAGGGTGGGAGGGGAAGAGGGGGAGAAGAACTCCTCTGGCGCATGTCACTATCCTTATTAAAGGTAAAGGAAGCAGCGGGACCGGTTTGACTCACAGGCCCACCTCATACTCTTCACTTTTGGAACTTTTAGGACAGACATTACAGAGAACCAGAAGGAGCGAGATGTAAGGTAAGGATTTTTTTTAACTACAGAAGTGTAAACAAACGAGAGTGAGTTAAGCCAAATGGGCTTCAATGCAATACGTGGAATTGCTATTTAAATGGATTCACAACCATGTTGTCAAGCATCAGACATTCGGGGTCCTTTATTTTATCAGAGTTGTCCAAACAACCAGTGCTTTCCCACAGTTTTTAATAGGGGTAGGAAATTACATCACAAAGTCCCCGCACCCTCTTGCTAACCTTGGGGCGGGGTGCATTACTTACAGTCATGCATTCAAACAACTCAATTATAAATATATTAACCCTAACACAACCCATCCCATGTGATCCCAGTCAGGACAAACATTAAATTCCAAAGATAGTCTATAATAAGTCATAAAAATGATTCCATTAAACCTAAGGGTATACAGTCCTAATCCTTCTTCGAAGGAGGGTGCTCTAAAGTGTTGTTACTTTGACAGTATTCCCCACCATCTATAGATATATAGTACGGCAGACTGATAATCTGTGGATAGAAAAAAAGATTATTTTGAAAACAAAGTTTTCATACTTTATAAAAAACTTTCCTCAGTGTCCAGGACTCCCGTTTTAAAACAAAAAAAAAACCTAAACCCCTTTAGGTACGAGTGTATCTAGAAACCTAATCCATTACATTCTCTTCTTTGGTATGGGAGCAACCTGTAATATCACCCCCTCTTATAGTGTTGGTACATGTTTTCCAGTACTCTGACTGACCTAATTAATAAGGGCTATTTCTATCCCAAAATGCTCAGGCGTTATGTGTAAGATGTTTTCAATACGTACCTGCTTTTATCCCATCTTAGGGGACTGCTTCTTGTGGTGTGTGCCAATAGTTCCAGTACCAAAACCATTTCAACTGAATTATTAGTATATCTCTTTCTCATTACAGTGCTAGATACAGAGATTCGTACCCATTTCCTATCTTAAACATTTTTTTAAAAAAAAAACACCCTGTTTATTATGTTTCTGCTGTCTTGATGGGTCTGCCAGTCTGTCCTACATACCCAAAACCACACGGGCATTTCGTAGGTTAAATCACCGTGGTTAAACGCATGTGGCATATTGTGCAACTTGTGGACATGGGGTATGTTAGAACCAATTTTCAGGTGACTTAAGAACATTTTTTCAAGGGGACATAAATACGCTTGGGCATAGTTGGTCCTTTAATGGTTTTTGCCCCTTTCGGTAACTAAAGAGGGGATGTCCTTTAAAGAGATACCCATTTTTTTCATCTTGTTGAATAATGGCCAATATTTGAGACCACTTTTTCCTCTTTCCTTTACTTTGAGTGCTGTATTGGTCACCAAATGGTAATCTTTATAACCTTTTGTTTGGCGTTCTTTATAATAGGAGTAAGGTCTGCCTGTAGGAATTCGTCTTACTTCGGTGAAAACCTTAGTGAGTTTTGCACATTGGCGATAAAGCCTTTTTCTAGAACTTGTTTTATTCAATTTAAGTGCCGCCGCCTGTCTTGTTTTGTCATTTGGAACGAAATTCGCCTAATAACTGTCCTCTAGGGATAGCTTTGAATAGTTTAGGGTTATGAAAGCTTGTTTGATCTCAATGTTTTTGTTCCTATCTGGTAGGTTTTTGTGAAAATAAGATGTCCTGCAATTTCTTGATTTTTACTTTCAATTAAAACATCCAAAAAGGGATTGTTTGATTGTAGGGTGCAAAAAAAACCTTCTGATGAACCAATACCACAGTACTAGGATGTCATCCTACATATCAAAGTTTTTTTTTGATACAACCTAGGTTTGTACTTTGTATTGTATCCAGAATAGCTTATTTTCTTTTTCTCTATGATAGACATGAAAATATTAGAGGACGGGGCTACAAAGACCCCATACTGGTTCCCTGTTTTCTTGCAGTAGAATATTTGGTTGAACCTGAAATAGTTTATTTTATGACCCAAAGTTAGCAGTCTAAAACCGATATTGATGGTTTAGTTGAAAGAGTAACTCCCGTAATCGATCCCTTCGTCTTATTGGATAGATGTATACAGGCCTTGTACACTATGCTTGCTAACAGCAAACTTATTTGTGGGTAGGGTTACGTTCATTCAATTTCTGTAGTAATTCTGTTGTGGCCTTTAAAAACAGGTTCGGTTTCCATCCAGTTTGATCTGTGGTCCTAAAAAGGAGTCAACATATTTAGAAGAGGCTTCCAATATTGACCCAAGCCCCCCGATACTACTATTGGGCAATCTGGGGGGTCAGTTAGTTTATTTTGTATTGTATGTAATAAATAACAAAACCAGACATCATGGGTGCATGACATCTAGTAATTCCTCTAACCTCTGCTTGTAATTTACCCATTCTGTTTCTGCCTCTGTTTTATCAGTAGTCGGACTTCTTTTGTAATTCATGTGTTGGAATCATAATCCCACTGGTGTGTAGTATGTTGGTATGTTAACTGTCTTAAAGCTTCTGAGGTATATTTGAGAACTATCCATGACCCCACCATGGCCCCTCCCTTGTCTGCTGCCTCGCATGATAATCTCTTATTAGCCAACAGGGACTTAAGGGCTTCGTGTTCGTCCTTGGTCATTATATTCTTGTTTAGAATCATCTGATTAAACCGTTTATATATCCTTTAGAGTGAATACCACTGAGATGCCGAACTATAATATCGTTCTTTTTTTGTTATGTTTACTAGGGGAAAAGTGTGGGGTGGAGGGGTAGGGTTTGTTTCCTTCTTTCCCAGATTGCCACTCCCAACAGGTTTTTTTCCGCCTTAGGTGATGAAGTGGAGGAGGAACTCAGATTACTGTATGGAGTGGGCTAATCCTTGTAGCACCCATGGAACGCATCTCTAAACAAAGGAGGATGAACTTAGGATGCAGGAATGCTAGGCAGGTGTAGTGGTAGGGGACTCCATTATAAAGGAAGGTAGATTAGGGGGTAATCTGCAGCCACTACCCTACATGCCGAACTGTGTGTTTGCCTTGCCCTGGTTTCTAGGGTTCGGCATGTGTGGATCGTGTAGATAGATTAGTGGGTGGGGCAGTGTGTGACCGCGCGGTCTTGGTTCACATTGCCAATGACAAAGGGTAGAGGAGGAAGGAAGTCCTTAAATATTTTTCCGAGAGCCAAGGGGCCAAGTAGTCAAAAGCAACCTCAGGGTAGTGTTTTTCAGAAAAAATACTACCGCAGCCTCGTGCTATGCAAAGGAGACAAGCGGTAGCTTAGGAGATTTAAACTGGCGTTCTAAGAAGGGTGGGGCTAAGCAAGAAGGGTTTTACATAGTAACTACAAGTAACATGTAATAAGGTGTGAATAAAGACATTCGTCCATCAAGTCCAACCTATATTCCCTTTGTTTTTTTTTTTTTTTTTTAACCCTACTAACAGTTGACCAGAGGAAGCAAAAAAACAAGCTTAAAAAAGGGGGGAAAAAATTCTACTCCTGACTCCAAATCAAACGGCATCGGAAAGTCATCCCTGGATCAACCAGTTCTATATGCATTAAATAACCAGTATTCTCAATAATTTTTTAGTTTTAGAAACTTATCCGGGCTTTGGGAAAGTGAGTCATGGGGAACGGCCATGACCACCGCGCGCGGGAAACAGTCCACAGGTGTAGGGTTCACCCGGCGCACTGTAAGAACCGCGCCTAACCGGAAGATGAAACTTCTTGTTCGCCAACCGAAAGTGTTGATGTCCACGCAGTCCTCTGATTATGACCTATTAGTGCAACAATGCCACCAGAGAGTTCACTGTATGGGCCATTAATATATTTGTATAAGTTTCCCATGTCCCCCACGCAACCGCCGCTTCTCTCCAATGTAAACACAGACCCTAACTTTGTCGAATTTTTAGTTTCCTCCTTCCCTTATTAAATTGGTTATAGTGTGTGTTTTGCCCTTCTCTAGAGATCCTGCCTTCATTTCCAAGATGTTCTCCTTTTGTAATATGGGGGGATCAAAACGCAAAATCTACTGACTGCTATTCCAAATGAGGCCTTACCAGTGCCCTTGCAGGGAGAATAATATTTCTCCTGATCTCTTCCCTCTTTATACAGACACATATCTTGCTAGCTCTAGCTGTTGCTACCTGGCATTGGTTTGCTACAGCTAAGAACTGTTATCACAACCAAAATCAGAAAACCCCCAATCTTTTTTCCATTTCAATGCCTTAACACGAGTTATTTATGGTGTAGGTGGCACAGGGATTATTAAACCCAATGACATCACCTTACATTTCATACATTGAATCATCATCTGCCATTCTGTCTGCCCATTTTTTTAATAATCTATCTTACGTGTCTGCTCCTGCAGCACTTGCACATCATTGGAGTTTTCCAAAGCTTGCCATAGTTAGTGTCACCAGCCAAACACAGAGACCTTGCTTCTCGCCATCCATAGCCCCCTTCTAAGTCCTTATAACAGATTAAAAAACAGAAGCGGCCCCAGTACAGAACCCCTGAGGAACTCCGCTTAGAACTTTAAAGCCCCATAGATGTATCTCCATAACCACCACTCTCTGTTTGCGGTCCAATAACCAGTTCTCTATCCATGAACAAAATGTTTTATTCTTCAAGGCCAACAGTCCTCAGTTTATTACATTAGGTCGCCCATGTGGCACGTAAAATCAAAGGCTTTTGCAAAATCCACATTAACACATCCACAGCCCGCTGGGCCTGAATCTAACTTCTTACTCCCGTTCTTCATAAAAACCATTAAAATTTTCTGGCATGATCTATTCTCATAAATCCATGCTGACTACTACTAATAAGAGATCTTGGAGACAAAGTCAAGGATATGATCCCTTAACAAAAGTTTCCATCACCTCCCTACCCCTGATGTTTAGGCTTACAGGTCTATAGTTACCAGGCGTGAAACGACTACCTTTTTTTGATATTGGTATTACATGGCTTTTTTTTCCAATCCAAGCGGCACATCCCCAGACAAAGCGAATCTGAAAATATGCCACAGTGGTCTGTAGCACTAAACTAAAGCTTTCTTTTAAAAAATCCTAGGTGCAATCCATCTGGTCCCTGGGCTTTAATTGATATTAACTTTGTCTAATTGATTCCGTACCATATCCTCTGTTTCCCATTGTAAAACTTTAATTTCCCTCCCTGCACATTGTTTACAATCCCTACTGTAGGTCTCAACAGTAAAAAACCGAGTGTAAAAAAACGGTTTAGCAGATTAAGCCTTTTCGGCATCCCCTACAAAACCAACCTCACTCCATTATTTATTACTATCTCAGTCCTCATTTTTTTTAAACCATTTATATACTTAAAAAACATCCTTGGGGTTGGACTTGCTTTGTTTCGGGCAATCCGTATTTCATTTTCTATTATTAGGCCTATTTTTCATTGTTTCTTTGCACTCTTTATTACAACTTTTGAAGTCCCTGTAAGCCTGTTCTGTGCCTTCTTGCTTTTCAAAATTTTTAAAAAGCCCTTTTTCCTTTTTTTTCCATTTCCGCAGGCGTGCATAGCTAGAAAGCGCATAGGACGGTCAGCTGCACGGGGTGAGGGGGAACCTAATCTTTTTTAACACTTGTTTCCTACACTTTTTTTTACACTGGGTTTTAGGAACTGGGCAGACTTTGCTGTTGGCTACAGGCACTTTATTAGGGAATCACCAGGTTTGCCCTCGCACTGATGGCGGTGCAACTGTTTTAGGGAGAAGATGCTTAGAGGGTTGGAGGAGATTTTATACTAGGTTGGGGGGGAGGTATTAGCAGTCTACTGTGATAGATATCCCAGGAGGAAAGCAGGGTGTAGATAGCCAGTGTGGGGGGAAGGGGGTGTGGCTAGCATAGGGGTAGGGATGCTGTGTATTAAATTGTAAACGAATCCATTACATAATCATAATCTAAAATGTCTTTTGGAATGCGGAACTCCTGGCTGACAAAAATGGGTGAATTGACGTTAATGATATGGCGTTGAATGAAAGTATGAATGTAACAGTTATAGCAGAAACACTGGTTGAACATTTCTCACGACTGGGGCGTAAATTTAGAAGGCTTACCACCTTGTTTAGTAGGCAGGACAGAGAAAAAAAAGAAAGGGGAGGAGTATGTGTTTTTTATGTTTAAAAAAAAGAAATTGAGCCAATTTAAAGAAGATATAAACTGGCGATATTGAGTTAAAGAAAGCGAGGCAATATGGGTAGAATAGGCAACAGAAATGGGGTTAATGTCATTGTTTGGTGTCTGCTATAAGCCAAATACTGCAGGGAGGATTGAGTCAGCTTCATATGAACTTGCAAGGGCTGCAAGTTTGGGAGTGGTTCTCATTATGGGGGCTTTAATTACCCTGACATTGATTTGTGTAGTGTAACTGACATCACAAGAAAAAAGGCAAGTGCAATTTCCTGATTTTGCTGCAGGATAATTTTCTCTCACAGGGTGCTTGAAGTTCACTACTAGAAAAGAGCTCTGTTGGATCTGGTACTCTCTAACATTGTGGATCGGTATTATAATATAAAGTTAACTGGAGGCTTAGGGAATAGTGACCATGAAATAGTGGTGTTTGGACTTTGGGGGGGGGTTCTCGAAAGGAAAAGGGTCGCTGGGTTAACAAAGACTTTTAATTTAGTAAGCAGTTTCCCAGCTTAAAAGTAGCTCTTCAGAATGTCAACTGGGGGGGGGGGAAAAATGTCTTATCAGGTAAAGGTACTGACAGAAGTGGACTGTGTTTAAGGGGAGTTAAGGCCAGTTCAACATCTAATTTCATACCCTTGGGAAAGATTTTAAATAAATAAATCCGCGGCCCATGTTGCTGAATCTGATGTAAAGGGGCAATGAAAGAAGACAAAAGGCATTTAAAAAACCTTTAAGGCAGAGGGACCAGAATGGCCTTTAGGATTATAAAACTTCCCCCCCCCTTTTTTTGGGTACCAAGGAGTGTTAAAAAGGAAGCAATTTTAAAAAATACTGAAGTTAGGGATAGCTGCACAAAAGCAATCACTAAGCCTAACAATTTTTTTTAAACTATATTAACAGTAAGCACGATTGATGGATAAAATGGCGTGCAGAAAACCATTAATAATTAATGGTATCAGTTAGTTCCGGTCTGATGGGCGCTGAAAGCCAAACACTTTCTTGAACTCATTTTTTTTTTTTTTCCCCCTCTGTACACTATAGAATATCCAATTACAGATATCATAGAGTATCGCAGCAAATATTGGTCTAAAAGGTTCAAGTGCACTTTGGATACCCAAGGATATGGTACAAGAAGACACTAAATATAGTTAATAGTAAAAAGCTCTCCCTTGAACCCCGGAAAAATTAAAATCATCCCTCGGTACTTAGGGATATAAAGTTCAGTATTTATCTAGGCGCATGTTTTTTTGTTTTTTTTTTTCAGAATTCCCCTCATGGTCCGGCACTGTGTGACTCTGCATTGGAAAAAGCTGAGGGTAGTCCAAATATTCAAGAAAGCTTAGTCGTTCAAAGAGCCCGGGTAATTACAGGCCTGTAAGTTTAACCGTAACTCATTGGTGCAGAAATACTGGCAAGTTTTAATAGGGACAAATCTAGGAGTATGGTTTCTTCTAAGGACTGACATATAAGTAGTAACCCATGGATTTAGGAGGATAGATCTTGTCAAACTAACTTTGCTTGGCTTTTTTAGAGAAGTAATGTAGAAATTGTAATACTCTGGCATAGCAGTACTATACGGTAGTATACCCTTGGCGATTTGCAAAGGCTTTTTGATACAGTCCCCAATAGGCGCTAAGGATAACTAAGGTCTTGTTGGTCTGGGGAGTCACATATAACAACCTGATGACACCTGGTTAATAAAGGATCAGAGAGTAGTTATTAAATGGGGCTTCAAATATTAATGAATGCCACAGGTTCAATGTTGGGGTGGGCCGCCTCTATTAAATCTATTTATTAGTGATTTGAAGTGGGTATTTCAGCCAGGTTTCATAAGTAGAGTTAATCCAGGGAAATTTCCGATTGCCACTTGGAGTCAGGAAGGATTTTTTTTTTTGCCCTGATGATTGTTGGGACTGGTGATGGATGTATACTATCTAAACTATAACTATACTATTCCGTACTATACTAAACTATACGATACCTAAACTATACTATTTTCTGTACTATACTAACTATACTATAACTAAACTCTCCTATACTAAACTATACTATGCTATTCTGTAACTATAAACGAACTATACTATATATTCTAAACTATATACTATGCTAAACTATACTATAAACTATTCTGTACTATACTAAACTATACTATACTAACTTACTATTCTGTACTAATAACTAAACTATACTATAACTAAACTTATAACTAACCTATCTATTAACTATACTAATTCTGTACTATACGAAACTATACTATACTAAACTATACTATACTATTCTGTACTGATAGCTAGTAAACCTACACTATCTATACTATCTGTACTATACTAAACTATACTATACTAAAAACTATACTAATTTGTACTATACTAAACTAATGCCATTCACATTCTTCTCTACAGTTTTAGAGAGTAAATTAAAGTTTTTTTAGCTTCACATTACGTAGGAATTTCTGGAACGCAATGTCCAGTCCTAGAAGTTTGTAATGATATATGGGACTAAGCCTAATTTAACATATCACATATCGGGTTGTGCGGTAGCAGGGGGTTGTCCTCCTTGTCTGTTTGGGGCCTGTTTGTGTGCAGGAAGAGTCCCTCTAAGGATGGAATGACGGATCCTCTCCTGTTACTGGCGAACCTCCCATGTACTTTTGCAGGGGGCGTCCCTGGTAGTTACGTTTCCAGTGGCCAAACACATTAAGACCGATTATGCCCAGCAGATATTTATTGTTTTCCGGCTAAAATTGTTTTCTAAAGTCAACCGAAAACTGGTAAATATCCATGTCACAGTGTGTATAGATCTGTAACATCTATAATAAAATGATCAACAGTGATGGGCCCCCATCCGTCAGGGGCACACCAATTTAAACTGAGAGGTAGTGCCACATGCGTTACACACAGGTGATTTACCTAACTGAAATGCCCGTGTGTTTTTGGGTATGTGGACAGGACTAGCATACCTAGAACATGTAATAAGGACAAACCTCGTTTACCTCCGAAACACACCACAAGAACAGTCCCCATAAGATCGAAAATGGTTAGTTTATTGAAACTTCTTACAACACTGGCGCCACATAACACCTGGTGGGCGTTTTTGGGCTGGAAATAGCCCATACTAATTAGGTCATCTTACTGGAACATGTACCACACCTATAAAGGGGTGATAATACTAGGAGGTTGCTCTACACAGAGAATCTAATGGATTAGGTTTCTAGATACACTATAACCTAAAGGGTTAAACGAGTCTGACACTGAATGTTTTTAATAGTATGTAACTTTGTTTTCAAAATATCTTTTTGTTTTTTTTTTTTTTTTTTTTTTCTCTCCACAGATATTCATCTGCCTTACTATATATTTTATCGAATGTGAAATCGTCAAAGGTACAACACGACTAGAGTTAGTTCTATGGCAGACTGGATTTGGTTTCCCCGTGTCCCAAGTTTTTTAACCCCCTAGGTGATCCTAAGAGGAAACACCATATGGAAATGGCTTTAAAAAACGACCCCCGTCTAAGAAGGATAGACTGTATAATACCCTTGGGGTTTTTGGACTCATTTATTGACTTTATTTATGACTTAGCTTTGATAATGTTTGTCCTGGCACTGGATCACATGGATGGGTGTTTGTTGGGGTTAATATATCTTTATAATTGAGTATGTTTGAATGTATGACTGTTAATTAATGCAAACCCTCCCCAAGGTTAGCAAGGGTTTCGGGATTTGGTGATGTAATTTCCTACCCCTAAAACTGTGGGAAAGCCACTGGTTTGTTTTAACACACTTTGATAAAGGACCACAATTGTCCAAAACATTGTTGTAATCCAATAATAGCATTTTTCACTTATGCATGAAGCCCTAATTTGGTACCTCACTCCCTCGTTTGTTTTTCTTTTTTTCTTCTACAAAAGGTTTGGTGATTGAGGCCAAAGCACACCACTAAGTAAGGCACTTAAGAAAGGGGCCATCCCGTGGGGTAAATTTTAGTTTTTTGGGGTGTACATGCCTTTAACCTTTTTATACAGATAAATGTGCTTTTTAAAGGATAGCTTAAAAGTCTCCAGACAACATTGTCCCACTAAAAAACAAGGTAAATCATCCTTTTCCTACCTAACCTAAGTACTAACATGAATTGTAGACATAATTACCATGTCAGTAAGTCACAGAATGTCATGAGGGTATACCTTTGTTTTTTTTTTAAAAAAAAACAAATACCATGTTTATACAAAACCAAGTCTTTAGCATACACAGCCAAATAACATGCAGGTATGCATAGCCTGTATATGCTGAGGTTAGGAAGCAGGCCAGATAAAACTTGTCATTCTAAATTAGAAAGAGGGAGGAGGATGTGATGTAAATGAATGTCACCAAAGGGGTGAATGGTGGTGTCATGAGTGGGACGTGGCACGTGATGTAAATTACATCCAGAAGAGGTTGTGATTCAGGGGTGTAATTGGTGAAATAGACTTTACCGGAGGCTGGAGTCTGCAGGTAAGTGCGGGAGCTATCCCAATATTTTGGGAGACTCCGCAACGCCCAGGAGGGGTGGGATACCTGAATATCCAATATAGAGGTTATATCTTTTCACTGCATCTATCCCCTGCTCCCTACCTATAATTCTCTGTAATGGTAACCTGCTTCATTGTAACTTTTAACTGTCTCCCATAATTTTAACACAGTTGTGGTGAACTTGAAATTTAATATTCTGCAGGACATAGTTATTAAGTCAGGATAGTACCCAGTAGGTTCTTCCAGAATGTTTTAAAAATTAAATAAAACACTGAATCACTAGTTGTTCCCTGTCTTGTCATAGTTTGGGGACAGTAGAGACCATAGGTTAGAGTTTGGGAACAGTAGAGGGCCCCATCGGGTAGGTAAAAAGTTGGGGACAGTAGAGACCCCATAGCTAGGTAAAGTTGGGGGGCAGTAGGGCCCCATGGTTAGGTGGTAGTTGGGGACAGTAAGACCCTAGGTAGGTAGAAGTTTGGGGACAGTAGAAAGCATGGATAGTAGAAGTGGGGACAGTAAGAAGCCCATGGGTAGAAGAAGTTGGGGACAGTAAAGAGGACTATAGGAAGGTATAAGTTGGGGACGTAGAAGCCGCGTGTGATAGGTCGAAGTTGGGGGCGTAGAGGCCCATGGGCAGTGTAGAATTTGGGGACAGTAGAGGACCCATAGGTAGGTAGAAGTTGGGGACAGTAGAGAAGCCCATGGAATCGGTAGAAGTTGGGCACAGTAGAGTCCCATGGGTCAGGAAAAAGTTGGGGGCAGTAAGGCCTACAGGTAGGTACAAGTTGGGGACAGTAGAGGCCCATGGGGTTAGGGTACTTGTGGACAGTAGGGATATTATATATGTATAAGTTTTTTTAACCCTTTGGGCCCTTCTCTGTCCTGTACAGTGTAATCTATCCCTCTTTACCTGTGTTCCTACATTTGTAGTAAAAATATAATTCCCAGCATTCCACTTCAGCACTCACAATCTCAGAAGGCATCAGGGAATTTGGGAGGTTGTAGTTTTTCAGGACATTTGGATGCCTATAAGTTGAAGATCCCTGTATATTTTTATGGTATAATAGGTTTGTTTTCTATGAACTTTTTTTGTAATGAAATACAATATTTAGTTTAAAAAACTTAGGACTTTTTTTAACTTCTCTGTAACCAAATATTTTTGGAAGAATAAAAGTGGGCTGGGTTTGGGTTTCAGGTCCAAAACTTGCGAGTAGGAAGCAGGTAGAAAGTGGGTTGCGGGCAAGTACTGTTTTGCCGGGTGGGTTTGGGTGTGGGTCCAGATCTTAGAGTAATTAAGTAATTGAATGGGCCATTAAATATGGGGGTTACAAAGGATGCTGATGAGAAGCAAAATGCTCTTAATAAATTATAGAAGATCCATGTACAGATATCATAGAATATAGCAGCAATAAGGTATAAGAGATGCTATTGCACTTTGGTTAAAATGCATTTTCCAACCCCCAAACTAATTTTTAAACCCACTTACTTGTCCCCACCTGTGTATTGTAGTAAAATCTTTTACCTTACATCCCAGCTCCAAATGGTTTCCTTAATCCCCCCCCAAAGTCCAAAAAACAAAAAGTGAACAGCAGGAGCCTGCCTGTGTCCATATAGTCTCTGCACCTGTCTCTCCGGGAGAATTTTGGCCGCTGCTCCGTATAGTCCCCCCCCCTTCCCCTCTCCATTCCAGTTTCTCTCTCTCACCCCCTAACTCCAATCCCATTTGCTGTAGTGTAGGGCTCCCTTCTCCCCACCACCCAACTGCCACAGTTATTTGCAGCAAAACTCTAAAAATTTATTACTTACAGTATTGCCTGTTTTCCCTTCCCCTCCCTCCCCCGACGTTCTGTACTAAGGCTCTTCAGCCAATCACGACTGTGCCACTACTGCCCCCTGCTTGTAGAGGCAAAGTTAAGTATCAGATCGGGAGAGTTTTGCAAGCAAATAACTATGTGGTTGGGGGGTAAGGGAGCCCTACTACAGAAAAAGTTTTACAATAGGGTGGACATTGGCCTTTAAACGTGTAATATGGTTCAGAAACAACTAATCAGGTTTAATATAAATTCAATATACTAGCTTCTGGACCGGATAAAAAATACATCCTCACGGACCATAGGGGGAAAATGTTCATTTTTTTTTTAAAAAATCCAAGCTATTGTTCCTTAGTTTTTCGCAATTCCCTTGTGGTCCTGGAATGTGCTTCTGAAAAAAGCTGATGGTAATATTCAAAGAGTAGTCCAATCACCATTGGTAATTACACAGACCTGTGAGTGTAACTTCATGGTGGGGAAAACTAGAATTTTGATATGGGAAACATATCTAGAGTATTTTTTCAAGACTGAATTATAAGAAACAATAAACATTGGATTTAGGGTAATGATCTTGTCCAAACTAACTTTCTTGGCTTTTTATTGATGAAGAAGTAGAATTTAACTCTGGCATAGTAGTAGAATGTAGTTTACTACCTCTTGGATTTTTGCTAAGGCTTTTGTACATTCCCTAGGCAACTTTATTTATTATCTAATGTCTGCTGGGCTTGAATCCAAATTTTGTGCATGGATAGAAAATTGGTGGGTGGATCGGATACCGAAATATTTTGTGAGTGGGGCTTCCATGATATGGCAATTGTCAAAAATCAACCAACACGTAGAATCATGGTAAAGTACAAAGGTGCACAAATGTGAAACCAAAGGAGGCTCCCCCTCTTATCTCCGGGTAACCCTCCCACCACACCGTCCTCCCCCCTTTCTTCCATCCCCTTCTTTGGCTTCACCACTCCCTCCCGTTCTTTCCTCCCCTCTCCTCTCCCTCCACTTCCTCCCCCCCCCGTCCCTCTCCCCCCTCTGCCTCCCCCCTCCTCCCTCCCCACTTCCCTTCATTTTCTCCTCCCCTCCCCCCCTCCCTCCCCTTCCCTCCCCCCGTTTCTCCCCCCTCACCTTCCTTCACCCCCTCCTCCCCCCCCCCCCTCCCCCCCCTCCTTCTCCCCCCCTCACCTTTCCCCCTTCCTCCCCCCTTCCCCCTTCTTGCCCTCCCTCTCCTTCCTTTCTCCCCCCCTCTATTTCCCCTCCCCTTCCCCCCCCCCCGTCCCTTCCTTCTGCCCATCCGTTTCCCCTCTGGGCGGGGGGGGGTCTGCCCTGCCCTCCCCCCATCCCCTTCCCCTCGCCGGTCGGGGGCCCGCCCTCTCCCTTTCCCTCCCCCCCATTTCCCCTCTCCCCGTCCCGTTCGTCTGATCCTCCCCTTCCCTTCCTCGCCCCCCTGGGGGGGGGTCCCGGTGTGTGCGCGGGGGTGGGGCGGCGAGCGCGCTGCGCCCCCGGCCCTGCCCCCGCCCATGTTCCCCTCCCGGGGGGGTTGGGCCTTCCCCGGGGGGGGCCTTCCCTTTCTCCCCCCTCCCGCCCGCCCCCCCCCGCGCGCCCCCCGCGCGTTCGCCCCCTGCTCCTGCTTCCCCTTCCTTGCGAGGGTGTCCCGTCCCTTCCCCCCCCCCCACGGCATGCGTGTGGCCTTCTCGCCTTCCCCGCTTCTTCTCCCCCCTCCCCCCCTTCCCCCTTCTCCCCCCCCTCTTGCGCCGTCTACTTGCCCGGTGCGTTCCCCCCTTCTTCCCATCCCCGCTCTCCCCCTACATGCCCTCTTGTCCTTTCCCCTTCTACCCTCCGCCTCTTGTCCTACCCCGCCCCTCCCTTCCCCCCTCCCCTCTCCCGCCTTTTCTCCCCCCCCCGCTTCCTCCAGCCTCCCTCCTTCGCCCTGCTCCCCCCCTCCCCCCCCCCGCCCGCCTTCCCTCGGCCCCTTCACCCCTTCCTCCCCCCTGGGCTCCCGCCCTCGCTCCCCCGTGCCCGTGGCCCCTCGCGTCCCCCCCTCCCAATTCCCCTCCTTACTCTCCCTCATCACCGCGCCCCTCGCCTCCGTCGCCCCTCCCCTTTCCTCTCCCCCCTCCTGGTCCCCCCCACTCCCGGCCCTCTTCGTCCCCCCTCCCCCCCCTGCCTTTCCGTCCTGCTCTCCGTGCCCCCCCCCTTTCCCGCGGCCCTCTTTGCTCCCCCCCCCTTTCCTCCCGCCCTGTCCCCCCGCCCCCCCTGCCCTCCCCCTCCCTTCCCACTACGCCCCTCTGCCCCCCACCCTCTCTTCCCCCCCCGCCCCCGCCTTCCCCTCCCCTTCCCCTTCCCTGTCCCCCTGCCTTCCCTGCTGCGCCTCTCTCCTCCTGTCCCCCCCCCCCCTCCCTCCCTCCTGTCGCCCTCTTCCTCTCCTGCTTCTGGCTTTCTCTGTCCACCCTCCTGACCCCCCGCCCTTCCGCTCCCCTGCTCTTCCCCCTTTCCCCCGTTCCGCTCTCCCCTCCTTGCCCCCCGCCCCCGCCCTGTCGCCCCCCTCCCCCTCCCTCCCCCCTCGTTCTCCCTCCCCGTTCCCCCGGCTGCGCCTCCTCCCGGCCGCCCCCCCTCTCCTGCCTCCCGCGTCGTCCCCCTGCTCCCCTTCCTCCTTCGCCCCTGTCCTCCTCCCGCCGTCCCTCCCCCCCCCCTGTCCCCCCCCCGCTCCCCCCCTTTCCTTCCCCCCCCCTCTCACTTCCCTCTCCCTGCTGGTCCCCGTACCCCCCTTCTCCCCTTTGCCCCTCCCCCCCCCCTCTGGGGCCCCCCCCCGCCCCGGCGGCCCCCAGGCGCCCCCCGCCCCCCCCCCGCCGGCCCCCCCCGGCGCACACGACCCCCGCCCCCCCCCCCCTGGCCCCCCCGCCCCCCCCCCCGCCACCCGGCCCCTGGCCCCCGCCCTGCCGCCCGGGCGCGCCCGCCCCCCCGCCCCCCCCCGGGCCACGGCCCGCCCCGGGCCCGCCCCCTGCCCCCCGCCCGCCCCCGCCCCCGCCCGCCCCCCACGGCCCCGCCCGCGGGGGCGGGGGGGCCCCCCCCTGGCCATGGCCCCCGCCCCCGCCCCCCCGGCCCCGGGGGGCGCCCCACCGTCCCCCCCCACGGCCCTGGCGCCCGGACCCCCGCCGCCCCGGCCCCGGCGCCCCCCCCGCCCCCCCCCCCCCCCCAGCGGGCCCCGCGGGGCCCCCCCGGGCCGCCCCCCCTGGCCCGGCCCCGGCCGCCTGCACCCCCCGGCCACGCCCTGGCCCGGCCCCGCGCCCCCCGCCCCCCCCCCCGCCCCCCCCCGGGCCCCCCGGCCCGGCGCCCCGGCCCCCCGGGCCCCGGCCACCCGGGCCCGCCCCGGCAGGCCCCGCCGGCGCTCTTGACGCCCGGCCCCCCGCCCCCCCCGCCCCCCGCCGCCGCGACCGGGCCCCCGCGCCCGGCCCCGCCCCCCCCCCCGGCAGACCCAGGGCGCCCCGGGCGGGGGCCCCCCCGCGCCCCCCCCCCCGCGGCCCCCGCGGCCCCCGGCGCCCCGCCCCCCGCCCCCCGCGCCCGCCCCCCAGCCGGCCCCCCCCGCCCGCCCGCCCCCGCCGCCCGCCCGGCGCGCCCCCCCCCCCCCCCGCCCGCCTGCCGCCCCCCGGCCGGCGCCCCGGCCCGGCCGCCGCCGGCCCCTGCCGCGCCCCCCCGCCGCCCCGCCCCACCCCGCCCCCGCCCCCCGGCCCCCCCCCGGCCCGGCGGGCCGGCCCCCCCCCCCCCCCCCCCTGCCACGCCCGCGGCCCGCACCGGCGCGCCGCCCCCCCCCCCTGCCCCGCGGCCCCCCCCGCCCCCCCCGGCGCCGGGCCCCGACGACCCCCCACCCTCCCCGCGCGCCCGCCGGGCCCCGGGGCCCCCCCGGGCCCCCCTGCCCCCCGGCGCCACCCGGGCCCGCGCCCGCCCCCCCGCCCCCCCCCCCGGGGGGCCGGCCCACCGCCCCCGCCCGCCCGGCCCCGCCCCCCCCGCCGCCCCCCCCCCCGGGCCACGCGCCCCCGCGGCCCCCCGCCGCCCCCCCCCTCGCCCCCCGCCTGGCGACCTGGCCCCGCCCGCCGCACGCCCCCCTGGCCCCCCCGGCTCCGGCCGGCCGGCGGCCCCCCGCCGGCAGCCCACCCCGCCGCCTGTCCCCCCCCCCCTGCACCGCCCCGCCCCACGGCCGGCGGCCCCGGCGCGACCGCCCCGAGCCCCCCCCCCCGCCCCCCCCCCCCCGCCCCGCCGGCGCGGCCCCCCCCCGCCCCTCCCCCCCGCGCGCCCCCGCCGCCCTGGGGGCCCGGCGCCCCGCCGCGGCCTGGCGGCGCCCTCCGGCCCGCCACCCGCCGGCCGGCGGCCGCGAGGCCCCCCCCCGCCGCCCCGCCCGGCCCCCCCCCCGGCGCGGGCGGCCCTGCCCCGGCCCCCCGCCCCCCGGCCCCCCCCCCGGCCCCCCCGCGCCTCCCCCCGCCCTGGAGCCCGCCCGGCCCGCCCCCCCGGGCCCGGCCCCCCCCCCCGGCCCACCCCCCGCGCCGCGGACCCCCCCACGCCCCCCCCCCGGCGCGCGCCCCCGCCCGGCGGCCCCCCCCCGCCGGCCCCGGCCCCCCAGCGCCCCGCCCCCCCGCCCCCGCCGCCGCGCCCCCCCGGCCCCCGGCCCCGCCCCCCCCGGCCGCCCCCCCGCCCCCCCCCCGGCCGCCGCGGCCCCGGCGGCGCGCCCCCCGGCCTCCCCCGGGCGGCCCGCCGCCCGCCCGCCCCGGCCCGGCGCGCCCCCCCCGATGCGCACCCCCCCCCCCCCCCCCCCCGCGGCCCCGCCGGGCCCGCCGCGGCCGCCCCCACCCCGCCCGGCGGCCCCCCCGCCCGCCGCCCCGCCCCCGCGCCCCCCCCCGCCCCCCCTGTCCCCCGGCCCCCGACCCGCCCCCCCCCCCCCGACCCCGGCCGCGTCCCCCCCCCCCCCGCCCCGCGGCGCGGGCGGCGCCCTGGCGGCCCCCCCCCCCGCCCCGCGGGCCCCCCCGCCACGCCCCACGCCCCAGTCCGCGGGCCAGTCCCCGGACCCGCCCCCGGCCCCCCCCCCCGCGGCCAGTCCCCCCCGGCCCCGGCCCCCCCCGGCGGCGGGGCCGCGGCCCCGCGCCGGCCCCCCCCGCCCGCCGCGCGCCGCGGGCCCCGGCGGCGGCGCGCCCCCCCGCCGCGGGGGCCGGCGCCGCAGCCGACCCCGGCCCCCCCCCGCCGGCCGCCCGCGGGCGCCCCCCCGGCGCCGCCCCCTGGTGCGCGGGGCAGCCGCCCGGCCCGCCGGGCCGGCGGTCCCCCCCCCCCGCGGCCGGCCCCCCCCGCCGGCCCCCCCCGCCCCCCCGCCCCCCCCCGGCCCGGGCGGAGCCCGCCAGACCCCCCCCGGGGTGGCAGGCCCCCACCCCCCGCCCCCCCCCCGACCGCCCCCCCGCCCGCCGCTTGCCGGCCCGGGCGGCCCCCCCGCCCTACCCCGCCCCCCCCACCCCCCCCGCCGCCCCCCCCCCCCACCGCCCCCCCCCGCCGGGCCCCCCCGGCGGGCCCGGGGCCCCGCCGCCCGGCGCGCCGCCGCCCCCCCGGGCGGCCCGGCTGTCCCGGCCGCGCGGGCCCCCCCCGCCGCCGCGCGGCCAGCGCGCGCCCCCCCGGCCCCGCGCACGCCCCCGGCCCCCCCCAGGCCCCCGGCGCCCGGGCCGGCCGCCCCCCCCCCCCCCCCCCCCCCCGCGGCGCCCCCCCCCCCCGCCGCGGCGGCGGGACCACCCCGCCCCCCCACCCGCCGGCAGCGCCGGCCCCCCGCCCCGCCGGACCCCCCCCCCTGGCGCCCCACGGCCGCCCCCGCCCCCCACGCCCCCCCCCGGGCCCCAGGCCCCCCCCGCGCGCCCCCCCCCCCCCCGCCCGCCCGCCCCCGCCCGCCGCGGGGCCCCCCCTGGACCGAGCCCCGGAGGCCCACCCGCCCGCCCGCCCCCCCCCCCCCCCCCCCCCCCGCCCCCCCGGCGCGGCGACACGGCGCGCCGGCCACCGCCCAGCGGGCGCTCACCCCCCCGCACGGCGCCCGCCCCGCCCCGTGGCGCCCCCCTTGCCCGGGCCCGCCCCGCCCCTCCGCCGCGCGGCCGCCGCCGGGGCCAGCGCCCCCCCGGCCCGCCCCCCCGCCCCCCCCCCGCCCGCCCCGGGCCCCGCCGCGCGCCCGCCCGCCGGCCCCCGCGCCCTGGCCGCCCACCGCCCGGCCCCCACGCGTGGCGCACCAGCGGAGGCCGCCCGGACCGGCCCCCCCGGCCCCCCGCGCCGCCCGGCCGGCGCCCCCCCCCGCCCGGCGCCGCCCCGCCCCCCCCAACCCACCGCGCCCGCACCCCGCCCCCGGCCCGCCGCCCCCACCCCCGCGGCGGCAAGCCCCCCCACGGCGGGCGCGGCCCGCCCCGGCGCCCCTGGCCCCAGCGGCCCCCCCGCCCCGCCCCGCGGCCCCCCCCCGCACGCCCCCGCCGCCGACCCCCGGGGCCGCGCCCCCCCCGCCGGCCCGCCCTCTGGGGGCTGCGGCCCCGCCACCGCCCACCCCCGCTGGGGGGCCCCGGCCCGGCCCCGGCCCCCGCCGCCGCGGCCCCCGCCGCCCCGCTGGCCCCCCCCCCCCCCGGCCCCCGCGCGGCGCCACGCCGCCCGCCGGCCCCGCGCCCCGCCCCCCCCGCCGCCTGGCCCCCGCCGGCCCCGCGGCCGCCCCCCCCGCCCCCCGCCCGCGCCCCCCGGCCCCAGGGCCGGGCCCCCCGGCCCCCGGACTGGCCCACACCCCCCCCGGCCGCGCCCCCCGCCCCGCCCGGCCCGGCGGGCGGCCCGGCCAACAAAGTACACAGCCGCCGCTGCACCCGGCGCTGCCGGGGACCCCCGCCCGCCCCCGCGCCCGTCCGGAGGTGCTGCGTGCCCCTGAGCCCCCCCCGTGGGAGCTGGGGGTGTACCCCCCCCGGCGCACCTCCGCCGATGGGGGAGGCGGGGCGCCCCCGCCCGCCGCGGCCCCCCCCCTGGGCCCTGCCGGCCCCCGTGCCGCCCCCCCGCCGCGCCCCCCGTGTGGGGTGGGTCGCCCCCGCCCGCGGAGGGGCGGGGCCCGCCGGGCCGACCCCCCCTGGCCGGTCCGGCCCCCCCTGGAGCCCCGCCCCCGGCGGCCCGACCCCCCCGCCGCCCCCCACCGCCCCCCCTCTGGGCCCGCCAGGCTCGGAAACGTCACCCCGCGTCGCGAGGAGCACCGTTGGGTGCGGATGCGGCGGCCGGCGCGTCCCGCCGCCACCCTCACCCCCCCCGCCCCCCCTTGCGACCTGGGGGCCCGGGCTCCCGCGTCCCCCGCCGCGTTGCCATGTCGGGCAGCCCGCGCCCGCGTCCCCCGCGCCCCCCTGCCTGCGCCCCGGCCCCCCTGGCGTCCTCCGCCCCCCCGCCCCCCCCGGCACCCCCCCCCCCCGCCCCGCCGCGCCTCCCTGGCCGCCCGCCCTGCCATCCGCGCCGGCCCCCAGGCCGGCCCCGCTCGGCCCAGCCCCCCCCGGCGCCCCACCCCCGGCCGCCCCCCCGCCCACGGCCCATCGCCCCCGCCCCCATCCCACCGCGGCCCCCCGGCCCGGCCGCCCCCCTCGCCCCGGCCGCGCCCGCGGGGTCGGGCCGCCGTGCCCCGTGCCCCCCTCCCGCCTCCCTGCCCGGCGACCCCCCCTTCTCCTTGCCCCGTCCCCCCCCGCTTGCCCCCCCGCCCCTGCGTCGCCCCCCTGTCCCGCTGCCCCCCTCCCGCGCGCCTCCATGCGCAGGGCCCACCCGCGCCCGCCGTCCCGCCGGCGTGTCCCTGCCCCCCCCCCCCTCCTGTCTGACCCCCCCCCCCCGCCCCGGGCTGGCCCCCGGTCCCCCGGCCCCCCCCCTACCCTCCGCTCCCCTTCCCTCCCCCTCCCCCGCCCCCCCCCCCCCGCCGGTCCCTGCCCGCCCCCCCCCGCTACGCACCCCCGTGCCACTCTGCCGCCCCCCCCCCCGCGACCTTCCGTGCATCTTCCCACGTCCTTCCGGCCCCCCCCCCCCCCCGGGCCCCCCCCTTCCCCCGCCGGTCCCCCCCACGCCCGCCCCCCTCCTGGGCCCGCCCCCCTTCGCGGGCCTCGGCCCCTCAGCCCCGGCCGACCGCCCACCCCCCCCCCCCTCCTCTGCCCCCCCTTCCCCCCCCCTCCCCGCCCCCGCGCCCCGTCAGCCCCCTCCTGCCCGGCCAACCCCACGCCCCGTCCCTTGCGTCCCCCGCCCTTGTCGCCTCCCCCTGGCCCTTGCCCCCCCGGTCACCCCCCCCCCCGCCCCCCGCCATGCTCCCCTTCACGTCCCCCTCTTCCCCCCCCCGGACCCCTCCCCGCCCGCCTTGCCCCCCCCCCACGGTGCACTTGGCGGCCCCGGGGCCGTCCCCGCCTCCCCCGAGGTCCCCTGCACCCTGACGGCGCCTCCCGCCCGGGCCCGCCCCCCCCGCGCTCGGCCCCCCTGCCCCCCCCCCCACGCCCCGCCACCACCCCCCCCCCCCCCCCCCCGGACCCCCCCCCCCCGGCTCCCCCCGCCCTGCCCCACCCCCCCCCCCGCCCCCCCCCTCCCGCCGCCCCCCGCCCGTGGCCACGCCCTGCCCGGCCGCCCCCTGCCGCCCGCCCCCCCCGCCGGGGCCGCGCCGTCGCCCCCCCTCCCCCCGCACGGACCCGCCCCGGCCCGGCCCCGCCCCCCTCCCTTTCCCCTCTCGTCGTGCGCCCGCCGGCTCCCCCGCCTTCCCCCGGGCCCCCTCCCCCTTCGCCCCCCGCCCCCCGCCGCCCCTTCCCCCCCCGTCCCCTGCCCCCCCCCCCGCCCCTGCGCCCCGACCCCCGGCGCGCCACACCCTGCCCCTGCGTCTTCCCGCCTGCGCCCCCCCTGCCGCCGCGTACCCCCCCCTTTCTCCCCCCTCCGTGCGGTGCAGCCCGCCTGCCCCCCCGCTCGCGGCCCCTCCCCTTACCCCCCCACCCACGACCCCCCCCCTCCAGTGCCCCCCTGCCGCCCTCCCGCTTCTTCCCCGCCCTGGCCCCTTCGGCCACCCCCCCTCCCTGCCCGTTCTTCCGCGCCCGTCCCGTCGTGGGGGGGCCCGTCCTGCGCCTGCCTCGGCCCTTCTTCCTCCTCCGTCCCTGCCCCCCCCCCCCCTCGGCCCCTCCCCTCTTCCCCCTGTCCCCTGTACCCCCCCACCCCGGTCGGGCCCCCCCGGCGCCCCCCCCCCCCCGCTGGCCCCCCCCCTTCCTTCCTCCCCCCCCTGCCTCGGCTCGCACCTTGCCCCCCCTCCCTTATTCCCCCCCCCCCCCCCGCCCCCCTCCTCCCCCCTTCCCCCTTCCTTCTCTCTCCCCCTTTTCCTCCCTTCCCTCCGCTTTTCCTCTTCCCCCCTTCCCCTTCCACCCGTTCCTCCCTGCCCCCCCCCCCCCCCCCCTCCCCATCCCCCCCCCCCTCCCCGCCTCCCCCTTCCCCCCCCCACCCCTCCCCCCTTCTCCCTCTCCCCCGTCCCTTCCTCCACCTCCCCCCCCCCACCACCCCCTCTCCCCTCCCTCCCTCCTCTCTCCCCTCCCCTTCTTCATCTTTCCTTCCCCCCCTTTTCTTTCTCCCCCCTTTCTCCCTCCCCTCCGCTCCTCCTCACACTCCCTACCCCCCTCCTTCCCCCCCCCTGCCCTCCCCCCCCGCGCCCCCCCGCCTCGTCTCTGTGCCCCCCCCTCCTTCCCCTCCCCCGGCCTCTCTCCCCCCCCCCCCCCTTCCCCCCCCCTCCCCCCCTGCCCCCCCCCCTCCCCTCTACCTGCCTCCTTGTCCTCCTCCTCCTTCCCCCCGGCCCTCCGTCCCCCCCCCTTCGGTCCCCGGCGGTCCACCCCCCGTGCTCCTCCCCGCCTGTGCCCCCCCCCACCTTGCCCCGGCGCCCCCCGGCCCCCCCGCCCCTCCCCCGCCGTCCAGCCCCCCCACCCCCCCCCCCCCGGGCCCTTGTTCCCCTCCCCCCTGCCCCGCGCTTCGTTGCCTCCGCCCCCCGCCCCGCCCCCCCCCCCCGCCCCCCCGCCCGGCCCCCTCCCCCCCCGTCCCCCCCCACCCGCCCCCCGCCTGCCCCCCCGCCGCCCCCCCCCCTCCTCCCCTCGGCCCCCTCGCCCCTCCACCCCCCGCCCCGCGCCCCGCCCCCCCCCTCCCGTCCCGGCCCGCCCCCCCCCCCGCTCCCGGCCCCCCGGCCCCCCCCCGGCCCCCCCCGCCCCCCCCGCCGCCCGTCGGTGCCCCTGTCCCGTCTGGCTCCCGCCCGCCCCTCCGTCCTTTGGTCCCCTCCCTGCTTTGCCCCGACCGCCCGCCCCCTGGCCCCGCCGCTTCCCTGTTCCCCGCCCCGCCCCCCCCCGTAGCGCACCCCCCACCCCGCCCTGCCGCCCCCCCCGCCTGCTGCGTCCGCCCGGCCGCCCGCCCCCCCTGCGCCCCCCCTGGGTCCGCCGCCCCCCCCGCCCCCCCCGGCCCCACGCCCCCCGCCCCCCCCCTCCCGTCCGCCCACCCCGTGGCCCGCCGCCCGCGCGCGCCCCCCCCGGCCCCCCCCCGCCCCCCGCCCCTGTTACCCCCCCGCCGGCCCGCTGTCCCCTGGCCCCCCCCGCCGCGGCCCCCCGGCGACCCCCCGGCGCCGTCTGGCGCCCCGGCCGCCCCCCGCGCCCCCGGGCTCCCCCCGGGGCAGGCCCCCGCGGCCGCCCCACCCTGGCCTCCGCTCCCCCGCGGCGCCCCGGCCCCGAGCCCCCCCCCCCGGGCCCCGGCCCCCGCCCCCCGGGCCCCGCCGGCCCGCCCAGCCCCGGGCCCCCCCTGGCCGCGGCCCGGCACCCCGCCCCCCCCCGGCGCCCCCCATGGACGCGGCCGCGGCCCCCCCGCCGGCGCCGCCGCCCGTCGCCCCCCCGCCCCCGGGGCCCGGCCTCGCGCGCCGCCCGCCCCCCCGCGCCCCCCCCCACGCCCCGCCCCCTGGCCCCCGCCCGGCCGGGCCCGGCGGCCCCGGCCCCCCTCCATGGCCCCCCCCGGCGACCCCCGGCCCGCGGCCCGCCCCCGGCCGGCCCTCTGGCCCCCCCGCCCCTGCCCCCCGCCCGGGCCCACGCCGCCCCCCGCCCGTGCATGGCCGGCGCCCCCCCCGGCCCCGCGCCCCCCGGCGCCGCGCCGCCTGGGCAGCCCCCCACCCCCCGGCCCCCCGGCCCGCCCGCGCCCCGCCCCCCCCCCCGCCCCCCGCCCCCCCCCGCGCCCGCGCCCCGCCCGCCGCGCCCCCCCCCCCGCCCCCGGCGGCGGCCCCCCCCGCCCCGCGCCGGCGACCCCCCGCCCGCCCCCGCCCCCCGCGCCCCCCCGCCGCTCCCGCCCGCCCGCCGCCCCCTGGCCGGGCCGGGCCCCCCCGCCCCGCGCGGGCCACCCCCGCCCCGGCCGCCGGGCGACGCCCCGCCCCGCGGCGCCCCCGCCCCCTAATGAACTGGAGGGCTGACTAACACTGGGTAATGAACTGGAGGGATGAGTAACACTGGGTAATGAACTGGAGGGCTGACTAACACTGGGTAATGAACTGGAGGGATGACTAACACTGGGTAATGAACTGGAGGGCTAACTAACACTGGGTAATGAACTGGAGGGATGATTAACACTGGGTAATGAACTGGAGGGCTGACTAACACTGGGTAATGAACTGGAGGGCTGACTAACACTAGGTAATGAACTGGAGGGATGACTAACACTGGGTAATGAACTGGGGGGATGACTAACACTGGGTAATGAACTGGAGCGTTGACTAACACTGGGTAATGAACTGGAGGGATGACTAACACTGGGTAATGAACTGGAGGGCTGACGAACACTATGTAATGAACTGGAAATCTGACTAAAACTGGGTAATGAACTGGAGGGCTGACTAATAATAAATGTGATTATATAGCTGAGACCCCCATATATTGCTCTGCTCTCATGTTCCTTCAATGTGCGGCCCAGACTGTCAGTAAGTAATCTGCTAAACTTTAGACAATGATGTGCTGCTTCTTAATCTGACAGTCTATGCAGGAGTTTGAAGGGAGCCAAGAGCAGAACAATATAGTCTTATAGACGCACCGCACCCCACCCCCATCATCTCGTAGCATGTCAACTGAGGCAGGCAACCCATAGTTATTCTCATAAATAATTTTAGTCTTTAGTCTTCTGTTCCATGCCCATTAGTTCGAAGCACATGTGGTGCCGTTTACTTACTAATAGTGTCTGTGGCAGCCAACATTTTTTATAGTAGACCAGCCTGAGTGCATTTGCACCTCAGCCTACTGGGATAGTCCTCCTCTGCAACCATCTCTAGTAAGAAAGGGTAAAATACACAGACAGTTGGGATTTTCTGCTCATTTTCATAATTAATATATCTATATCTGTGGTATTCAGTTTGATCAACTGGGTTTGAAGTTTGGTTCTTGAAAATGTTTTGCTAGTCATCCGACAGAATGTCTGACAGATCCAGTCAGATGATTAGCACAACGTCTTCAAGAACTAAGCTAAATACCACAGCTATACCATAACCTGGATGAATGAATATTACAGATATACCATAACCTGGATGGATGAATATTACAGATATACCATGACCTGGATGAATGAATATTACAGATATACCATAACCTGGATGGATGAATATTACTGCTATACCATAACCTGGATGGATGAATATTACAGATATACCATGACCTGGATGGATATTACATATATACCATGACCTGGATGGATGAATATTACAGATATACCATGACCTGGATGAATGAATATTACAGATATACCATGACCTGGATGAATGAACATTACAGATATACCATGACCTGGATGGATGAATATTACAGATATACCATGACCTGGATAAATGAATATTACAGATATACCATGACCTGGATGAATGAATATTACAGCGCCCCAGAAATGTACTTCCTTCTTTGGCTGTCTGCTTAGCTGACACCCATGTCTTTGATTGGCTGACTTTCAGCCAATCACAGATGTGGCTGCTGGTCCAGCCCTTGTTTGCTACTTTCGGCAAGCAGAGAGCCGACGGAATAAAAGAGTGTTAGTATATTTTGGGGCTTGTTTACAAAACTAACTTGGTGGTTGGGGGTTGGTTTGGGGTACCATACACTTTGGAAAAATGTATTTTTTGGATGGACCCTTTATCCTGGACTAAATCGCCTATAATCCTATGTTCGAACTAGTGTTCAACCTAAGTTTGTAACGGTTTAAAGGTCTCTAGTGGCAGTGTTTTGTCTCTTAAAGCCTGACAGGGCAAACAAAAAGTTAATATCAATAAAGAACCAGATTAAATACATCCACAGACCTTATAAGAGCTTAGTCAAATTATTAGATCTAGACCCATGTTATTCTTCTAGATTCTCTTTTGTCTGTGGATGTCAGGGCCCCATCTACCATGAGACAGAGTGAGACATTTCTCTCACTAAAGAAGAAAGGCAAGCAGACAGGCAGTGGTGTAAAAAAAAATGCGGGTCATTCATCACACGGGTGCAGCTATGTGAAGTGTTAGTGCCACCTGCATGACTCCACAATACCTTGAAGTTGCTTTGCTTCAACCCAGTCTCTGCTTCTACTTCTTAAGAGTCAAGTCAGGACACACACCCTGCTGCTCAGCATAACGTGCGGCCCAGCTTCTAGTCAACAAAGGAAGTTAGTGGAAGTTGTGGAACCAAAAACTCCAATAGTGCACAGTACTATTTATTACTTGTGCCTATTGGTCCTCTGAGGCTCCTCTCTTGTCTCAGCAGGTGATTAACAGTCCGACAGACTGAGTTTTTTGTGCAACAATATGGAAATATTGGTCGGTTGGACTGAAGAATCTGCTTGTGTGTACCCAGCCTTAATGAATAGACTTTATAACAAAAATAAAGATGATATCTGTATTGGCTTCTACTGTGATAATAATAACATCAAGTAGAAAATATATAAAATATTATTAGATGATCCAAATGTAATAGAATACCTGGAGTATTTGGTCATGAACTTCCCACTGTGCTTGGTTAATGGTAACCCATTAAGGAATCTCTCCCCTTAAAAATCCTGTGCTTGCCCCTTTCATATTAGACATTTCCAATCACCCATATCAAAATGAGAAGATACAGATTAATGCTTTATATACAAGGTGCTCTGTCTTCTGATTCGAGTCCTGAGGTTTAGTTGCCTTTAACTTAAAGATTTTAACGAAACAATTTTAAAGCCTGCCTCGGCCTTTTTTGTTGGTAATTGTAACAGTTAAACCAACATATATAGCACAGGCTATAAAATAAGTGAAAGGAGCAATATGGTAGTGGCATCCTTTTGGGAAAGAGATGTAATATCTGTTTTTAGTAATTTACATTATTGGTATTTGACTGTCGGAAGAACTGTTTAAATACCTATGTGATAGTAAGTTCACACCCACCAGCAAAGTCATGCCAATTGACAAAACCATGTCATCACAAAGCCACACCAACTTTAACGCTGCCCGGAATGTCTACCTACCAGGTCATGTATCTGAATATCATCCATCCAGGTCATGTAATCTGTAATACTTCAGCCTCCAGGTCAGTTCTAATATCATCTCCGTATGTTATGTAATATTCATCCATCCAGGTCATGGTATATCTCTATATCCTTCTCAGGTCATGTATATCTGTAAATTCATTCACCAGGTCATGATATCTGTAGATTCATCATCCAGGTTATGGTATTTGTAATATTCATTCATCCAGGTCATGGTATATCTGTACTATTCATTCATCCAGGTCATGGTATATCTGTAATGATTCATCCATCCAGGTCATGGTTATCTTAATATTCATTCATCCAGGGCATGTATATCTGTAATATTCACATCCAGGTCATGGTATATCTTGTATTTCATCCATCACACGTATTCTGATAGTCATCGGGTATGTAATCTCTAATATTCATCTCCAGGTCTGGTATATCTGTAATATTCATTCATCCAGGTCATTGGTATATCTGTATATTCATAATCACAGGTCATGGTATATCTGTAATATTCATTTCATCCCGGTCATGGTATATCTGTTGTATTCATCCATCAAGGTCACGGTATGTCTGATATTATCCTCCGGGTCATGGTATATCTGTAATATTCATTCCCTCCAGGTCATGTTATATCTGTAATATTATTCATCAGGTCATGGTATATCTGTAAATTCATTCATCCAAGGTCATGGTATATCTGTAATTCATTCATCCAGGTCATGGTATATCTGTAATATTCATTCATCCAGATCACGGTTATATCTGTAATATTCATTCATCCAGGTCACGGTATATCGTTATATTCATCCATCCATGTGACACTGGTGTATCTGAAATATTCATTCACCAGGTCATAGGATATCTGTAATATCCATCCATCCAGGTCATGGTATATCGTAATATTCATTCATCCCGGTCATGGTATATCTGTATATTATCCATCCAGGTCATGGTTATCTGTAATATTCATCATCCAGATCATGGTATATCTGTTGTATTCAGTTTGATCAGTTGATCTAATAATATTTACTATTGAGTTAGATCAACTTCACATCCAGTTGATCAAAACGATACAACAGATAAATGTTAGTTATCAGTTGTAATCAGTTTAGCCCTGATAATTACCTTAATGTCCGGCAACATGGGTTGGAAGGTATAAAAAGTGATTTTTAATTTTTGCTAATACCCATATAATTATATATCCATACCCCAGACAGAATTTTTAATAGGTAAACGTATAGAGGATCAGGGCAGAGTTACTATACCTTCTAATGTTAATAGTTAAAAAAAACAACATTGTTCAGAGCTGCGTTGTAGAGATTAATGTAGTGACCCTGAGCCAGCCGTCAAGCAATGGATTCTCTATACTGGATCTTTAAAGGTGAATGTTGGCAGGTAGGGAATTGAAGGTCATGCAAAGTTCTGTGAAATGACTAACTGTACATATATGAAGGTTGTATGGTACATGTTACATAACATACTTTCCAACAATCCACCTTTAAATGGTACATGTTCAATATTTTTTATTTAATCACACATCACAGGGTTTGAGATCACAGAAATGCTTACCTGTTAGGTGGATATTTCCCCTTCTGCACACACGGAGACAGTCATACAACAAGATGGCTTCCTTCTATTTAGACTTCCTGGATCCTGGGGCACACTGGCTATTACACACGATGTAGGCGTCAACATTTAAAAGAGACAAAATTCAAGTAAACTAGAATGTTTTCAGATGAATGAGGAGATATAGCATTTAAAGTAAAAAAACACATGGTGTTATTACTTTTTGTACCCATACAGATCAGGCTAATAATAAAATTAATGTTGGCGTTTAGGAGAAACAAATTATCGGTTTTTTGAGAACTCACAAATTAAATGTATAAAATGTGTACACACATTGTCCATGTGAGGGTTGCAAACTTATCCCGGTATAGGAAATCATAGGAACATAACAATTGGGTTGTATAAAACATCCTAATCAGCCCAACCTTTATACCTAACCATAATGTGTCTAACAGTACATAGTAAATAGTAGTGGAGGTTGATAAAGACATACGTACATCTAGTCCCAACCTTATTACCCTACCCAGTAATGTCTGTATAACAGTTACAAGTAACATATATTGGAGGTTGGATATAAGACATAAGTCCATCTAGTAACAACTGTTATACCCTACCCATAATGTCTGTATAACAGTTACAATAGTAGAACATAGTATTGGAGGTTGTATAAGAAACTCCTATATCTAGACAACCTTTATAACCTAACCTAATGTATGTATAACAGTACATAGGAACATAGAATTGGAGGTTGTATAAAGACATCCCTATATCTGGCCCAACCTTTTTAACCTACCAATAATGTCTGTGTTAACAGTTACATGTAACTAGTATTTGAGGTTGTCTAAGACCGTCGTCCCCATATAGTCCAACCTTTAAACCTAACCCAAAATGTCTGTCTAAACAGTTACATAGTAACATAGTATTGGAGGTTGATATAAGATAATTACGCATTAGTCCAATCTTAACCCTACCCATATGTCTGTATAAACATTACATAGTAACATGTATTGGAGGGTTATGAAAAGACATAAGTCCATCAGATCAACCTTTATACACTACCCATAATGCTCTGATAAACGTTACATAGTAAAATAGTATTGGAGGGTGTATAAAGACATAACATCAATCTAGTCCAACCTTATACCCTTACCCATAATGTCTGTATAACAGTTACTAGAAACATAGTATTTGGAGGAGGTTGTATAAAGACAACACATTCTAGTCCAACCTTTATACCCTACCCATAATGTCGTATAACAGTTACATTAACATAGTATTGGAGGTTGTATAAAGAATACGTCCATCTAGTCCAACCTTATACCCTACCCATAATGTGTGTATAACAGTTACATAGTAACATAGTTTGGAGGTTGTATAAAGAACACAATGCCTCTAGTTCAACCTTATACCCTCACCATAAAGTCTATAACAGTTACATAGAATAATAGTGGAGGTTGTATAAAGACAATATCCATCATAGTCCACCTTTATACCCTACCCATAACGGTCTGTGAGAACAGTTACATAGAAGATAGTATGGAGGTCTGTATAAAGGACATTTACAGTCCGCTAGTCTCCACCTTTACCCTACCCCATAAGTCCGTTAACAGTTACTAGTAAACAATAGTATGGTGGAGGTTGTATAAAAGACTACGTCCATTAGTCGAGCCTTTTGATCCACCCAACATTAATCGTTGTTAACAGTTACATAGAAATAGTAGGAGGTGTATAAAGACATCGCCATCTAGTCCACTTTATACCTACCCATAACGTCTGTGGTATATCTGTAATATTCATTCATCCAGGTCATGGTATATCTGTAAGATTCATCCATCCAGGTTATGGTATATCTGTAATATTCATTCATCCAGGTTATGGTATATCTGTAATATTCATTCATCCAGGTCATGGTATATCTGTAATATTCATCCATCCAGGTCATGGTTTATCTGTAATATTCATTCATCCAGGTCATGGTATATCTGTAATATTCATCCATCCAGGTCATGGTATATCTGTTGTATTCATCCATCCAGGTCACGGTATGTCTGTAATATTCATCCCTCCGGGTCATGGTATATCTGTAATATTCATCCCTCCAGGTCATGGTATATCTGTAATATTCATTCATCCAGGTCATGGTATATCTGTAATATTCATTCATCCAGGTCATGGTATATCTGTAATATTCATTCATCCAGGTCATGGTATATCTGTAATATTCATTCATCCAGATCACGGTATATCTGTAATATTCATTCATCCAGGTCACGGTATATCTGTAATATTCATCCATCCAGATCACGGTGTATCTGTAATATTCATTCATCCAGGTCATAGTATATCTGTAATATCCATCCATCCAGGTCATGGTATATCTGTAATATTCATTCATCCAGGTCATGGTATATCTGTAATATTCATCCATCCAGGTCATGGTATATCTGTAATATTCATCCATCCAGATCATGGTATATCTGTTGTATTCAGTTTGATCAGTTGATCTAAATATCTTACTATTCAGTTAGATCAACTTCACATCCAGTTGATCAAACTGAATACAACAGATAAATGTATGTTATCATGTTGTAATCAGTTTAGCCCTGATAATTACCTTTAATTGTCCCTGGCAACATGGGTTGGAAGGTATAAAAAGTGATTTTTAATTTTTGCTAAACTACCCATATCAAATTATATATCCATACCCCCAGCAGAATTATTTTAATAGGTAAACGTATAGAAGGATCATCGGGCAGAGTTACTATACCTTCTAATGTTAAATAGTTAAAAAAAACAACATTGTTCAGAGCTGCGTGTAGAGATTAATGTAGTGACCCTGAGCACAGCTCCAAGCAATGCATTTCTCTATACTGGATCTATTAAAGGTGAATGTTGGCAGGTAGGAAGGAAGGTCATGCAAAGTTCTGTGAAATGACTAACTGTACATATATGAAGGTTGTATGGTACATGTTTACATAAACATACTTTCCAACAATCCACCTTTAAATGGTACATGTTCAATATTTTTTATTTAATCACACATCACAGGGTTTGAGATCACAGAAATGCTTTACCTGTATGTTGGATATTTCCCCTTCTGCACACTGGAGACAGTCATAACAACAAGATGGCTTCCTTCTATTTTAGACTTCCTGTATCCTGGGCACACGGCTCATTACACACAGATGTAGGCGTCAACAGTTTAAGAGACAAAAAATTCAAGTAAACTAGAATGTTTTCAGATGAAAATGAGAGATATAGCATTGTAAAGTAAAAAATCACATGGTGTTTTAATTACTTTTTTACCCATACAGATCAGGCTAATAATAAATTAATGTCGGCGTTTATGGGAAAACAAATATCAGGTTTTTTGAGAACTCACAATTAACTGTATATAAATGTGTACACACATTCCACTGTGAGGGTGCAAACTTATCCCTGGGTATAGGAAAAAATCATAGTAACATAACATGGAGGTTGTATAAAGACATTCCTATATTAGCCCAACCCTTTATACCCTACCCATAATGTCTGTCTAACAGTTACATAGAACATAGTATTGGAGGTTGTATAAAGACATCGTACATCTAGTCCAACCTTTATACCCTACCCATAATGTTGTATAACAGTTACATAGTAACATATATTGGAGGTTGTTATAAAGACATACGTCCATCTAGTCCAACCTTTATACCCTACCATAATGTCTGTATAACAGTTACATAGAACATAGTATTGGAGGTTGTATAAAGAACATCCTTATCTAGCCCAACTTTATACCCTACCCATAATGTTGTTATAACAGTACATAGTAACATAGTATGGAGGTGTATAAAGACATCCCATATCTAGCCCAACCTTTAACCCTACCCATAATGTCTGTCAACAGTTACATGGACATAGTATTGGAGGTGGATAAAGACATACGTCCATTAGTCCAACCTTATACCCTACCCATAATGTCTGTTAACAGTTACATAGTAACATAGTATTGGAGTGTTGTTAAAGACATACGTCCATCTGTCCAATCTTATACCCTACCCATAATGTCTGTAAACAGTTACATAGTAAAATAGTATTGGAGGTTATATAAAGACATAGTCCATCTAGTCCAACCTTATAACCTACCCATAATGTCTCATACAGTTACATAGAACATAGTATTGGAGGTTGTATAAAGACATATTGTTCATCTAGTCCAACCTTTTATACCCTACCATAATGTCTGTATACAGTTAATAGTAACTAGTATTGGAGGTTGTATAAAGACATACTATCCATCTAGTCCACCTTTATACCTACCCAAATGTCTGTCTAACAGTTACATAGTAACATAGTATTGGAGGTTGTATAAAGACATACGTCCATCTAGTCCAATCTTTATACCCTACCCATAATGTCTGTCTGTAATATTATTCATCCAGGTCATAGATATCTGTAATATCCATCCATCAGGTCATGGTATATCTGTAATATTCATTCATCCAGGTCATGGTATATCTGTAATATTCAACCATCCAGGTCATGGTAATCTGTAATATCATCCATCCAGATCATGGTATACTGTTGTATTCAGTTTGATCAGTTGATCTAAATATATTACTATTGAGTTAGATCAACTTCCATTCAGTTGATCAAATGAATACAACAGATAAGATGTTGATTCATGTTGTAATCAGTTTAGCCCTGATAATTACCTTAATTGTCCCTGGCAACATGGGTGGAAGGTATAAAAAGTGATTTTTAATTTTGCTAAAATACCCATATCAAATTATATATCCATACCCCCAGCAGAATTCTTTTAATAGGTAAACGTATAGAAGGATCATCGGGCAGAGTTACTATACTTCTAATGTTAAATGTAAAAAAAAAACATTGTCAGAGCTGCGTGTAGAGATTAATGTAGTGACCCTGAGCACAGCTCCAAGCAATGCATTCTCTATACTGGATCTATTTAAAGGTGAATGTTGGCAGGTAGGAATGGAAGGTCATGCAAAGTTCTGTGAAATGACTAACTGTACATATATGAAGGTTGTATGGTACATGTTTACATAACAATCTTTCCAACAATCCACCTTAAAATGGTACAGGGTCAAATTTTTTATTAATCACACATCACAGGGTTTGAGATCACAGAATGCTTTACCTGTTATGTTGGATATTTCCCCTTCTGCACTGGAGACAGTCATAACAACAAGATGGCTTCCCTTCTATTTTAGACTTCCTGTATCCTGGGGCAACACGGCTCATACACCACAGAGTAGGCGTCAACATTTAAAAGAGACAAATTCAAAGAAACTAGAATGTTTCAGATGAAAATGAGGAGAATAGCATTGTAAAGTAAAAAAATCACATGGTGTTTAATTACTTTTTTACCCATACAGATCAGGCTAAGTAATAAATTAATGTATCGGCTGTTTATGGGAAAACAAATATCAGTTTTTTGAGAACTCCCAAATTAACTGATAGTATATAATGTGTACACAACATTCCACTGTTGAGGGTGCAATACTTATCCCTGGTATAGGAAATCATAGTAACATAACATTGGAGGTTGTATAAAGACTCCTATATCTAGCCCAACCTTATACCCTACCCATAATGTCTGTCAACGTTACATAGTAACATAGTATTGGAGGTGTTAAAGACATACGTAATCTAGTCACCTTTATACCCTACCCATAATGTCTGTATAACAGTTACATAGTAACATAATATTGGAGGTTGTATAAAGACATACTCCATCTAGTCCAACCTTTATACCCTACCCATAATGTCTGTATAACAGTTACATAGTACATAGTATTGGAGGTTGTATAAAGACATCCCTTATCTAGCCCAACCTTTATACCCTACCCATAATGTCTGTATAACAGTACATAGTAACATAGTATTGGAGGTGTATAAAGACATCCCTATCTAGCCAACCTTATAACCTACCATAATGTCTGTTCTACAGTTACATGGAACATAGTATTGGAGGTGTATAAAGACATACGTCATCTAGTCAACCTTTATACCCTACCATAATGTCTGACTAACGTACATAGTAACATAGTATTGGAGTGTTGTAAAGACATACGTCCATCTAGTCCAACTTTAACCCTCCCATAATGTCTGTAAACAGTTCATAGTAACATAGTATTGGAGGTTGTTATAAAGACATAAGTCCATCTAGTCCAACCTTTTATACCTACCATAATGTCTCTAAACAGTTACATAGTAACATAGTATTGGAGGTTGTATAAAGACTATGTCATCTAGTCCACCTTATACCCTACCCATAATGTCTGTATAACAGTTACATAGTAACATAGTATTGGAGGTGTATAAAGACATACATCCATCTAGTCCACCTTTATACCCACCTCATAATGTTGTATAACAGTTACATAGTAACATAGTATTGGAGGTTGTATAAAGACATACGTCCATCTAGTCCAACTTTATACCCTACCCATAAGTGTGTATAACGTTCATAGTAACATAGTATTGGAGTTGTATAAAGACATTCGTCCATCTAGTCAAACTTTATACCCTACCCATAATGTCTGTATAACAGTTACATAGTACATAGTATTGGAGGTTGTATAAAGACATACATCCATCAAGTCCAACCTTTATACCCTACCCATAATGTCTGTATAACAGTTACATAGTAACGTAGTATTGGAGGTTGTATAAAGACATACATCCATCTAGTCCAACCTTTATACCCTACCCATAATGTCTGTCTAACAGTTACATAGTAACATAGTATTGGAGGTTGTATAAAGACATACGTCCATCTAGTCCAACCTTTATATCCTACCCATAATGTCTGTATAACAGTTACATAGTATTGGAGGTTGTATAAAGATATATGTCTGTCTATTACAACCTTTATAGCCAACTAATTATTCCTACCTAACAGTTGATCCAGATGATGGTTAAAAATAACATTTAATTGGAAAGTATCTCTGGATCAACCAGAACTATATGTTATTACCAGTAATTTTTGATAATTTTTAGTTTAAGAAACTTACCCTTATATTAGTGAACAATGCACCAGAGAGCTCATTAAATGGCCCATTGAAATATGTGTGTAAAGTGGTCATATCCCTGTGCATTTGCTGCTTCTACAAAACAAATTAAACAGCCCTAACTTGTCTATTCTGCCTGCATAATCAAGCATCTTCATTCCATGTATTATTTTAGTTGCCCTTCTCTAAAATCCTTCCATTTCCAAGATGTCTCTTTTGTATATGGAATTCTCAATGTGTACTGCATATTCCAAATGAAGCCTTACCAGCACTTTGCAGAAAAAATCTGTCTCTCTCTTTATACAAGACAATATCTTGCTAGCTCTAGAGTGCTTTTTATACTAATCTGATCATGTGCATAGGTATGCCTCGAGATTGAGTCCTTTAACCGATCATTTGTGTGTGCTGTTCAGCACCAGCAGGTGTCAAAGTCAACTGTGTGGCTGCATGGATGTAGTTGTAAATCCGATTTAACTCTGCCAAATTGGAATGCAGAGAATTAATGCCGTAAATAGGCTTCAATAAGTACATCTAATATTCTATGCTGAATTAATAGTTTGGGGCAGTTATGTTGGACCGTGGTGAACCAGATTATTTTTTGTTTTAGAGATGGTGACATCCCTTTAACCTTACTACCCCCTACAAATAGTTTACATTGTCTAAATAAATAACTAATCCTGCATGATTGTTTCCTTTTAGTTTATAAAGGTCTTAGTCCTTCTTCACTCCTTTTCTGTTATCCTATCTCAGGTGGGCTCTTTATAGATTATGCCTTATTATACTTAGTAAAAACTAGAGTACTATATCTTTTTTAATGGACTAACAAGTTTATTTTAGTAGACAAGAGTGATTTTTTTACCAAGATGGAAGTTATTAACTTAAAAGCTACTGACTTGTCTTTCTGGCTACACTTGCATAATCATACTCTATGCTCTCCATGTCTTAGTGATAGGAAGAATTATCAGTAACAGACTGCCAAATAGAGACAGAAATAGTCGCTAGCGGCCCCATGAGAATTCTCCTAAAACATGTCTAGTACGTACGTGGCAAACCTGATATCTAACTGACACACTATCAAGTCGCCAAAAACAATTAGGGTTATTTTTCATGGTTATGGAAGTGATGAAGCGTGGACTGACCCATAAAAAGTTGGCAACTGACCTACAGTCCATTAAGTAGCAAGTCAGCGCATATTATAGATCTGGCTAGTCATCAGGACATCGGTATTTTTTCTAAGCATTTGAGTTCGGATCAGTAATGAACAGCTGATTAACTTACTTACCCGATAGACAAAAATCTCTATTGTGGTACCATTAGTCAATATGTAATCACCATAGGAATGGTAACTAAAAAATAAATCATTGTTAATGAACCAGGCCAGTAAGTGTGTAAGCTCCAATCCCAACACATTGTATTAATTAATAGAGAGATGCAAATATTCTGAGAGACAAAGCATATAAGAAGTAGTCCTTCAGAGATTTGTGCACAATGTGACACTGTTTATTTCTTTTTTTTAGCAGATCGCTCCTTAGTGTTTACAGTCGAGTTCTGAACATATATGTAACATTTGGGAAAAATATACAACGCCAGTAACCCAGAGCTGGATGATAGAGGGAGAATATCTCAGCAGCCACCATTTACTATCTCCCTTACTGCTCAGGTAGGACTGGTGACAATGATACCCCACACTACAGAACACCAACATACTGAATTGTGTGTTTTTAGCTTCATAAATCGGTAGGGAATCCGTGCTAGAAAGGCAAAAATGAAACTAACACAGTATAATGTTCCCTGTAACCAATAACGAAAAAGAAAGTGAGATCCGTCTTACATTTACACATAATGTGTGTCCCTTCTAATGGATATATCCAGAAATGTGTGGACAGAGGCCATCCACAACTGCAAGATCACCATCTCACCTAAAGACTACATTCACTAGTATGATGGGACAGTTGGGTTCCATACTTTTGTCAGTTTTGCCCAGGCTTTGTAATTGAAGGCATATAACTGTGACAGTTATTACCAACACAAGAAACAAAGATAGTGAAAATCACTCTCAATGCTGCTTGTCGAGGAGACAACATTATCGTTGGGTGTCCAATGAATAAAAAGTGCAGAGAAACACAACATGAGAGAGATGAGGAGGAGACACGTGAGATTCTGTTATTGGCTTTCATCCCATTGGAGTGTCCCAATATTGCACAAAGATTCCAACAACAGCAGAAGTCAATATGAAGAGTATCAAGGCAATGGAAGTTACACTGCTCCCAGAGTGTCTGTATAGGAAAGGAAGTTAATAACTTTAAGGATACAGCAGTTCTATCTGATTTGATGACTCTTTTCTGTACATTTCCCACAGTCTGTAGCATCTAAATGTAGACAATCTATTTTTTAGGTTAGATTCCTTTATTATTAAAAATGTGTAATTAATAAAAAACACTTTGTTTATTTAAAAAAGTTGTTTATAGTCAAAACTAAATGATTATCTGTGTTTTTTAGTGTTTTTTTAGACTTGAAGTTCAGTCCTAAAGTCTTTCTCTGAATTAAAATCCAGTCAGATGACTAGCAAAATGTCTTAAGAACTAAACTTCAAGTCCAGTTGATCTAAGTGAAGTACCAAAGATAAACCATGTTTCTGGATGAATAAAAACCTTCACAATCACAAAACAAATATTATATTAGATTTTTTTCTATTTTCAATGTCATGCTCATTTATTTACAATGTGTTTTGCTAGTATTGTGTTAGTTAAGTTTAGACTCAACCGCGGTCATTTGTAATTGAAATTATTGCATTGATATGTTTAGTCTACAGAGATCAAAGGCAGAGAGAATCACAAGACCATAATTAAATACATTTTTAAAAATGCCGTTGTAAATTATTATATTTTATTAAATATGGGCCATGGGCAACTGATTTCTGGTCAGCAGCCAATTGATTAGATTAGTGTTTAAAAAAAAAAACAAGACTGATGTGTCCTTCCATTGAACACCATATTGAATAACCCAGAATCAGTCATGACTTAACACAATGGATTTTGACTTAAAATCTACTGAATCTGAGAATAATGTCTATTTCAAATTTTTTAATTTCTGCCCAATTGACCAAAATTTTGTCTGCAGGTGGTAATAAGGTAATTAGAATAACCCGTGTATGCCTATACTTAGTCTGCAATTACTATAGTCAGTTCAAAACTGTCTGATGTACTGTAACAGGGGTTTCAATTCACTAAGAATATAATATTCTTAAATCTTCCTCGCACTAATCCACCTGGCTACATTTGGCAGGATGTACCGTTAAGATTCATAGTTAACGAGTGTCCTAAAATTTTTTGTTTTCCTCGTGAGAGCTGGGATTACGTTGTGGATAAGGAGCTTTATATAATCTAGACTAATGGAAAACAAGAGCAACAAACAAGGACATTTTTATGGATGTGTATAGCCATAAACCCATTATAGCTTTAAATGGCATAGAAGACACCTTTCTCAAATAGTTCTTTGTATTTTAACTTCAAATAATAGTTTACTTATGCTGAATTAATTATTTGGGAAGTAGTAAGTCTTGTATGAATCGGTACTTGCCTTTCTCCCCATTAAAAAAACTTACCAGCCCATCCAATCTTCATTGGAATGTTTGGTTGTTTAGTGTGCTACCTCTCCTGGGGTGCTATTCCCTTCTTTTGGATTTCCTAACTACTGAACCTTGGCATTGAGTTATAGACCTCCTGGCTCTGGTTACTGGACTCGGATCTCTGGTACTTGATCCCTTGGGTTTGTTACTAGACTTCTGCTATCTCACTCCTTATCCCCTGGCTTTGTTTATTTGACTTTGATACATGCTTCGTCTGTCTTGACCCGTTCCTGTCATTATTTTCAGATTTGCCACATGCCTCTGACTTCTACCTGACGTTCAGATTTCACCTTACTTTCCCCCTTTGGCCTGATGCTTGATTTTAATTCTCTGCTCCTTGTCTGCCTTTACACAGTACCAATCCTTACATCTCTACAACTATTATTAGATTTCTTTTAATATTTTTACTAAAGGGATGTCTTAATCTGCATAAACCAGGTACAGCTAACCCTCTCCTCATTAGACTGGTGAGTAAGACTGCCTGCAGTCTTTTGTCTATCATTTAGGGGGCTATTTATAAGCACGACATAGGCAATTACTGGTCTTAAAGATAAAACAGGCGGTATCAGTATGTTTGGATGTAGCTGGTAATTTACATCATAGTCATAAATACTAATGTGTTAGCAAGATACAGATACGTGCACAATATTTTGTGACTGTTTACCCTGCATTGGGAGGTATATTTATTTTCAAAATTCTAATAACGGCAAAATTATATTTCAATATGCAGTTTCAACTAGTGAAAAACATGTTTTGGACCCTAATCCTTCTAAGGTATTTAATTTGAATTTTCAAACATGGAACAGTATTTAATTAATTCACCATGAATAGTATTAATGGAACCAAAGATTAGTTACCCTGTGAGTAAAAGTCCCACATTTTGGCATTATCATTCACTATAAACTTAGCTGTCTGCTAATTGTTACACAGAGTACCGACCATACACCATACAGCTGCTGTGATACAACCTTACCAGTAACACAGTCCATGTTACACTGCTGGCTATTATAACTATACCCCAGTCCACATCCCCACTGTCTCCTTCCACTAAGGAGCAATGGAACAATATGGACCAACTCTTGCAGTTTCCCGAGGCATCTCCCAAACCCTGAAGGCACGGGCTGTCTGTACACTGGGAACTATTGCAATCCCACACCATGGCACTCCAGCATTGTTAAAGTGCTCAGTGTATGTAACTGGGACTGGTACTGTTTCTGGTTCCTGCCAGTCCTCATCCAATGTAAAGTAATCCACATCCCATTGTATCTATACAGCAAAGGCATGTTTTTTACACATTGTGGATGGCTGGAAAGAAGTCCCAATGCCTCATTGAGAAGGAACTGGCAGATGTTGGTCCCTTTGACACCCCCGTCCCACCACACAGAATCTGATAAGTGAAGGGTACTGTTTCTTACCGTGAGGCCTATCTCGCAAAATAAGCTATGTACAAAGCATATCATTTGTAAGTTAGGGGATTGGGGAAAAACTACTTAGACCCACGTGTGGTCTGGTGGCCTTGCCCTGGCCCTTCTCCCATGCTAATTCGTAACCGTCAGGATGATTGAATAAAAAATTGTGTAAAGAAGCATGAAAAGAGGTAAAACACATATGCTCACCAACAATTCCTGTGTTGCCCCAGACCTGTTGCTCCACGAATTCGACAATGAAGATACAAACAAGAAAGTAGAAACTTAAACGCCAATAATGCTGCATACAACATCCAAACTACATGGAAATGAACACATTTCCTTTTTTTAAACCATACCCCACAGACGGTCCTGACATGTTTCAGGCCACTGCCCTTAGTCATAAATAACCCCTATTACACATCAGAACGTTTTTATACAAAGGTCACATCCCAATATATAGCCATGCATGGTGACTTTATGGGCTGAATCGGTTGCTCGGTTGAAATCCCCATGTTGTTGGGCAACGATCCCTGACCGAACGGCCATATGGTGTGTTTGAAGCTTATGCCCTGCTGTTTGAATAAAAAAAAAAAAAAAGAGGTTATTTTTTCCCTGCCAAAATTGTGTGCTGCCCTTCCACATAACCCTTCCTTCCATAGAAAGCTGTGGTCTGTTGAATTTTAGAGTCATGTTCAGGTTGGATCTTCAGAAAAACAGGCACCTAGCATGCTAGTATTCATATAAAAATTATAGAACTACATAGTTAATGATTTCTGTAAGTATATTCCACTGCTGGCTCCCATTGAAAAAAAGGCCACATATATTAGTAGAGGCTATCCACATTTTAAACCAACACTCTACATAACATTTCTCCGATGACATAGCACCCAAAATAAAGTTGGTTGTATAGAGCAACCAAAAAACTCAGACAACCCCCACAGGTATTGCTATAAACAAACGTGCATTTATTGTGCACACCACAACATGTTTCAGACAGTCTAAGGTCCTTTCTCAAGTGTCGATTTGAATTTATGCCCAGGAACAGAACATCTAGCAACCAAAGTCTATAGGGATGTGGTGAGCTGAATTGCATTTTTCAGTCATCCACACACAACTTAGATTTTGTGTGTGCATATTCCACACAGGAGGGAAGGTGATCTGGTAAAACATATTGCAAATACAGATCATGTTGGCTAAAAAACCTTCAATACTGAGCTATGCTCTATATTATGCTGCATGATCTGTTCCAAGTACTTACCCTGAGTTCATTTATTTTCCAGATATTGAGGTCTACTTTGGGAATACTGGCACATAGTGGGTAAGATCATCTCTGTTACTTTTTATTATATGCTGAGGCCCCACTGCAACACACGGGATCGTGAACAAAATCGCGAGCGTTATCGATCTTGTGCATTTTGCGTTGGTGCGTGCTTGCCATCTTCCGTTATGGAACGCATGCGTTAACACACCAAAAATGGTAACGCATGCGTTACCAAAACACAACAACGCGCATTCGCATCGAAATCGCTGGAGTTTTCGTGTTCCCGCGATTTCCCTTTTTACCAAAAAATCGCGGCAAAATCACGTGAAAAACAGACTAGTGTGGCCCAGCCCTAATGCTTTGTAGACTATACGTGTATGCAAACTATGCAATTGTTTTATGTTTTTGCTTTGTTTGCCAGCATTTTGGCCATACATCATCACCATCTATTCTGCTTTGGAGTCTTATTAAAGGGCATGTCCACCCCACAACTAAAATTCAACCCCACTACTGCGACTGCCCACTGTGTATTGTTTAAAATCCTTACCCTACTCCTCAGCTCCTTATGGTTCTCCTGCGTGCCTGTTCAAGCTCCCAGAAGTAAAGAGTAGGATCTGTCATGTTCATCCAATCCCTGCTTCTTCCTTGTCTTCCTGAGGACTCTAGTATGCATAGGGGAGCCCTCTTCTTCACTCTCCTCTCGCGATCCTTTCAGGCTTCTGGTGCCCTACCATTAAAATCTATTTCTGGGTTGTGTAGAGTACCCCACCCACCCCCCCACAAGTTAGTTTTGTTAAACAAGCCCCAGAAATGTACTTCCTCTCTTGGCTGTCTGCTTAGCTGACACCCATGTCTTTGATTGGCTGACTTTCAGCCAATCACAGATGTGGCTGCTGTCGCACCCTTGTTTGTACTTTCGGCAACAGAGCCGACGGAATAAAGAGTGTTAGTATATTTTTGGGGCTTGTTTACAAAACAACTTGGTGGTTGGGGGTTGTTTGGGGTACCATACCCTTTGGATAAATGTATTTTTGTTACCTGTTATCCTGACTAATCGCCTATAATCCTATGTTCGAACTAGTTTTCAACCTAAGTTTGTAAGCGATGTTTAAAGGTCTCTAGTGGCATGTTTTTTCTCTATAAGCCTGACAGATGCAAACAAAAGTTAAATCAATAAGAGACCAGATTAAATACATCCACAGACCTTATAAGAGAGCTTCAAATTTTTATTAGATCTAGACCACTGTTATCTTCTTTAGATTCTCTTTTGTCTGTGGTGTGTCAGGGCCCCATCTACCATGAGACAGAGTGAGACATTTCTCTCACTAAGAGAAAGGCAGCAGACAGGCAGTGTGTTAAAAAAAATGCGGTCATTCATCACACGGTGCAGCTATGTGAAGTGTTAGTGCCACCTGCATGACTCCACAATACCTTGAAGTTGCTTTGCTTCAACCCAGTCTCTGCTTCTACTTCTTAAGAGTCAAGTCAGGACACACACCCTGCTGCTCAGCATAACGTGCGGCCCAGCTTCTAGTCAACAAAGGAAGTTAGTGGAAGTTGTGGAACCAAACACCCAATAGTGCACAGTACTATTTATTACTTGCTGCCTATTGGTCCTCTGAGGCTCCTCTCTTGTCTCAGCAGGTGATTAACAGTCCGACAGACTGAGTTTTTTGTGCAACAATATGGAAATATTGGTCGGTTGGACTGAAGAATCTGCTTGTGTGTACCCAGCCTTAATGAATAAGCTTTATAACAAAATAAAGATGATATCTGTATTGGTTACTGTGATAATAATAACATCAAGTAGAAAATATATAATATTATTAGTGATCCAAATGTATAAAATACCTGGATGTATTTGGTCATGAACTCCACTGTGGCTTGGTTAATGTAGAACCCATTAAGGAATCTCTCCCCTTAAAAATCCTGTGCTTGCCCCTTTCATATTAGACATTTCCAATCACCCATATCAAAATGAGAAGATACAGATTAATGCTTTTATATCAAGGTGCTCTGTCTTCTGATTCAGATTCCTGAGGCTTTAGTTGCCCTTTAACTTAAAAGATTTTAACGAAACAATTTTAAAGCCTGCCTCCGGCCTTTTTTGTTGGTTCAACTTGTAACAGTTAAACCAACATATATAGCACAGGCTATAAAATAAGTGAAAGGAGCAATATGGTAGTGGCATCCTTTTGGGAAAGAGATGTAATATCTGTTTTTAGCAATTTACATTATTGGTATTTGACTGTCGGAAGAACTGTTTAAATACCTATGTGATAGTAAGTTCACACCCACCAGCAAATCATGCCAATTGACAAAACCATGTCCATCGACAAAGCCACACCAACTTTAACGCTGCGCCATAATAGTCATTCATTAAATCACTCCAGGTCGTTATCTGTAATATTCATCCATGCCAGGTCATGGTATATCTAATCTCAGTGGTTCATACCCCAGTTCATGGTATATCTGAATATTCATCTCGGTCCCTACCCATCCGGTATGGTATATTGTAGATATTCATCTCATCCAGGTCATGGTATATCAGGTGGTAATAATCTCATCCATTTCATGTATAGTCTGTAATCGTGCATTCATCCGGTCATGGTAATCTCTGTAAATTCATCCATCCAGTTCATGTTAATAGGTCTGTAATTCGATTCATCCAGGTTATGGTATATCTGTATGATCATTCATCCATTCCTAGGTATACCTGTAATTCATCCAGCCATCATTGTATGTTTATCGGTAATAATTCTCACCTCCAGGTCATGGTATAATCTGAATATTCATCCAGTGCCGAGATCATGTGTATCTGTTTGTATTCATCATCCGTCAGGTATATCTGTAATATTCATGCCTCGGCGGTCATGGTAAATCTGTATATTCTCCTCCAGGTCATGGTATAATCTTAATATTCATATCATCCAGGTCATTTATAGTCTGTATATTCATCATCCAGGTGTCATGTATATCTGTAATATCCTTCATCCGAGTTCTTGTATATCCTGTGTATCTCATCCAGGTCACGGTTCTGTCTGTAATATTCTAGACCCTCGGGGTCATGTAGTAATATCTGATATTCATCCCTCCAGGTCAATGGTATTGTCTGTAATATTCATCCCAGTCTGGTATATCTGTAATATTGCGTCATCCGTCATAGATCATGTAATATTCATGAATCCAGGTCATGGTATATCTGTAATATTTCATTCATCCAGATCACGGTAATCTGTAATATTCATTCATCCAGTCACGGTATAGTTTATTCTCATCGAGATCATGTCATATTCAGTTCATCCAGGTTCATGGTATATCTTAATATCCATCCATCCAGGGCATGTGATATCTTGGTATTCTGTCAATCCAGTCATGGTATATCGTAATATTCATCCATCAGGTCATGGTATTCTGTAATATCATCCATCCAGATCATGGTATATCTGTTGTACAGTTGATCAGTTGATCTAATATCTTATCTATTCAGGTTAGATCAACTTCACATCCAGTTGATCAAACTGAATACAACAGATAAATGTAGTTGATCAGTTGTAATCAGTTTAGCCCTGATATTACTTTAATTGTCCCTGGCAACATGGGTTGGAAGGTATAAAAGTGATTTTTTAATTTTGCTAAAACTACCCATATCAATATATATATCCCATACCCCCAGCAGAATTATTTTAATAGGTAACGTATAGAAGGATCCGGGACTCGGCAGAGTTACTATACCTTCTATTTTTAAATAGTTAAAAAAACAACATTGTTCAGAGCTGCGTGTAGAGATAATGTAGTGACCCTGAGCACAGCTCCAAGCATGCATTTCCTATACTGGATCTATTTAAGGTGAATGTTTGGCATTAGGAATTGAAGTCATGCAAAGTTCTGTGAAATGACTAACTGTACATATATGAAGGTTGTATGGTACATGTTTACATAAACATACTTTCCAACAATCCACCTTTAAATGGTACATGTTCAATATTTTTTATTTAATCACACATCACAGGGTTTGAGATCACAGAAATGCTTTACCTGTTATGTTGGATATTTCCCCTTCTGCACACTGGAGACAGTCATAACAACAAGATGGCTTCCCTTCTATTTTAGACTTCCTGTATCCTGGGGCACACGGCTCATTACACACAGATGTAGGCGTCAACATTTAAAAGAGACAAAATTCAAGTAAACTAGAATGTTTCAGATGAAAATGAGGAGATATAGCATTGTAAAGTAAAAAAATCACATGGTGTTTATTACTTTTTTACCCATACAGATCAGGCTAATTATAAAATTAATGTTGGCGTTTATGGGAAAACAAATATCAGGTTTTTTGAGAACTCACAAATTAACTGTATATAAATGTGTACACACATTCCCCTGTGAGGGTGCAATACTTATCCCTGGGTATAGGAAAATCATAGTAACTAACATTGGAGTGGTATAAAGACATTCCTATATCTAGCCCAACCTTTATACCCTACCCATAATGTCTGTCTAACAGTTACCTAGTAACATAGTATTGGAGGTTGTATAAAGACATACGTACATCTAGTCCAACCTTATACCCCTACCCATAATGTCTGTATAACAGTCATAGTAACATAATATTGGAGGTTGTATAAGACATACGCCATCTAGTCCAACTTATACCCTACCCATATGTCTGTATAAACTTACAGTACATAGTATTGGAGGTTGTATAAAGACATCCCTATATCTAGCCCAACCTTTATACCCTACCCATAATGTCTGTATAACAGTCACATAGTAACATAGTATTGGAGGTTGTATAAAGACATCCCTATATCTAGCCCAACCTTTAAACTCTACCCATAATGTCTGTCTAACAGTTACATGGTAACATAGTATTGGAGGTTGTATAAAGACATACGTCCATCTAGTCCAACCTTTATACCCTACCCATAATGTCTGTCTAACAGTTACATAGTAACATAGTATTGGAGTTTTAAAAGACATACGTCCCTAGTCCACTCTTTATACCCTACCCATATGTCTGTATAACAGTTACATAGTAACATAGTATGGAGGTTATATAAAGCACTAAGTCCATCTAGTCCAACCTTTTACCCTACCCATAATGTCTGTATAACATTACATAGTAACTAGTATTGGAGGTTGTATAAAGACACACATCCTCTAGTCCAACCTTTATCCCCTACCCATAATGTCTGTATAACAGTTACATAGTACATAGTATTGGAGGTTGTATAAAGACACAATCCATCAGTCAACCTTTATACCCTTCCATAATGTCTGTATAACAGTTACATAGTAACATAGTATTGGAGGTTGTATAAGACATACGTCCATCTAGTCCAACCTTTATACCCACCCATAATGTCTGTATACAGTTACATAGTAACATAGTATTGGAGTGTGTATAAAGACACACATCCATCTAGTCCAACCTTTATACCCTACCCATAATGTCTGTATAACAGTTAAATAGTAACATAGTATTGGAGGTTGTATAAAGACATACGTCCATCTAGTCGCCTTTACTACCCTACCCAATGTCTGTATAACAGTTACATAGTAACATAGTATGGAGGTTGTATAAAGACATACGTCCATCTAGTCCACCTTTATACCCTACCCATAGCGTCTGTATACGTTACATAGTAACATATGTATTGGAGGTTGTATAAAGATATACGTCCATCAAGTCTTTTATACCCTACCCATAACGTCTGTATAACAGTTACATAGTAACATAGTATTGGAGGTTGTATAAAGACATACGTCCATCTAGTCTTTTATACCCTACCCATAACGTCTGTATAACAGTTACATAGTAACATAGTATTGGAGGTTGTATAAAGACATACATCCATCTAGTCCAACCTTTATACCCTACCCATAATGTCTGTATAACAGTTACATAGTAACATAGTATTGGAGGTTGTATAAAGACACACTCATCTAGTCCAACTTTATACCCTACCCATAATGTCTGTATAACAGTTACACAGAAACATAGTATTGGAGGTTGTATAAAGACATAGTCCATCTAGTCCAACCTTATATCCTACCCATAATGTCTGTCTAACAGTTACATAGTATTGGAGGTTGTATAAAGAATATGTCTGTCTATTACAACCTTATAGCCAACTAATTATTCCTACCTAACAGTTGATCCAGATATGGTTAAAAATAACATTTAATTGAAAGTATCTCTGGATCAACCAGAACTATATGTTATACCAGTAATTTTTGATAATTTTTAGTTTAAGAAACTTACCTTATATTAGTGAACAATGCACCAGAGAGCTCATTAAATGGCCCATTGAAATATGTGTGTAAAGTGGTCATATCCCTGTGCATTTGCTGCTTCTACAAAACAAATTAAACAGCCCTAACTTGTCTATTCTGCCTGCATAATCAAGCATCTTCATTCCATGTATTATTTTAGCTGCCCTTCTCTAAAATCCTTCCATTTCCAAGATGTCTCTTTTGTATATGGAATTCTCAATGTGTACTGTATATTCCTAATGAAGCCTTACCAGCACTTTGCAAAGAAAGAGAAAATCTGTCTCTCTCTTTATACAAGACAATATCTTGCTAGCTCTAGCTGTTGCTACCTGGCATTGTTTGCTACAGCTAAGTCTGTTATCTACCAGAACCCCCAAATCTTTTTCCATTACAAATGCACTTAACACAGAGTTATTTATGGTGTAGGTGGCACAGGGATTATTAAATCCCAAATGCATCACCTTACATTTATCAACATTGAATCTCATCTGCCATTCTGCTGCCCATTTTGATTATCTATCTAGGTCTGCTTGCAGCAATTGCACATCATTTGAAGTTTCCAAATCTCTGCATAGTTTAGTGTCACCAGCAAACACCGAGACCTTGCTCTCAATGCCCCCTTCTAAGTCATTTATAAGCAGTGTAATATTCAGGGGGATCTGAATATTACACTGTGCAACAGCCTCAGAGTTCAAACAATGGGGGTTATTCAATAAAAGTTCTTATCGTTTAAAATGGTGCTAATTTTGCCCCAACCAATCAGATGTTAGCTTTCAAATGTTAAATAAGATCTCATTGGTTGGGGCAAAATTAGCACCATTTTACACGATAAGAACTTTTATTGAATCTCCCTGAATGTCTTTTATTTCACTCAAAATGTAGCTTTTCTTCAGCAAACAGAACAACAGTGCAGCTTTTCATGAGAGAATTCAAACACAAAAAGTCATTTGTATTAACTCAAAAACAGTCCAGAATTGACAATCCCCACACTGAGTATTGATCAGGATAAATGTACCTTCCACTGTCTCTGGGAAGTTCTGCCAGGAAGTTTGTTTCACACAGTCTGGCAGCCTCTTGACACACCACAGCACACCTGTTTAAGAGTACTATGCCCCTCCTCCCAGAGTCCAGTTGATTATACACCTTCTTACAATCAGGTTAACCCCTGATGCACTAGCTTAGTTTAAGATAATCCCAGACAATCCGTGAAGTGGAATGGAAAAGCCCTTCCAAAATTTCACTTCCATTCCAGAGTCCAGACCCCTAAACAATAGCAAAAAAACACAGTGTTTGGTTGCCAACTATTCTGAACTCCTTTCCCAGATACCTGCCTAGAGATATCCAAAGCCAAAAATGGGAGAAACATATCTCCCATCCAGGACTCATCCCCAGAGTCCTGTATACTGAATTCCTGTACATATCAACCTCCACCCTCTGCCACAACCTGGTGGAGACATTATGGGACATCATGCAGTGGGCTTGGGAGAGGGCATTTGCATTTTGATGCAGTCTATGAGGTTTGTGTCCTATCACAAAGGAATATTCCTGAAGAGACAGGAACCATCTTGCTACCCTGGTATTTTTATTTTTTCCCATGCAAGTTAAGGGAGCATGGTGAGAAGCCAGACAGACCTCCCTCCCCAGTAGCCTACTTGATGGCTAGGCATTCATGTTCAACAACTGCATACCTTCTTTCTGCCATTGTTAATTTCCTACTTAGGAATACAACTGGATGTTCTTTACCCTCTACCAATTGTGAAAGGACAACCACAAGCCCAACATCCGAAGCGTCGGTCTGGACTACAACCTTGGAAAAGTCTGGAGCCATCAGTACTGGATACTGACAGAGTGCTGACTTTAATCCCAAGAAGGCTTTCTCTGCATCCTTATTCCATTTCACCATGACAGACTTCCGACCCTTTGTCTGTTCTGTCAAAGGTGTTGCTTGAGTGGCAAAGTTTTAAACCACCTGTAACACCCCACCAGGCCCAGGAACACTCTTAACTGCTTGTTTGTAAGGGGACATGGCCAATCTTTTATCCCTTCTACTTTATTAAGTAGACCCCTACCTACAGTGTACCCCAGATAATTGGCCTCCTTCATGCCAATGGCACACTTCTCCGGATTAATAGTGAAACCTCCCTCCCCCAGAGATTCTAACACAGTCTGTACCCTGGGGAGATGGGAATCCCAATCCCTACTAAAGATCTCCCCTGGCGTTTTGAGCATCCGGCAGCCGCGTCCCTGATTGGCTGCCTCTCAGCGACGCGGTTTATATATGCCCTCCCATCTCCAATTTTAACATTTTTCAGGCCAAGCAGACACAAAGGATGCTTGTATCCTTAGTTTAGTGTTTCCTCACTACAGAGGACTTTATAAAGGATTTTCCAAAGACTTCTTAAAAAAGCAGCTTTCAAGTTTCTATTAACAAAAGTTGCAGTTAATGGAGAAAGAGAGCTTACAATGGCAAAGGCTGGTCCAGATCCACAGGCATTGAGAAATCAAAGTCAAATCATTTGTTGGCGCTATCAGGAGTAAGGACATGTGGCAGCAAATTGCCCTCCATTACAGGAGCCAATGGAATGTGAGACTGCAAATTGCTGAAACGTTTTGCTAAATCCACCTGTGTAGCATACAGTTCCCAAGAGACTGAGAGGCAAAAGTGTACTGTAAAAGTGGAAGGTCACGAAGTACAAGCACTACTAGATTCTGGTAGTCTGGTTACTCTTATTAATGCCAGCTTGTTAGAAGCACAGAGGCTGAAACCCCTGCATATTGGTGTTATCTGTGTTCATGGGGACACTAAGAACTACCCCACAGTTTTCTATCTGTTAAAACCCCGTGGGGAAAAATAACACATGGATTTGGTGTTGTAAAAAAATCTGTTGCTTGACGTAATACTAGGATGTGATTTTCTTTTGTTTTGGGAATTGTGGGGAAAGTTTGGGGTGACAGGGAAGGAAATTGCTCATTCGCCATCCCAGACCCTAGTTTCACCAGAATCCCTGGAAATGTTGTAGGAGAGACCCGAAGTGAAATTAACAATTTTTATTAGAAATGTTAATAGGGGATGAAAATAAAGTTGCCCCATGGCTATATTTTCCTGACTTGCCTGTCTCCAAGGGTAACTATGGTACCGCTCAACTAAGGGATGCAACTTTAACTATAGCGCGAAAGCTGGTAAAGATTTTATATGGGATACCCCAAGTACCAGGAGCTGAAAATATTTTCAATCATTTTTCTGTGGCAAATGATTTACTGCAAAGCGTAGATAAGGTAGGTGGAGAACTAAAAGAGCAGTTGCTGGTTCCACAGAGTACAGGCATACTGTTTTAGATCTAGCATATTCACATGTATTTGGTGGACAACGTATACTGAAAAGGTTTTATTGGCTAGGTATATATATAAAGATGTTGAAATGTACTGTGAGTCATGTCCTACTTGTCAAATGACATCTACAAAGACACTTTTTTGAAGCCCTCTTTTCCCCTTACCTATAATTTGAAGTACCTATTAAGAGGATTGCCATGGATCTGTAGGTCCCCTAGTCCAATTTCCTAGGGGATACCAGCATATTCTAGTGGTTTTAGACTATGCCACCTGTTATCCTGAGGCAATGCCATTAAGAAATACCTCTTCTAAAAATTTTGCAAAGGAGTTATTCCTAATGTTTACCCATACAGGTAATCTTAAAGAAATTTTGATGGACCAAGGTACCCCCTTTATGTAAGAGTGCTAATCCTAGTTCTAACTGTTTAAAGTAAGTTGCTAGCAAAATGGCAGGGACTATTTGAAGTTGTAGAGTAAATAGAGTGAATAAAGTTAACTACCAAACACACCAGTCTGGTAAAAGGAAGCATTATCAAGTTTACCATGTAAATCTGATTAAGCCTTGGAAGGAAAGAGATTCCCTGTCAGCTGATGATCTTGACTTCAAGAAGTTAAATGAAATGTCTAAGTTTGATGCATACCCCATGCCACGGGTAGACAAACTAATTGAAAGGTTAGGCCCTGCAATGTTTGTAGCAATTTTAGATCTTACAAAAGGTTACTGGCAAGTACCTTTAACAAACAGGGCAAGAGAGAAAACAACCTTTTCTATGCCTGAGGGGTTGTTCCAATATACTGTACTACCATTTGGATTACATGGAGTCCCAACTACATTTCATTGGATGATGGCACACATTCTTAAAGGAGAACTAAAGTTCCAAGACAACATTGTCTCAATAGACAGAGCACATTCACAAACACACAACAAGCTGTGTCTCATGTCTCCCTTTGCTGTGCATGCTGGGTGATTTATAACCTGTGTGTACTAAGGGTCAGCTCCCATAATTCACCCTATCTGGGAACACTCAGCTAAGTGTGCGCCGGACACTTCACAGGAAACTGCAGTCTTGCTTCCTGGAAGCTGACAGCCAATCATGTTACAGCTCAGAGATCCTTCCCTCTGACACAGAACACAGATATCAGTGCAGTTTTTGTGTAAACACATTAGAAATGCTCCTGTCCCTAACAATGATAAATTCCTATGCTTTTCATACAAAAATGAAAACTAATCTTTGCAGTGTATGTCTTTGCTAGCACAAATGAAAGGAACAGAACATTTAACATTTCAGCAAAAATTAAAAGCACGTATGGGGAATTGAACCAGCAACCTTCTATACTGTGTCTTTCTATGCCACATGGGCTAATAAGTAATAAACCAGTACATGTAGAGTCTTTATCTTTTGCAAGACACATAATAAAAACAAAAAAAGGGAACATGGGAAATCAAACCTGTGTCCCAATAGTCAGATTTTTTTCCTAACCCAGCACTTTAGCAGAACACGCCACAGGTGAACTCTCAATCAATGGAAGTAAATGCATGTAAAATCAGTTCACTATTTCGAATTGCTACTGGAAGACTGTCAGCAATTCACGCTGGTTGGTACATAAATAACAGAGCTGCTATATATAATGTTTGTACATATGTAGAAACTTCATATTTTTCTACAAAAAAGCACTAAACTCAGGCAGTAGACTATGTTATATTGTTTCATAAGAAAACTAGGGGATTTGAACTTGTGACTTCTCAGTCTGTTTGTTCCTAAACACACAACATTTACATGGTGCCCCACCAGCAACTCAACTGTGATCCGAGGTACATTTAGAAACTTTCAGGGTTATTCAATAAAAGTTCTTATCGTTTAAAATGGTGCTAATTTTGCCCCAACCAATCAGATGTTAGCTTTCAAATGTTAAATAAGATCTGATTGGTTGGGGCAAAAGTAGCACCATTTTAAATGATAAGAACTTTTATTGAATCTCCCTGTTTATCTTTCGCTAGAAAGAGATGCTAGAAACTCTGCACATAGAGACAGTGAATCCTGGGGTCAGGGGGCGTGGCTCTTTGAAGCCAACATGGGCTATGAGTTGTACTGGCAACAACATGGAAGCCTCCTTTGTTACAGAATCTATTACTTATATCTACTAAATGCAAATAACTAGAGAAAAATCTTTCACATTAGGATCTGAAAAAAACGAAGTTTAATTCTCCTTTAAGCCTCATTGGGATTATCCATCTGCTTATCTCGGTGATGTTGTAATTTTCAGTACAGACTGGCAAAAAAATTGCCGGATTAACAGCCAACTCAAAGAAATGTGCTTTTGGTTTAGAAGAGGCATGCTATCTAGGGTACATAATTGGGGAAATATTTAACCCCAAATAAAGAAAATTAAAGCTCTAAAATTTTGGCCCAAACCCATTTCAAAGAAACAGATTAGACCTTTTCTAGGCATAGTGGGTCACTACAGGAGGTTTGTCCCTAATTTTGCTACTTTGGCTGCTCTTCTTAACGAGTTAGCCAAGGGGGGAATGTCCACTATGATCACCGGCCACAGGAAGCAGAGAAATCGTTCTAAGACCTTAAATCTGCCTTTTGTTAATGTCCAGTTTTATCACCAGATTTTAGAAGTTTGTAGTCCAAAAGGATGGTTCAAATGTGGGTCTTGGGGCTGTCTTGTCCCAAGTGGTTAAAGGAGAAGAGCATCCAGTGGCTTACCTAAGTAGAAAGATGACCCTTGCTGAGAAAATGTATGCCATTGTAGAGAGGGAATACCTAGCATTTAAATGGCAATTAAATGGGATTTGGATACCCTGAGATTTTATCTACTAGGCTGCCAGTTCAGATAAGTTACTTATCTTGCGCCTTTGAAGTGGATGGCACAGAACAAAGAAAAAAATTCCGGAGTCACTAGATGGTTTTTGCCACTGCAAAGTTTTAAATTTATTGTGGAGGACAGACCAGGGATTCAGCAAGAAAATGCAGATGCTCTCTCCAGAGTACATTGTTGTTTAGCCAAAGTTACTCAACCTGACAAGTTTGAGCAAAGGGGAGGGATATGTATGATTCCAGCAGGGAAAGCACTTGATGGCAGATATGTGCCCCTGAGTTTTTTTACCTACAGATGGTAGGGTAAAGCTATACTGGGAATCCAGTGAAGGCACTGGGATGGTTTCCCAATCCCTTCTGTCAGTCCAGGCTTTCCTATGAGATTGACCTTAAACAGTTGCACCTGTAGTTCCTTAAAGTAAGAAGGAGCAGTCTGTGCTAAGCTGCAAAGACAAGTATTCTGTTAGTAAGTAGAAAATACTAACAATTGTGTTGGGGTGTCTTTTAGGGGACACCTGTATAGAGTAGAGAAACTCTGTGTTTAGTGTTTATTTCAAGTTTTATTTTGTTTATACCTTTTTGTTCTTTTGTTGCTCTGGACATGGTAAAACTGCTGTGAAATTAAAAACACAGTTTTTTATCATCTGTCTCTGTGCTAGTTACCTGCCTTTCACACTGAATGCTAGTCCTCTTACACATTATTGCTAATTGACTGTCTGAGGAACTGTTTAAATTCCTATGTGATAGGACAGTCAAAATCGTAAAATTTTACCCATGCCCACCGACAAGACCACACCCATCGGTAAAACCACACCCATCGACAAAGCAATACCAACTTTAACACGCTTTGTTTGCCGCCTTGGACGCATGGCCATAAAAAATGTCAATGGCTTTAAGAAATGTTTGAAGTGCATGGTACAAATAAAACAAGGGTTGTACAATATCAATACCATGCAGTATGTTGTGAAATGCTGTAAAGACTTGGCATTGCTAATTTACAAACCCGCACCATTATAAATAGGCCAGTTTGTGTGTGGAAAGGAAATGATTCTACAATAAATTCTCTAAGTTTATTCATAAAATGACATTTATTTGGTTAATTCTATTTGGAGACACATTAACTCTTACTGTGGTGAAGTACGGAGCCCACAAATCATCACTGCTGTCAATATATAAATGACTCTCATTGCTCGATACACTAATATTTCCGATTTTCCTTTTCAAGACCTGGGAATATGGCAGGAAAATCCACTTCATAACGTCATAGTTGGGTGGTGGTTCTCTATATTCACTGTTTATCACATTGTGACCATAAGAAGATGTAAAATTCACATTGGAAATATATGAATTCAACTAAAAAAATAAAATTAAAATTGAAACATTCTTGAACATTATAACATAATTGAGATTTTCTATAATGCTCTATATGTCTCTTATTATATTGCTGCACAAGTATTACTTATGATACAAGTAGCTTATCTGTAGCACTTCATATACATTTGCAGGGAGTGTAAACCCCAGGGGGTAATCCTATATGATCCAGTAATTTGGGGGTATTTTTAACGGGACCCACTCATCTGTTTTTGTCAAAACCAATGGGGGATTGAGGGGAGAGGGAAGGGGCTTGAATAGTGCTGGGTTAATGACCATATTGTCAATACAGATGGAGAAGGGTGGACTAGGACCTAGTTTAGGGGGGAAATTATTAATTCAGTTTTAGATAGAGTTGAAGGTAGCGGTGCACCATCCAGGAATAGAGATGTAATGTGAGTTCAAATAGAACCCAGTTTCGAATCGAATCTGAGGGTTTGAAGTCCCGACGAAACTTTTGGAACTGCCGGATTTCACGGAACCCGGATTTTTAGAATTTTCAATTTTTATCTAAAATCAAAGGTAGATGATTGTCGAAAATCGAAAGTAGACGATTACCGAAAATTGAAAGTAGACGATTATCGAAAATCGAATCCTGATCGATGATCGATTTTGGAAACTATCAAAAATGGAACAGTCTGCCGCAGAACCGCCTGATTTGTGACACCCCCACCCGCCGGAACTCTAATGATGCTGCTGAGGCTTCTCCAGCAGAGGCAAGCCATCATAGATCATGCTCTGGGGACCTGGGGTTTCTGTTACCCAGGCAGTGGCTGCTGATTCCGGATGCCTGCCATGTGCTCATTTTAGGAAGCCACTAGGATGGTAATCCACGTTCATGCCACCATTGCAGATACCCTCCCACTGGTGTTCCTCCTTGAGCACACTCTGCGGGCATTCTCGATAGGGCACTAGCTGCCGAGCAGCAGCTACTGGAAGAGGAAGGCGCAACACTGTGATACTTTCTGAGCCCGGGCATCACGGTGCAGAGCAGCCGTCTGATGATGATCAGGGGGATTTAGGTGACCTGGACTGAGAGGAAATGGGGAATTCCCTTCAGAGGGAAGGCAGAATGCAACACTACTACGTTGCCTCTGTTCTGCCTTCCCAGCTGCTGGCAGGCCTGCAGCGCCTGATGTTGGGGATGAGCAGAGCACGTCACCCTGTGCTTGAGAGAAGGTGCAGCAGTACTGGAGGCAGCCTTGCGGCTAACTTCAGGCTGTTCTTCCAGCCATGGTTGCCAGGCACATCTACTGGCAACTCTACCAGGCAACACCTCAGTTGCCAGGTCACCAATCCTGGGCCGATCCAGGGCCGGTTTAGTCACCTCAGAGACTGAGGATCCACTGAACTACTGGGTGGCAAGGCTTGATATCTGGCCCGAGTTGGCACAGTATGTCATCAAGGTCCTTTTATGCCCATGCTCCTTTCAGAGGGGACCTTCAATGCGGCAAGGGGTGTTGTAATGGTGAGGAGGACCTGTCTCTCCACTGTGAATGTGGACCACCTTACATTCATCAAGATGAATGAGACGTGGGTCACATCTCTGTACAGCACCCCTATTGCTGACTGAAGGCCTCCTGTCCCTGGCCCCCGTACTGCTCCTTTCCGCCTCATTTTCCACCTAGAGGCTTAGCTGATGCCAGCTTAGCTGACAAATGGCTAATTTATCCTAGCTCTACTGCATTCAAGCTGTGACATTACAAATCCTCTACCGCAAGAGCTACTTGGCCCAAAGCAAAACTCCATACTTGCTCTCCTTTCTTTCTCCGTGAGGCAGAATTGTGATGTCACCTGCTCTGACCATCTCATGCAGCCGCAACAGCTACTCTGTGCCTAATGTTTCTAAGATTGGGTCAATCCTACTTGTCCCACTGTAACTTAGTGATACTGTTTCTATGAAGCCTAACCTCTTCCCCGCTTTCCCTTGCACGAAGCATACTCTGAGGGAGAGAAGCCAATGGGCTATGGGGTATATCGAGTGTAGACAAGCCTGCCTGGCTCTGCAACAATAGTGTCAAACTGCAGTGGGTCTACTGTTACTCAATGGTGCTATTCCTGCAAAGCGTTCCCCCTTCCCCGCTTTCCCTTGTACGAATCATACTCTGAGGGAGAGAAGCCAATGGGTTATGGGGTCTGTCTGGTGGGGCCAAGCCTGCCTGGCTCCGCAATAATGTTGTCAAACTGTAGAGAATCTACTGTTACTCAATGGTGCTGTTCCTGCAAAGCGTATCTCCTTCCCCGCTTTCCCTTGCACGAAGCTTACACTGAGGGAGAGAAGCCAATGGGGTATGGGAAAAGCCTAAATAATTATGTTTGTAGTCATTTATAAAGATAAAAGACAAAGATTTGTATGATTCAAATGATTTACTAAACATAACAAAATATGAAGGAGGGAAACATAAAGTGGTGTGGGGTGATTATTAAGTTCCGCTTTATTAGGCGTAAGTCATGCTGCATGTGTCTCTTTCCCCTTTTCATCCTGTCCAGTCTCTCCATGACATCCCCGCGTGTTGGAGAAAGTTGACGCTGGGAAGATGTCAGTTCCGTTACTGGTGGTGGAGAAACAACTGGCCTTAGCGCTGGTGGGGGTGGGGGTGTCGCTGGGCCAGCAACATTGGCCAAAACAGGAGGGGATCCACCCTCCTCACTCCCAGATACAGATCCCTCATCTGCAAATTTATATAAAAATAAATAAATAATAATAATAAATATTAATAATAAATAAAAACAAATAATGGAAATATTGTTCGTGTGATCTTGTCCTTTAACGAACATCGACTAACATTAACTAACAGTTACATTAGCATTTACTTACACTAATTAACATTAACTAACATACGCACTGTTATTGTGTTGTATTATAGGTCATTGTTGGGGCTAAAGGCCCCGCAATCATTTGTGGCGGTTTGCGAAGTGATATCGGCAATCGGAAGTGCTATAAAGAAAAGTGCAGTCACTTCATGTGGTGGTTATAAATGGACACAGCTTGTCTGTCTGAGTTCCAGCAGCAGAAAGATCCGCCACAGAACCACCTGATTAGTGGTGCGAAAGGTGGTGTTTTATACAATCAAAGTTTTAAAAATATTATACAAATGTGATACTTGCCTTGGACATTCCTTTGGATGTCCCTCAAATAGGAAGGCCTCTGCCCTTTGAGGTCTGACCACCTCTTCTGCCGTTGAGAGGGGGTCAGGTCTATATAAAACTCCCGCTGCAGTTTGCACTGTAAATGGCGCATAATGCAGCGTTTGGTCTCCTTTATATTTGGAATGCCGGCCGGCATTCCGTCATATCCTCTCTTGGTGAGGTATTCCACCAGTAGCCTCTGCCACTCCATGCTTGGAATCTTGACAAACTAATAGTGGAATAAATGGTAAACACCCCTTTTCAAGGCTAAATTATAGAGCCTGTATTGTAGGCAGAAAGTCGATGGAAAGGGGGATAATAATCGAGTGCTGAATGTAGATTCAGGTACAGAACCGAGAAACATTGAATACACAAGTGAAATCTCGAATATACGAAGGTTCATTACATGAAACAGGCTATGATGAATTCGGTAACCCTCGATCGCACAATTCGAGAGTTCGGTAACCGTAGAATCTTCTATTCGTTTGTGGGATATCGCAAATCTAATGCGGTAGCTCAAAAGTAGCACGCGTGAGAATAAAATCTTTTTTTTTTTGAGTTCTGGATATTCGGAAGTGTCCCCGAAGTTTCCCAGGCCCCAGAGGCATTAACATTAAGTTACCAAAATTATTTTAACTGTATTTTAGCTGAACTTTTCAAACTATTTTACTCCCCTTGACTTTTATTGGTTCCCGAAGTTCGAACGTTTGAAAACGGACCGAACTTTATAAAGTTCGGCTATCTCTGTTTGCAGCTATGGAGAAAAAGGAGTGAAGGGGAGGTGAGTATATTTATCCTTTAATTCTGTTAAAACTCACCTGCCAAGGCTTTGTTTTATTTTTCAAATGTGTCAGTTTGTCCAAGTGATTTCCAGGTGATTGCTCAGTGTACAGATTGTGTAGAGCATAAGCCAGTGTATAGACGGCAGTATAAATGCGATAGCCAAATCTGTCATTGTAATTGTACAATAGGAAATCTTCCACTTCACTCAAAGATTCATTTCCCATACAGAATCTTCTTATTACGACATCAGGATATTTCTTACATGTTTCTGGAAAAAAGCAACTAAATAAATGTTCCCATAACAGTTTACTTAATCCATCTTTGGGGTAGACAGAAGGAGAAGAAATATATTGATCAAAACTTGGAATTTCTTCTTCCCGGTTTAACAGGGATAGAGAACCATTTAGGGTTGGGAATATGGTGTTTCTGAAATTTAAAATGCTTATGAAAGAAGAAGATATGATCCAGACTTTACCTGGCAGTTCATTCATATTAAATAACCTTATAAAGCTATCTGCTTCGTTTTTGCCAATAAACAGAACAATCACATTAGCAGCAGAGTTTCTAATTGTTTCAACAATGGGATCTTTAACATTGTTTATGCTACTTCCAAATAGAGAAATAACTATAGTGAAGGCCAAACAGGCTCCATTTTTGGAAAGTTTATCACCAATTATTCTCTGTGCTTTATGTCCAATGTCATTATTAGATATCATGATCCCGACCCATTTCCACCCAAAGTGATTCAGTATCTGCACAACCGCATTGATTTCTGATTCTTGGTTGTCGTGAGATCCGTAGACTGTAGGAAACTGTATTCTGTCTCTTAAGACTGGATCCATGGAGCCATAACTGATCTTCAGAAATGAAATACAGAGTTTAAATTTTACTTCTATACAAAACAAATACTATGTTATAAGCTTTTTATTTGTGCTAAAAATATCTGTTGTATTCAGTTAGATCAACTGGACTTATAATTTAGTTCTTGAAAATGTCTCACTAGTCATCCGACTAGCTTTCTCGTTCAGTTGATCTAACTGAATAAAACAGATATACCATGACCTGGATGAATGAATATTACAGATATACCATGTAGGCAAACTTCTTTCAAGAACTACATTTCAAGTCCAATTGATCTAATTGATACAACAGATATATCTGATCTCCTTGTTCTGCGGTAATTTTGTAACATTTGTATCTAGTACAGAGCCTGAACTTGGATACATGTTACAAATGAACTGAATGTGTTAGATCTGATCTCCTTGTTTGCTGTAATTTGTAACATTGTATCTTGTACAGAGCCTGAACATTGGATACGATGTTACAAATAACTAATATGTTAGATCTGTTCCCCTGTTCTGCTGTAATTTGCATGCATTTGTCTAGTACAGAGCCTGAACTTGGATACAATGTTACAATGAACTGAATGTGTTAGATCGGCTCTCCTTGTTCTGTTCGCTGTAATTTGTAACACTGTATCTAGTACGGAGCCTGAACTTGGATACAAATGTTACAATGAACTGAATGTTGTTAGATCTGCTCTCCTTGTTCTGCTGTAATTTGTACACTGTATCAGTACGGACCTGAAACTTGATACAATGTTACAAATGAACTGAATGTGTTTAGATCTGCTCTCCTGTTCTGCTGTAATTTGTAAATTGTACTAGTACAAGCCTGAACTTGGATACAATGTTACAATGAACCGAATGTGTTTAGATCTGCTCTCCTTGTTCTGCTGTAATTGTAACATGTATCTAGTACGGAGCCTGAACTTGGATACAATGTACAAAATGAACCGAATGTGTTGATCTGCTCTCCTTGTTCTGCTGTTAATTTGTAACATAGTATCTAGTACGGAGCCTGAACTTGGATACAATGTCACAATGAACCGAATGTTTAGTATCTGCTCTCTTGTTCTGCTGTGATTTGTAACGTTGTATCTGGTACGGAGCCTGAACTGGATCAATGTTACAAAATGAACTAATGTGTTTAGATCTGCTCTCCTTGTTCTCGCTGTAATTTGTAAATTGTATCTAGTACGGAGCCTGAACTTTGGATACAATGTTACAAATGAACCCGAATGTGTTTAGATCTGCTCTCCTTGTTCTGCTGTAATTTGTAACATAGTATCTAGTACGGAGCCTAACTTGGATCCAATGTTACAAATGAACCGAATGTGTTAGATCTGCTCTCTTTGTTCTGCTGTGATTTGTAACATTGTATCTAGTATGGAGCCTGAACTTGGATACCAATGTTACAAATGAACTGAATTGCTTAGAACTGCTCTCCTTGTTCTGCTGTAATTTGTAACATTGGTTCTAGCACGGGCCTATACTTTATACAATGTTACAAACATAAACTGAATGTGTTAGATCTGCTCTCCTCCTATTCTACTGTAATTTGTAAATTGTAATAGTTACAGAGCCTGAACTTGGATACAATGTTACAGATGAACCGAATGTGTTAGTCTGATCTCTTTGTTTGTCTGTGTAATTTCTAACATTGTATCTAGTACAGAGCCTGAACTTGGATACAATGTTACAAATGAACGAATGTGTTAAACTGCTCTCCTTTGTTCTGCTGTAATTTGTAACATTGTATCTAGTACGGAGCCTGCACTTGGATACATGTTACAAATGAACTGAATGTGTTAGAACTGCTCTCCTTGTTCTGCTGTAATTTGTAAACATTGTATCTAGTACAGGCCTGACTTGGATACATGTTACAAATGAACTGAATGCGTTTAGATCTGCTCTCCTTGTCCTGCTGTAATTTGTAACATTGTATCTAGTACAGAGCCTGGAACTGGATACGATGTTACAATGAACTGAATGTGTTAGATCTGCTCTCCTTGTTCTGCTGTAATTGTAACATTGTATTCTAGTACAGAACCTGAAATGGAAACAATGTTACAATGAACTGAATGTGTTAGATCTGATCTCCTCTGTTCTGCTTTAATTTGTAACATTGTATCTAGTACGGACCTGAACTTGGAACAATGTTACAATGAACTGAATGTGTGAGTCTGCTCTCCTTTTTCTGCTGTAATTTGAAACATTGTATCTAGTACGGAGGCTGAACTTGGATACAATGTACAATGAACTGAATGTGTTAGATCTGCTCTCCTTGTTTCTGCTGTAATTTGTAACATTGCAGTGAGTAGAGCGCCGGAACTCAGCTCCCTCTACATGGAAACAATGTTACAATGAACATAAGGTGAAGGAAGGAGCCGAAGGGTTGGGGGGAATACGCTCAGCTAATAGTACTGAGAAGAACAGTTCTAAAATGCCAGGTAAAAGCTGCTGCACACTTTATAACAGTGGCTCCTGTTCTCACAATAAAAAACCCTTTCCGAGCATGAAGACTAAACTTATTTTTCTCAAGTCTTAGGGATGTCCACGTGTCCTCTGACATGTTCTATTGGTGAACAATGTCCCCACTGTTTAATGTAGGCTCCCGTTGATGTATTTATACACAGTAATCATAGTCCCTTTATTTTAAAACATTACAAGAGCATATGTCAGGGAGGTGCTGCCATTTGTTAAATAAGTTAACCTAAGTTAACTACAGAACAGCAACTAAGATAACATACCTATGGTTTACTTTTAAATATTAGTTGTTTAATGGTAAAATTAAAATATGGTAGAGAATGGTATTTATTATTTACTTATCATGTTACTAATTAGGAATGTGTATTCCATCTATAAGTATATTTCTAGATTCAATATATTTTCTTATTGCTACAGGATAAATTTCCAAGATTCCGCAATTTCTTAGTCTTCAGATTTGCAGTTGATGAGATAAATAACACATGAGAGGATTTTACCCAATGTACCTGGGGTATCACATATTTGACTTCGGATTCAATTTATAGCTTTTATTGGATCAATGGTATATATCTGGAACCATGCCCAAATTCCAAATTTTAAATGCCGGAAGAATATTCCATTGTTGGGAGTGTAGGAAGATTTGTCTGTTGATACTACGTATGCAATAGCACAACTGTGAAGATGATAAAATATCCACAGGTAGGTATAAAGTTAAATTAGATGTTTTTTCCAGTACCATAATAAAGTATTATCTATTATACTTTCTCGTGTTCAAATAAAATGAACAAGGGCATGTCTACCCCAAAACTATAATTTAACCCACTATTTGCCCCACTCGCTAGTGTATAAAATCCTTACCTTACATCCCAGCTCCAAATGGGTGTGATTGCATGTCGATTTCCGATGCGATTTCGTTGTTTTGCACTTTTTTTCTTTAGAGATAGAGAAAAGCATGCAATTGCGCAAAAACTTAAATCACATGCATTAGTGATTCGCAGCAGATGTGCGATCGCAATACACCCGAAATCGATCGATCGGGTGCGGTTACCGAACCCAGCGTTTTAATGTTATATTAAAAATTGCAAACGCGAGCCCAAAAAGCAGACACCGCGCTAGTGTGGCCTATAGCCCTTAAAGGATAAAGAGAAGTTTAATGCACGGTAGTTGATGTGACTAATGTATCATACTGCGCGGCCTTTAGAGATAAGTCTTGCAGATCTAGACTTAGTCACAACATATTACTAGTTTATAATCGGTGCTGGATACTGTCCTGAAATGTAAATGGTTCTGTCACATGCTTCTCTTTAGCTATCCAAACCAGTCTTTCTACAGATATTCTCACATAACTAGGTAGGAATGATAATAAGAGTTAATTTAGCCTGGATCCATAGGCCATTGTTTGGCCTCCATTTCAGCCAGAGCAGAGGTTTGAGGAGGAACTTGTAAGTTCTGTTCAACAACACCAGAGTATACAGGATATCATAATGATATGAACATTCTAATTATTATCAGACTAAGGGTAATTTGTGTCATTTTCCCTACATAAGTATAATATTAATTTCTACGTCCTGGGAACATTATTCGAAAAAGTTTAGCAAAACTTTCTGGTTTTATTGGGTCTGCTAAAATATTTCTACTAGGTGGTGACATCCTTTAGAAAACTATTGTTAGCAACTGTGAAGGTTCTCTCATCAGATCATGGATATCCTATTATAGTCTTCATCCAGGCCACGGTATATCTTGTAATAATTCATCCCACCCGGTCATGGTATAATCTGTAATATTCATTCATCCAGGTTCATGGATATCTGTAATATTCATCCAGCCGATCATGGTATTTCTGTAATATCACATTCATCCATGCCACGGTATATCTGTAATATTCATTCATCCAGATCATGGTATATCTGTAATAGTCATTCATCCAGGCCACTGTATATTGTTATATTTCCATCCATCCAGGTCATGGTATATCTGTAATATTCATTCACCCGGTCCATGTATATCTGTAATATTCATCCATCCGGTCATGGTATATCTGTAATATTCCTTCATCCAGGTCATGGTATTTCTTTAATATTCATTCATCCAGGTCCTGTTATCTGTATAGTCATTCATCCGGAGGTATATCTGTAATATTCATTCATCCAGTCATGGTATATCTTCTGTATATCATTCATCCAGGCCAGGTATATCTGTAATATTCTCCATCCAGGTCATGGTATAATCTGTAATTTCATTCACCAGGTCAGTATATCTGTAATATTCATCATCCGGTCATGGTATATCTGTAATATTCATTCATCAGGTCTGGTATATCTGTAATATTCATTCATCCAGGTCATGGTATATCGTATATTCATTCTCCAGGTCATGGATTCTGTAATATTCATTCACCAGGTCATGGTATATCTGTAATATTCATCATCCAGGTCATGGTATATCTGTAATATTCATCCAGGTCATGGTATATCTGTATATTCTCAGGTCACGGTAATATCTGTAATATTCATTCATCCAGGTCTTTATATCTGTATTCTTCATCCAGTCACGGTATATCGTGTAATAGCCATTCATCCAGGTCATGGTATATCTGTAATATTAATCCAGGTCATGGTATATCTTTAATATATTCATCCAGGTCATGGTATATCTGTAATATTCATTCATCCCAGGGTCATGGTATACTGTAATATTCATCATCCAGTCAGTATATCTGTATATCATCCATCCATGGTCATTTTATATCTGTAATATTCATTCATCCAGGTCATGGTATATCTGTAATATTCATTCTCAGGTCATGGTAATCTGTAATATTCATCCAGGTCCATGGTATATCTGTATATATTCATCCAGGTCATGGTATATCTGTAATATTTATTCATCCAGGTCATGGTATATCTGTAATATTCATTCCTCCGGTCATGGTATATCTTATATTCATTCATCCAGTTCTGGTATAATCTCAATATTCATCATCCAGGTCACGGTATATCTGCAATATTCATCCATCCAGGTCATGGTATATTTGTAATATTCATGCATCCAAGTCTAGGTATATCTGTATACATTCATCCAGGTCATGGTATATCTGTAATATTCATCCATACATGTCATGGTATATCTGTAATATTTATCCATCCAGGTCACGGTATATCTGTAATATTCATTCATCCAGGTCACAGTATATCTGTAATAATCATTCATCCAGGTCATGGTATATCTGTAATATTTATTCATCCCGGTCAG